>VYXF01010883.1:347013-382417 GCA_013397295.1 Polioptila caerulea | reverse complement strand
GACATTGTCTGTGTGCGGCGGGCGGGGCTCGGGGCCGGGCAGGGCGCAGCTCGCCGGGGTCGCGGCGGCGGCAGCCGGTACCGGGCGCGGGCGCTCGCCCGTCCCCGCCGAGCTGCCGCTCCGCGGTCCCCGGTGGAACCCTGACATCTCCCGTCGGCCGGGTGGGATGGAGGTGGATGTCGGCTCGTTTCGAAAGGCCTCTCGGCTCTGCCTATCGTTCCGTTGGCTTTCTCCATCGTTTCATTGCCGTGCCATACGTAGAAATCATTTTTCCTTTTTACTTAGGAAGTGCCTCTTCGGATAAGCTGTTGCCGTTCTTCACAGGCTGCTAGGAAAACCCGTAGTATTAACACTTGGATCGTGTTAAATTTAGCAATGAGTAGACAGCTGTAATCAGTATTAAAGTATTTCTTATCACTGGTAGTTAGAAGCATTTATAAATATTTAGTAAATTGATATTATGACTCCCACATCCTGATTTATCCATATACTCTTCCAACTGTTACACACTTTGCGTGCTTTAATCTGCTATATTTAATCCAGCGTGGTCTGCCTGTGATCTTCAGCGTGGGTGTCCTGCAAGCCTCAGACCCTTCCTGTGGGGTTTGGAAAGACTGCCTGCAGCCAGCCCCTCTCCAAATACCCGTACTTGGAGATCACAAGCCTCACTCGCAGTCTATTTATGCTTTTCCAAAAAAATCTTCCACATGCACAAAGCTGCCATATAGCACATTGAAAAGAGTTTTGAAAGCGGCAAATGATGAAGCTGCTTCTAAAGTGAAAGAGATGCTGTGGGATCAGACTATAATGTGTTTTCATGTGTAACAGAAGGCAGTATTTATGGGCTGCCTCCTGACATGTCCCTTGAATATCCTCATCTTTAGATCTGATGCTTACGACTGGCAAAGAAAATGTTTCACACCATGAGGCTGCAGTACCCCATGGTGTGCAGACCGAGTCTCATAAATACGGAGAATCAGGTAGGAGGTGTGTTAAAAATCCAAACAGCAAGCATCGATATTAAAAATACATGTGTTACAAAGGACCAAAATTGTACCATTTCAGTGCTTTTTACATGTTTAGTGAAGCCCTTGAATTTACTGCCTTTAGCATTTTTAAACCTTTGCTGACATCTTACAGCAAGAATTTTGCTCTAGCAGCAGCACTAGAAGTCAAAATACATTTAAGTCAAGTAGATCACGTCTTGGTGAAGTCTGTAATGCTGTAGAAAAATGGTAGGCTGTTGTCTTAGGGTTCTCCCTTTTCATCTTCTCTAAGAACTCTCAAAGCAGAGGGAGGAGGCTCCTCATAGCTGCTGTGACACCCCTGCAGTGTGCCTACTTTGAGAATGCTCAGAATTTTGGTGAGTGCTTGTCATTGTTCCTGGTTGGGCTGTGGCCTGGGACATGATAACACAGGCTGATAATTTTTCTTTGTGGACATAGGGTTTCCTGTTTATAAGGGGATATGTTGGTCGACCTGTACCCATCCTACTGGATCCCTTTTCATTTCCATAATTTTCTTCAACAGATCTTTTTCTTTCACTTCTGAGTTGGGGGAGGACGCTTTCAAAGCTGTCTGTGGCGCTTCCTCTTAAACCGAGAGCAGAAGTTTTTGTGTGCCTGTTTCTGTGTGCTTGGAGCTGTTGCTGGTGGAGCCATTCCCACCTGCAGCCTGAGCAGTGTCACCAGGGCACCGGGGCTGCACAGCAGCAGCTCTGTGTGCATCAGGGCAAGCTCTACTTCTCCTCTGCATCAGATGGGAGCAGTGCTGTCCCCAGGCCGGCCCACCTTCAGCAGAGAGAGACACAGTAGCAGCAGCCTCCTGTGGTTATAGATGGATTCAATCAAAACAGAGGTGAATCTGTGCCGGAGAATGATGTGTCTGGGAAGATTTGCATTCCTGTAACAACTCCTGCATGTACTCAGGCTCACTGGGGTTTTGGGAGCAGGCTCCTTCTGCTTTTCTTCCTACTCTTGAAGATTGAGGCAATTGTGATAGTGATAACTTGCAGCAATTCAGAAAACAGTTTCCTTTTTCTTAAACACCCAAGGCCACAGCTCACAATGTCCTGCAGTGACATTTGGAGTATGAGGGACACTCCATGCGTCCCTGCAGCGGGTAGGACCTGGGCTGCTCTGAGTGAGTGTGCACTGCTCTTTGTGCGCCGAGTGTGAGGTGCTTCAGGTCTGAGTTGTGATGCTCAGGGAAGGTTGACTCAAACCCAGAGCTCTCTGCCTGTCACTGGGATTTCTGTAGTGCACGCTTCCTTCTGGAACAATGACTTTTTTGACCCGTGAGGAGTCAAAAAAGAGAGCATCATGTAGGAGATAACTCCCAGCAGGAATGTTCTCTAGTCTCCTTCTTTTCCATGCCTTTCTCTTAAGTGATCTGTTTCCTCCTTGCCTCCTTGCTTGGCTTTTCTTACCAAGTGTGTCTAAACAGCACAGGTAGTATTCAGACAGATGAGAAATCAATGACACCCCTTCTCATACAGGCTTTGAAGACAGACAGATGTTAATAGTTGCTGCTTTTTTGATATAGTTGAAAGGTACTAAAATATTGCTACACTTAAACCTTAAAAGAGATTATCAATTCTTTTAGCTGCATTCACTTGTTAGGCAGGAGAGCTTAGTTTAAGAGTTTACCATTAGTGTAGGTTACTTGAATTTGCTTCCAGTGATGGTAATTATTAGCTCATCAGTTGAGCCAAGAGAAACCCTGTAAGTGGTTTAACCACAGGAAGTGTATTCTACCATCGTTCGTTTCTAGATTAATTTCTTTCAGGCGTGTAACTAGTCACTTTTGAATGACTAAATGTTAAGCAGAAAACAAACTCAAATAATTAATAAAACTTAAACTAATTCATAGGATTATAATCTTTGTGCATAGTGGTGTCTGTGCATTTGTAAACATTCTGACATTCTACATATTTCTGTTGTCACATACAAATATTGCAAAACTTGCTCTAAATCTTAACACATTTATCCAGTCCTTTTTTTTACCATCTCTGCAGTGAATGTTAATTACAGCAAATGTGCAAGTTGTTTTAAGGACTGAAAAATCTTTTTTTCTTTTCAATTCTAAGAGTTACTGCTGTACTGTTCCCTATCCAAGTTATTGGCTGTACCTTTTCCATTTCAATAAGCATTAGCATTTTATGTTGTGTGAGGGTACAGTTGTTACAATAAAATCCTCTAGCTATTGCAATTAACCTCGAGTTCAGAAGGAGCAGAAGACAAGTGCTCCAACAAGTGAGCAGCCAGGGGCTTTCAGGTGTGAGTGGGACTCTCAAAGGGTGAAGGTGTTGGTCTGCTTGTGGCTTCCGTGGCTGCTTTTTGAGCAGCAGTTGTTGCCTGGACCCACCTCTCTTACCCTTTGAGTAATCAGCAGATATAGGCTTCTTCCTGCTGCCACTCTCCACAGTGCCTGCTGCCTGCGGTTCTTCACCCAGCTTGTTTCTCACACTTGCACCAGGTAACCTAGTTTCTTGAGAATTGTTTTTTTGCCACTTGCAAGCTTTTCTAGAGAAAGCCTGGTAGCTGATGTTCTGTCGAGCGTGCTTTTCATCTTCAGAGTTTCTACTGTTGGTTCTGGGCAGCAAACAGGCAATTGCTCCTGTCAGCACTGTGTGAGAGAGGGTAAAATATCTTAAAATCATTCTATATGTAAACTACTGGGATTCAGCTTTTGGAAAATTATTCTGGGAGAACCTAAAGTTTCTGTAGTGTCTCCATCTCATTTTCAGTTTTGCCTTGCCAGTTGAGGCCTTCCTTGCAGAGTTGCCAGCTCTGCCCCCAGGCCTACAGGTTGTCTCTTTAGGTAACTCTGTCATCTCCTTTCTGTTTAAAGCCAGCCAAGTGCGTGGCTGTTTGGCTGGGGATGCCAGCTGTGCCTTCACTCCGTGGCACAGATGTGCCCCTTGTGCCGGCAGAGCGGGGTGTGCACGGGGCATGCCTTGGTGCCTGGCAGAGGCTGAGGCAAGCCCTCCACTGCCTGTAGCTGGTTATAGTCGTGCATGTTTGCAGAGGAAATGTATCATTCTGTCTTTGAAAGACACTGGGAAGGTTTTCTATAAACAAAAATCAACGGGGCAGTTACCTGGGAAGTGCAGCCTGTGTAGCTGCTTTAAGAGCTGTAGTGCTTGGTGGTTTCATGCCCACACTGCCAGATAGAGTGAGAAGCTTGCTGTAAATCTGAGACAGACACAGGCTCCAGCTAGCCTTGAGCCAGTGCACCTGGAGGGTCGTGGTTTCCTGTGACTTCAGTGTCACCAGCCCAGGCCCTGTATGTACAAAACAGCAGAATTACTTTTAGGCTGCCCTCACAAGCATGCATATGCATGTGTAAGGGTAATGGAGCCCAGATGAATGGTAGTGTATGTACTTAGGCTGCTATTAGCTACAAGCCCTCATCCTGTCTCCTGGTATTTTGCCTCTTGTCCTTGATTGCTGAGGGTAATGCAGTGTGACAAGAACTCAAAAGATCATTTCTCTCCCTTTCCCAAATGTTTTCCTGTGTTTGACAGTTCTTTACTGACCATCAGGATCTTTTCTTGTTATGGTCACAGAGAAACAGCATTAAACAGATGTTTAAATAATTTTAAACAGATGTCAAAGATCATAAAAATCTGCTGGGCAAAGACTGGACTTGTGTCTGAACACACTTAAAACCAAAATGAATACAACAGTAACAAATAGTCTCCCAACAAAACCAATTACATTTCCAAGTGTTGGTGAGTCTAGTTTATTTCAGAATCATTCAATTGACAATAATGTCTTTCTGTATATCCTTTCTCTCTGACATGTAAAAGCATCTGAGAAAATGCCCCTGAATCTACTGCATAAAATAAGGGTACTGGACCTGGCAGCCCATGAGTTAATTTGGTGTGGCATGAGATGCTACAATTCCTCCCCTCCCCATATTATGACTAGATAATATTAAGGTGTGTATATTAATTTGCAGTCTTCTAAGTGGTTTTGAAAGGGCTCACAGCCAGAAAGAGATAATCCATTTTAGTACAAAATACTCAGCCACAAAACTAAGGTAATTGTGGGGAAGGAAGGAGGAGGAATTTACCCACAGGAGCGTGTCTCTATTATTTTGTGTGAAATAAAAATGTGGTTGGACCAAAATAACTCCACTGTGGCTGCCACTGTCTTTCTAGAGCCATGATGTTCCTAGGTACCATGCATACTGTGATACATGGCTCCATGCTTTTTAAAAAACCCCAAACTTTGGAAAAACTGGGATGTGCCAGAATTCCTGGTTTTGTTCAGAGCTGTAGGATTGATGGTTGCTGCCCTTTGCTGTAGCCCACCACTGAACTATGTCCCTTTACTCCTAAATGCCTCCAGGAATGGTCCTGTTCAGAGGAGGTGGCTTTGGGTCACCAAAGAAAGCAAGATACAGGCTTGAAAGGGAAGCTACTTTGCTGCTTTTTTTTTGGACAGGGTTTTTGGGGTTGGTTGTTGTTTTTTTGTTGGGTTTTTTTTTTTGTCATGCCTTCTGCAATGTTTCACTTCCTGATAATGTTGTAAATTGTTTCAAGGTAAAAAAGAAGCACTTGATTTAGGAGAATTTCTGGTGTGGTGTAGCGTGCTCAAGTATGTCATAGATATTTCTTTAGCAGAGAAATCCTCCAGAGGTTTGCTCTTTGGTGATGCTGGAAAGGTTTGGAGTGGTTGTGCCTAGATACCTGGCCATTTTGAGGGGGTGTGCCTGTCACGTTAGGGTGTTAGTTTTCTTGAATTGCAGATGGCATCCAGCAGAACTTACCCTCCTGTACTCTCTTGAGGTGTGGTGTTTTATCCGTGCATGACAAGTGCCTCATGACCTCCTCCTGCACATCTCCTAAATGAAGATGTCGTTGTCATGGCTACGTTGTGTAGAGAAATAAACACTGCTCCCGGCCTGGGTGCTTGTGTAATGGCTGAGTTCCAGGAAGGTGATGTTTTTACCTGGATCCTTGCTCGAGTGGACAGGTGTTTTCTGTGCCCTGGGAACAGCAATGCCCGAGCTGGAGCTGGCTGGTCCCTGGGATTTCAGGTCCCTCTGTCAGCAGCGCTGTCACACGCTGGGCTGGGGAGCAAATCCCTGGAAGCAAAGAAAACTCATAAGCGTTGTTTCAAATGAGCAGGTCTGTGTGTAGCTCCTCCTGCTCATTTGTTGCCCAGAGAGGCAGAGGCTGGGATGTGTTGGTGATGGGGATGGTTTCCCTGTGCTGGCTGTGTGGTCTGTTCAGGGAGGAGCCCGGCCAAGTGCCTTCTCCTCTTCCTGGAGCTGCCCCACCATTAACAGATCTTTGCTTGTGGAAGGAGCAGTTTACTCTTTAGGAGCTGCTGTTGGAGTTAATTCTGTCTTCAGGCTAATAACTA
The DNA here is from genome assembly GCA_013397295.1 of Polioptila caerulea. Lineage (NCBI taxonomy): Eukaryota > Metazoa > Chordata > Aves > Passeriformes > Certhiidae > Polioptila > Polioptila caerulea. The sequence goes on along the minus strand of VYXF01010883.1, from coordinate 376,040 downwards.
ATGCTTCAACTAACATATTATGTTTTTAGGCTTTTTTTAACCTCTCTCCAGATTTTTTCCTTTCAGTGGTACTAATACAAGTACTAATACTAACCTGGTATCAACAGATGCCTACAGGAGCCAGATATTGTAGGTGTAAGCCTATTAGGCAAATGTTTCAAAGTATATTCTGATAACATTAACCATTTCCTCTGTCTTTTATTACTGCTTTTCTTGAATGCCCTGCTTCACATACTGCCTGTGTATGTTGCAGAACATACAGATGAGCTAAACTTGCTGACAGACTACCTCTGTATTTAAACCCTTTTGTGCGTTTTTTGGGCTGTTTCCATATTTAAATTAGCTTTTTCTTTGGTTTTGTTTTGTTTCCAGAAGTACATTTGTCACTTTTTTTGTTAGCTGGAGAGCTTGGGCTGGCAAGTTCCCACAGCTGCTGTCTGTGGCTTCAGCCTTTTTTAATTTGCTGCATTAGAAACATGTAGCAGCATGTTGGAACCCTTCAGCCTGGTGATGGGTGGGAATCAAAGCATTACAAAATTACATTTAAAGGGGAGAAATTATTTTGCAGTTTCAACCAAGGATTTGAGGTAATTCTTGGAAGTTTGCAAGGAGTTGGTCAACAAATTACAGCATTTAGTTGTGGCTAGGTAATTGTGACATTCTGAAAGAGCGTGTGCTTTTTGATGACAGACATTTGCATGTGTTTTGCTTTTGGGGGAGGAAAAATCCTTCCTGTCTGCTGATGTACGACCAAAAATGGAGGCTGTTGAATGAATTTCTTCCATGCAGTGCTGAACCTCCTGGCCTAGCAGGCTTGTCTGCTTGATGTTTGTTCTTCGTGTTACGAGCTGGTTTTTATATATGGACGTGCATTTTTGTGCTGGAATTCTTTGTCAAGGCTTGCTGTGTTGTTTTTGCAAGAGTGCTTGGGGAGAATGCCCTCGCAAAGCCCTGCTTCCCCCTCACAGCTGCATGCTACTGCATCTTTGTGAGGAAGTAGGCAAAACCAGAGTAGTGAACTCCTACACATGGTCTTTACTGATGTATCTGATGTCATCTGTTTACTAAGGCTTCAGCTCCTTTCCATGAAGGAATTGGTTTCTTATGGAAAACCCTTGTGTTATTGAATTATATACGTGTAGGATTGCTGCAAGGGCCATGTGTTGATGTCCTTAATGGCACAAAGTCTGCAAATAATCTCTAGTGATGAATAATTTTCTGTTTAAGCATTAGGATTTTTATTCCTGGCAAATTTTTGGATCTCATTGTATGGCCTGTTTGTTCCCCCATCTTTCAGCCTTTGTAATTTTATAGACTTGTTGCTTGAACAACTGTCTTTTGTCCATGAAAAAGCTTTAGCAAAACAGTTGTTTGGTATCTACTTGGTTGCATACCTCTTACTGTGTGTCTCTGTAAATGAAGTATTGCCAGAAGTAAAAAGCATGTAACTTACAGAAATTTAAGAGTAAAAATGTAAAAATCAAGTATTTTATCTGCAGTGTATCAGCTGAAGAAAAAGCACCAGTCAACTGCACCATTAGGTGCACAAGCTTTCACATTCTAAATATGATCAAATAATTTCTGGGGAAGGAAATGAGTGTGGACATTAATAAGCTTTTATATGCACTTTGTCATTAATAATGTAGACAATACCATTCAGATGGAGAACATAACCCATTTTATCACAGCATCATTTTAACATGATAGGCTCCTTGCCTTTCCAAGGTGAAAGGACCACAGATTGCCTTCTGAAATCTCATCCTCAAATGAAATGTTGCTTTTGGCTGTATCAAATCTAGACCAGCTTTGCAGGAATATGGGGAAGCTGCTTTGTATTTATAATAACACACTAGCACCTGCCTTGCTGCACTTCTCTGTATAAAGTTAATTCTTCCCATACTTTTAAGAGCTAAAGGTGGACATCATGTCCTTTGCACTAGTGTTTTTATTCTTGCCTCTCTAGGTGTTTGGTTTGTTTGGTTTTTGTAATAAAGGTTACTTCTTTTGTCTTCTGTGCAATATGGCAGCACAACAGAGCTGTGCCTGCGCTGTTGGGCCTTGCTGGCAGCAGTAATGGGAGCACCAGGCTGGCTGGTGTCACTGGGCTGGGCTGGTGTCACTGCTGGAGCCAGCCCTCTTGCCATGAAACTGGTGCCAGCAAGGAGCCTGGCATCTTGAAGCTAGAATCCCATAGCATTATCTGGTAAAACACTGATTTGTTCAGTGTCTTTAGTTTAGTTTAGGGTCTTTAGTTGTTTAGCATGCCCAAGGTAAAAAATTAAAGAACAAGGGCCTGAAAACCCCAATATTGCCTTTATGCTTCCAGCTGTTTTGTGCTTGCCAATGCAACATGCAGCACTTACCTCCAATTTAAAATCAAGAGGACTTATTTAGTCATTGACTCCAGGAACATTTCCAAAGTGTTCCACTAATGAAGTAAATGTGATGTGCCAGGTTCTGCAACCATTGCCATGGTTTGAGAGGAGCAAGCTTAGGTGAGTGATCTTGTTGCACCCTGCTTGGCATGAATCAAGCCTAGTATGAGGAATTTTTTTTCCTTTTAATGTAAACAGGCTTTGATCCTTAAGCTATATGCATAATCCCCTTCAGGAGATGTGGCCCAGCTTCTGCAGTTTTCTGCAAGTGGAGACTGTGGCTCCAATAACCTTGGCTAGACACGAATTTGAGACTTTTTTTTTTAACAAGCTGCCAAGGTGGCTTTAGAGTTTGGAGAGAGGGAAGTGGAAGGAGAAGAGTTGCCCTGGGCAGCTGAGGCAGAGATGATAGGAGAAGGCAGGCACTGTGTAGCTGGAGGTGCAGTGCTGCTGCCTGATGGCGCTGCCAAGAGAAGGTTCTTGTTACCCTTTTCACAGCTGGAGAATTGTGCTGCAGAGAAACTCTGTGACTAGCTTCATGTTTGGTAGGGAGCTGGTGACAAAGCAAGAGCCAAATCCTGATTTTTCAGTGGCTGATTCACAGTGATGCCCTTCCTTCCTGCAGGTTGTTTTAACACTGTTTACTGTGTGGGCTGATGCCAATCTCATGATGTTGCAAGGTGAGAAATTAATGGTGGCATGTGTTGTCATAGTACAGTGTTAAATTCAATGAACATATTGGGGTTTTGAGATATTTGTTCTGTAAACTGTAAAATCAGCATTGCTGCTGCTTAAGAGCAAGTGCTCTGTCAGGAAATGGTTTCTAGGTCACCTGGTAGGTAAAGACTTATTCTGGCTGATTGCTGTGGGTGGCTGTCTTTGGTCACTAATCCTGTGTCATAGGCTTAGCATTGTGTCCTGGCAGCACGAATGGTAAAAGTGAGATCAGCCTGTTATGCATCAATACTGCTTGTTTAGCCTTAATGTCCTAATAATCCAGGACTGCCTGACTCTGCCATGGAGCACACATACACGTGAAGCTGAGTTGTTCAGATAAATGGAGATTAGCCTCTCAAATCTGAAAACTTACTGTCAGTGGATTAGATGGTGCCCTTTGGGTACGTTTTGCACAAGGTCTGTTTCATGTCTGGCTCCAATTCAGCAGTCTTAGAATCATAAAATCATTTAGATAGGAAAATACCCTTAAGCTCATTGAGTCCAGCTGTTGAAAACACCATTAAACAACCTTCACAGCTGGCACACTACAAACTCATCAGGGTACAACACAGTCCTTCAGCAGAAATGTTTGTGGTTTAGCAGAGTGCTGGCTGATTCCCATACCATGTTCAAGTCATTTAGATACGCCCTAAAGTAGGGATCAATGCATTTCATTTCAATTCAATTCAATTCTAGCACAGGCATTTTAAACCCATTCAGAACCACCCCCCCCATGTCTTCTCACTAAACTCTGCTTATTACAGGTAAATATTTATAGACATATAATCTAGTTTCTACTCAGAAGAAGTTCCTCCTTCCAGAAGCATTTTCAAGAAGACTGCTAAATTTGTGCATCACCCCTGCTTCCCAGAGGAATCTTATTTCTTTTCTGCAAATGGAGCCGAACGGATTTGCCCTCCTCCACGGAGAAGGGTAAGACTAGCTAAACCAGCCATGTAGCCTGTGTAGCTCCAAGGGTGAATTATCCAGACCTGGATTTTCTGAGGATGTGCCCGCTGTTGGTGGGGAGATCAGCAGGCACAGGAGCACCTGTGTGCTGTGGCTCAGCAGGTGCAGTTCCCTGGTGTAGCTGTTACAGAAGCCTTGCGTTTATCCTCTTCCTACAGGCATAGGCACAGCTTTCACATTCATCAGGGATTGCATTTGGGATCTCCTGGTTCCTGTTCCTGGGGAGAGTTTGCATATCTTTAATGGGTTTTTATGCATGCTTTGTGCCCTCCAAGGCAGGTTTGTGATTCACCAGGGAGCTGTCTGGAAAAGAAGAGACAAATGACGGCAAACCACAGAGCAGGCACATGATCTTCAGCACTTCTTGTTCCCGTGGGGCTGGCTGAAGACGGCTCCAAACAACTGAAAACCCTTGTGTGACTTGGAAGGGATGACTCTGTGCACACACATGGAATCCAACCCTTTAAAGACCTGCACACTTTCAGACAATTGTCTGGGGAATTCTTCAGTTGGCTCTGTGGTAGGGACAAAAATTAAAGGGAGGTGGACAAGCAGGTGTATTTCAGTGCCTGAAGCCTCCAAAAAGCTTTAGCATAGAGCAAGCTTTCTCCTAGGGCTTGTGTACAGCTGCTTGTCTAGAACCAGGCGAATAGGGAAGGCTCTGACCCACAGAAGTGACAAAATCTCTTTATGCATTTTCTTTTCCTGTGAGATTATTGAGCTGTTCACAGTCTGCTGGACTGAATTGCACTGCTACTTGCTGGGATATTGTAACATAAAAAAAAACGTGCAGTGAAAATAACTGCTTCATCTCTGTGGGTACAGCTCCAGCCGTAGTGTTGCATTTGTTTTATTCCTGATGCTGCTTCTGTTGATGTATTTTGTTTGCTTTCAAGCAGTAGGCTTGGAGAGAACACTCCAGAATTTTGCCTGTTCTTAACAAAGTGTTCAGCTGATATGTTAATTGAACCTTGAACATGTGCAGTATTATTTTTAAGCCACAGTAGATGTTTCACCAGTAAGGTCATTCTCTCTAAAGAGGGATGAACAGTTTGCTCAGCCAGAGGAGAGCTTACATGCTTGTACCTTATGGCATAAATTCATGCATGTTGTCTTGCCCCACAGAGTTGTGCTGAGCTCTGGTGTTCATAGCATGGCAAGTGGAATCAATGTAAAAGCGGTCTCTCTGTTGAGATCTGTCTTAACCATGCTGAAAAACCAGTCAGACCTACTTTATACTGCATGTGCCCTGTTTTTGGGAAACAGACATGGTTGAAGACAAGCTTTGTATTAGCAGTGAGCTCTCAGAGGGTAGTAAAACAGCCTGCAGAAATAGAAGGGGCTTGAATTGGTTGGGGTCTGTTCCCTGGTGCGGTCCTTCCCTGCGTGGCAGAGCCAGGCTTGGGGTGCTGTGTCTGGTTTCGTGCCCTACCACCAGGCAGGCCTGGGTGCTGACTTGCCTTGAGATGTGGGGGAGCTGCCACAGAGCAGCTTTATTGGTGGTGACTGCCCAGGTCCTGCTGCTGGGCAGGGGCTGTGTCTGTGCAAAGCATTTGCTTCCTCATCCTGAGGATTTGGGATCCAACCTGGGCTTCTTTCTTTCACAGTGGGAGTCTGCTTTGTTATGCTGCCAACCTTTTCCCTAAATAGAGGCTAACCCTGGGTTTAAAGATCCCACAAGGGACAACAGAGTTCAAGTGTCTTTTTGATATTTGTTGCTGTGGCAAAGTTGGATCATTTGCTATGAGCTGATTTCAGTTGTGCTTGGAAATTTACTGAAACATCTACTCTGAAATAATTATTCTGAAGAGATGTTTTGGTGTGGGCGCTCATATTCTTGCATAAGAGCACAGTTTGCTGGTCTGTCTTAGTGTGTACCATGGAACTAGAATAATTGCTGACTAATTATTCAAGAATAGCATTTTTGGTAAATGCCCGAGCACAGAAAAGCCCACTATAAAGAACAAAGACACCCTCCATCCCACCCCGGTTCCAAAGAGGATGTTCTTCCCAAGGTATGTAAATAGTTCTGTTCATTCATGTCTGTTTAGAAAAGAGCAGTGGTAAGTTTTATGTTGCATGGTTTAAAATATTTCATATTAATTAACAAACAAGTACCAATTCATTTTACATTATGATGCTTAAGGGGTAGACTGCAAGGAGTGATGTTTAGCTGTGGCTGTTTGGCAATTATGACCTTGTATATAATAACAGACTCAATAAGTTCGTGATGTGAGAGAGCACCATTAATCAACACAGAGTTAATTAACTGTGCTGCTTACTTAGGAAGTGCTGTACAGAATGGTCTGAATCTCTGCAGTGCTACAGGCTGAAAATGTTTGATTTGTCTGATACCTGCCTTGTCTACATAGAAATTTCCCTCAAAATTGATGCTGAAGAGGGAGCAACACTTCCTCCAGGTGACTGAACACTGGTCCTACAGGTCATTTTTTTCCATGTCTCTGACACTCTGGCAGACCCTACATGGGGTCACTGTGTCACTTAGGCTTTCTGTCACCTCCACCTAGAAGGTGGAAACCTTTGGATGAGTGCTGCAGTGCTGGTAATGGAAAGTGCTCTTGCATCAGTGGTGTTGTTCAGGTTAATCCTATAGGACTGCCAGGAAATTAGGCATCAATGTGATAATTAAGAGTTATACTCATCAGCTCTAATTTAGGCTTTATATGGGACTGTTTTTTTCTTGTGTTTCTTTAGTAATCTGAAATGGAGTCCAAAAAGGGGAAAATGAACAAGACTCAGCCCATCTTCAGAGACAAGCATTCCATCTGTGTACCACTCACCCCTCCACACTCCAAATAGATCTTATCATTTTCCTGATGTCATACTTAAAAATATGAAACTGTCTTGGTCTTTTGGAGTGGCCATCCTGTTGGCTCAGTGTGCATATTAATGTGAAGGATGGATTTCTAACCTGGCATTGTACATTTTGATGGGGCTTGAATTGGTTGGGGTTTTATTTATATACATTTATGTACATTTTTATGACATTGTACATCATCTGGATTTTTTACTGTCCCTTGAACCACTTTCGTGTCTGGGGTTGCTGTGGGCTGTCACTGAAGGATTCAGAGGTCTGAGCCTTGGGAATGCTTTAAGCTTGCTGAGAGCAGTGCACACTAAGAGCCAGTTTGGAGTTTGAGTTACTCCAGTATGAGAGAAGTGAGAGAAAGCAACTGTTTTCTTGCTGCTGGAATGTGAAACCTCCTGAGTTCATATGCACTGTTTTTATTCTTGAAGTTAATTTAACTTCTAGCCCATATAGAGGTATAGCACAGTCTTCTTTCTTTTCCTTTTTTTCTTTTTTCAGTAAGTGCGGTTAAGTGTAATCCTTCATCTTCTTTCCTCTCTCTGCCACCTGGGCTCTTAGTCTTAGTTAGACCCTGTGAATACAAGAGTGGCTTAGTACACTGCCTCACGATATGGCAACCAAATAGGGCCAGAAATAGATGAGCAAAAACTGAGAGTGTAATGGAATGCTTTTAACCATTTAAAATGATGCAACTAATTACAGGGGACTGAGAGTGGGGAAGGGAAGGAGAGAGGAAGAGACTTTCACTTTAGATCTCAGGGCAGAGGAAAGTGATGGTTCAGCTAATCTCTCTTCTGCAAATGGGATTTTTCTGCTGCACACAGCTTCTGTATTTGATACAAAGGAAAGCAGTAACTCTTAAATGATAGAAAAACAACTGTTCTATTTTTTTTTTTTTTTTCACTTTTTACTACCCACTCTGGGAAACAGAAGTCACTGACACCTCTTCTTATGAACCCCAAAGTGTAGCTGGTGGTTACAGCCTGGCATTCCTCCTTTTCCACCCTCCCATCCAGCTCCCTCTTGGAGGGGCTGGCGTGGCCCTTGCTGACTCTGGCGGCCCATCCTGTGCTCCAGCTGCCATGCAGACAGCACGTTCAGAGAGGCTGCTTCACTTAGGTATGTAACACTTTCTCAAATTCACCCTTGGGCCTGGTGCTTGTGAGCTGCAGGGGAGTCAGTCCAGTGAAAGGGCAATACTGTACCAAGCTGGTATTAATGGCAACTCTTCCATTGGAGTGCTATGGCCCATGGTCCCACACTCATATATTTCAAGATATGCACTACCTAGTACATGTATAGATCCTTAACATATTTTTTTTTATTTCTGAGTTGCCTTGAATCATGGTTTTCTTTAGAGCCATGCATGTTATTCCTTGTTTTGAGGAGCTCTTTCTCTCTTGCCTGTACATTAGGGCAATTTTTCCTTCCTCATACCTCTCATGTTTTCAGAGTGTGGTGGAAGATGATCTGTGCTTTCCCATGTGCCCAGATTGTGTCACAGACTCCAAGTACTGGACTTTACTCCTTGATTTTACCGCCTTTTATGTTTCCAGCACAGTCTCTCTTTTCCTTTTTTTGCCAGATGCCAGAGTGTCCTCAGTGCTGTGAAGTCAGATGAAAGGTAGCAGTTAAAGCTCCCTTTGCAGCAGTCCTTCCCTTGGGTGTGCTGGTAGAAATCCTTGGATCTCTGCTGAAGTTTCATCATCCCCTTCATTCTTAGCTTCAGAAGAACTAGGGTCATTCAGAAGTTCTAGGATCATTTTCTCCACCAAAAAACCTGAGCTGATGGCAATACAAACAAGAGTCATTAGTTTTCAATAGTTTTAAGTATCATGTCATTTGTGGTTCATCATTTCTGATGATTTCATGAAGAGATTTTTCCCCATTTGTTTTGGCCTTATAAACAGCCCATATTTCTTCTGTTACAACAAAATGCAAATGATTTTATATGTTAGGTGTAAGTTGAAGATGATAAATGATACTGAAGATTGGTTGGTTCTATGGTATACAAGTAATGGAAGCAATCAAAAAAGGCTGAAAAATTGAAATGTAAAATGGCCATGGTAGCAGTGTGAAATTTTAGATTATTTTTGAGTACATGAAGGACGAGGAAGTTACAAGACTGGAGACAGGCAAATGTTGTGCCTATTTTAGAAGGGGGAAGTGAGAAGCCAGAGAATTAGTGTAACACCAACACTGTGAAGTATACAAAGCAAGTGATTGGACAGATTTATAGATATCTGGATGATGTTAAGGTAATTAAAAAAAGAAAGCCACAGGAAAGCATGGAAACAAATGTTAGTCCTAATGAAGGGCCCATATCTTTACTTTTTTTTTTTTACAAAGATTCAGAGAGGTGGGAAGGCTCATGTTGCAGATTTTGGAACTACAATTCCATTTGTTATAGCTGATTTTTAAAACATCTTTAAGTATGGTGAGATGCAGCCTGGTTCCCCAGATTTCAGCAGCAGTTGAACTTCTATGTATTTAGTGGCATCCAGCCTTTTTGATAATATGAAGAGGATTGTGATGTTAAAAAGTCGTAAAATGTCTTGTTCCCAGAATTCTCTGGCATGACAGAATTTCTGTAGATTCTTAGAATCTCAGGATTTCTGAGAAGTGAAGCCTCTGCTGTTGATTTTTCTGCTCTGTTCAGGGAAATGGGACTTGGTGCACATTTTTTGAAACTTGCACACCACCAGCAGAAAATACTCTGTGAAGGTCCTGGACTTTTGTGAGCTGCTCCAGCCACGAGGGGAATAATAGGGAACAGTAAGTGCTAGGCTTGTTCCTCATATGAGTGTGGGGAGAGAGGCTGACACCTGGGCCATTTTCAACTGTTTCTAAACTGGGAAGCTGATAAAAGAACCTACTGTATCTTCACCACTCTCTTCTTTTGACTCTTCTTTGCAGACTCTCAGAAATGAGCTCCTCCCTTTCTACCAGTGATGCAGCTTTCTGATCAAGCTTTTGCCATGGCTGCAGCAATCTTGGTCAATAATATAGGAAGAAAGACACTTTTGGCATAGATAAAAATTACAGGATTTTGTTGCCAAGGCAAGCAATTCCAGTTTCAGCATGGAAAGGGGAAAAATATGCTATCATCTATTTTAGTGAAAGCGGTAGAACTGAAGGAAAGTAAATATACTCTAAAATATGTAAGGAATTTGACAATGTCTGAATTTACCCAGCATTATAAGGTAGCAATGGCTTGTAGATACTGACTCTTCTCTTCAAAAGCATTTTTAATCCTTAAATGGTGCACTGAAGTTGTCTTCTTGCATTCCAGTATAAATATTTCCATCGTGTTACAAGATAGATGAATGAATGGAAGGGAGAGAGATGAAGTGATGTTTTTCTGATGAGAAGGTTTCTTCTTAAGAGGTCTAAAAGAGCTATCAGTTGTGGACATTTTGATTCTGTTGGTGTAGCTGAAGGACAACTGAATGGAAGTTTTAATATTAGGGTGTGACATGACTGTCTTTGTATCTGATTTCCTCCTTGAAAGAGACTCTTTTGCTTAATGGCTTGCTAGATGAAGGAGTTAACCTCTTACAATATTTGTTATATATTTGGAATTTTGAATGTTTTGTTCATCTGGCTGCCGCTAGACAAACCAGAATTTCTTCTGCTTCTATAGATTTTAAAGGTTTGATATATTTGGCTCCTTTCTAACTTTATAATAAATTCCATCTGAAAGGAACAGTGATTTAGGAGTTAAGAGAACAGATACCCGTGCACAGCGGATTTCAGAGTACATTTACCTGTTTCTCATGATTGTAGAACATACACTTATTGCTTGAGAGGCCTTCAAGGTGAAGAGAATTAAATCTAATCTTGAAAACAAAGGACAAGTTAGATGAGGAGAGGAATAGTAGGGAACGTGATTTCCGCGTGCCTCAAATACCTGGGACAGGTTATTTTGTGATTTGAGAAGCCTTTGTGATAAGGTGGGAGCTCTCTGTGGCTGATGCCAGCTCTTTTTGAACTCCATGCTCTCAAACCACATTGTAAACATTACCTTTACCTCAGTGGGTTGGCTGGGTCTCACAGGCAGATTTAATGCATTCTTGAAAGCATTTGAGCTTGTTGATCTCTTTCCCATTCCAGTCAGTTCCTAATGAAACCACTGCAGGTGCTTGTTCCAAGCAGAGGCATCTCCTGGAGGGACTGGAGTAGGGAGCAGCAATGATGCACTGCTGTGTTTCCATTGGGAAGAAGGAATACAGGCATGCTTACAGCATTTCCTTGTGCAAGTGTTAGGAATTGTCTTTTCAGTGACTGCGCTGTTCCAACACGGAGTCCTTGGCATTGCTCTTTGTTCTCCCTGTGAATGTAGAACGAATGTCCTGTCTGGTTTTGTAAAGGTGTCGGTTTGCACACAAGCAGCCATGCTTCCCTAATGTTCAAGGAGGCCCTGACCTCCCTGCAAGCTTCCATTGCAACCAGTGACCCTGGTGTTTGCAGTTCTGGGGCTGCATGGCTGAGGTCAACCCACTCCTCACAAAGGAACGGTGCTGTTTCTTCCTCTCTTACTCTGCTCCTCCAGAGCTTGTTAAAGTCAGTATTCACCGTTTAGAGTTATTGTCTTTGTGTAGCCAACGCTTCAATCTCCCATAAAAAACTTAACACCATCTTTCCCACATCATCCTGGCTCCAAATGGTTATTAAATTCAGTGTGTTGATCCCCTGTGACATTTCTCTCCTTGTTATCAGAGTAGCTGAGACCCTTTGGCTGCCTTTGCTTTTCCCTTCCTGAACTTTGTCTTGCTTCCCTTTAAACCACCCAAAGACTGTCTCTGAAATTGTCCTATAATTATTTTCATCTGTTTACTTTCTTTAAATTTTTGTCCTGCTGTATTCTTGTCTTCTGGAGCTACTTTTTGCTTCATTTTCTGCCAGCTGTGATTTTGCTTGGCTAATGCTCTTGGCACCATTGCTGCCTTGCAGGGTTTCTGTGGAGAGAGGGGCCCTCTGCAGATGGCCTGTGGGCAAGCTGCTGTGGCCAGGGGGATCAGCTCAACACGTGTCCCTAAAACCAGCACCCAGACAGAGGGTCTGGCGAGGCAGAGCCAGGTATTTCTTGTTAAATGAGGAATGCTTTGTGTGGCTGCACATGTGCCAGGGATGATTTTACACCCAAGTACTTTGTGAACAGTGAAACTTCCAGATAGTTTCCCCTGTTTTCTGGTTGAAACCGTTTCAGCAAAGAAATTCCTCATTGAAAGTCATTCTCTCTCACAGGGCCATAAAATACTGTGCCTTGTATTTTGTATTCTGTCTGGCTTTGAAGTATCTGGTGCTAAAATCAGTGTGAAGCACTCTGTCATGCTATTAGAAGGCACCTACATTTATAGCTGCAATTTGGTTTCTAAAAATGTTGACTGTTTTATTAAAAAGAATTTATTTGGGTATGTGGCTTAAAACAGCAATAAAGCCATATCCTGTCTCTAAAAGGTGTTATTGAATGTTCAGGAATGTGTTCAATATACAGATATAAATTAAAAATTCAGTCCCTGAGTGCTGTAGTAAAAGAAGTTAGGACTAAAATAATGATAGGCCTGTGAGTTTTATTATGTCATTGCAGGAATTTCTGTGAACAGTGCATAGAAAACCTGGATTGTCTGAAACTGGCTGTCCCAAACTGGCCAGGGCTCCTTGTCCCTAGGTGCTGGGGAAGTGAGGATCAGTTCCCTCTGCTGACTTCAGCACTGCCTGCCAAAGAAGCTCCCAAAACTGAGTGATGCTCCAACAGAGGTGCTCTAGCAAGATGCCTTTCAGCTGTGTGATTTCACTTTGATTGGTCCTATCTCTTTTCTTTCTGATATCTGTATTCCCTCTCCTTTAAATCACAATTATTTCCCTCCTGAAGGCTGTATTGAAAAGATGACAATATTTTAGTTTGCATACTACCTCTTGCAACCTTTGGACACTTACATGTGAATTTAAGCTTGATTGTGACCCTGACAGACAGCAAAGGGAATGACTTGCAGAGCAGCTTGGATGCCTTGCTGCCAGCCCCTCAGCCCAGGCTGTGCCCACCTGAGCAGTGGTGCTGCATCCTGGATGCTTCTGAGCACCTTGGTCTGAACTGCTCCATGGAGTAACCTGTGCCCCAGCATGTGCTGTTCTGGGATTTCTGAGACCAGCTGGTCTGGCACACTATCACAGCATGCAGAGGCTCCTTTTTGTCTGGAGGAGCAAGTAACGGGGAATATTGATCTTCTGAAAGACATTCACTGCTCGTGCTCTTTGATTCCTGTTTCACCTTTCAAGGTGAAGATGACATGGCAGCACAAAGTCATGGCTTGGGGGGCTGTCTGGAGCTTTTGGGGCCATCTGTTTTGCAGGCCTGGTATTAATTCCCTGCATATGTGTTGTTGCTCTACAATCTGTTTATACAGTATGTGCAGGTTCAGAAGAAATGTGCAGCAAGCAGAAGAAATACATTTATCTTCTGCTGGCAGAGACAGCAGGCCTGCAGAACTGACTTAAAATATGGTTGTTTGCTTGTGGAATAAGTAGAAATATCTCTTCTCTGGTTGTTAAGCAATTTCTCTGAACATCACTTGCTTTTTACAACTAACTTCTCACAAAATACCTTAATGAAACCTTCCTGGCATTTTTGACTCCCAGCACAATTTACTGGGTTTGTGTTAGTTGTCTATAACAATAATGGCAAATATTATTGCCATTCAGGAACTACCTTTCAGATGTGCAGACATAAAAGCTTGGCTCCACCAAAATTTATGGGCATGTTGCCATTACCTTGAGCAGACTAGCATTTCCCCTTTGGATGTTGGCTCCTGATCCTGGGAATGCTCAAGAGACAGCCTTGTTTGTGTTTCATATGTGTCTGTTGGCATGAGCTCCTTGGGCTGGAAACACTGTGCTGGTGGAGCATCTCTCAGAGGTTTCAGACTGAAGTATTGATCCAGATGAGTAATTTAACACAGATTGTATTTAGAATTTTGGAAGATCACCCCTTATTTCTTACTTTGTCTTTAATTTAGGTGTTAATGCTGGGATTACTGAAATAGACTGTTCAAATTGACTGTCTTGAGCCTGCATGGTGACAGTGCAGACAGATCTTGGTCTTGCTTTTAACTTAACGCCTGGTAATATCTTTATGTTAACAGAGCATGCTGGAGGAGGCACTCTGGTGCTGGCAGCTGGCCATGAGGCATCTTGGAGAGGGTGGAAAGGATTTGGTAGAGGGTTGGCATTCGGAGTTCACCCCCTGAGAAGACCAGGGTGCGTTTTGGGATAGGCATCAGTAAGTTTTTGCTTGGTGGGTAAAACTGAGAACAGATACAGAAATGACCTGAGTGGTGCTGTATTGGCACATAAAACATTGCTCTACTTTTCAGCTGGCTCCTCCTGGGCTGTGCTTCTCATCTGCTTCACTGTGGTGGCTGTGCTTGGCCTCCACCCCTAAGTGGGCACATGGTGACAGTCATGGGGTGGCCAAGTACCCCGAGCTCTTGTCCTGGCTGCAGCACTGGCTCAGCCCTCAGCTGTGACCCTGCTGTGGTGGCTGCTGTGTTGTGGGATGTTGAGGAATTACCCCTGCTCTGAGGTGTTTGGTTCCTTCTCCAGGCACCCTGCCAGAGGCAGGTTTTGGCGCGACACTCCCGGGTGCAGCCTTGCTGCGTTGCCCCGTGCCTACATCCCGATGGGCTGCCCCTCCTTGCCAAGCCACAGGTGTTTTGCTCCCTGTGCACCAGGTATTTCCACGCTGGTGCCATGGCTGTGATCAAGGTGTCCTCCATTGCTGTGTCCAACAGCTCCTGCTAGGCCATTGCACCGGCTTTTGCTCTTGCCGGAAGGAAAAAATAAACTCTGAACACAATTTTTCACTTGTGGTTGAGTCTGTCTTTTTTTGTGGCTGCTGAAACAGCCTGCAACCAGAGTGGTTTTCAGGATGTTGCTGGAAGGAATGGAATGGAAAATCATGGGGGTGTATCACATGGCACAGGTTCAGGAATTGTCTGGCACCTCTTGCTTTAATATGATGAGCTTTGCTGCCTTGGTTATCCTCCTGGTGACTCCATGCATTGGGCACTTGGGAGGACACAAGAAAAGGGCCTTCCTTTGGTAAATAACATTTACCACGTGTGTGAAATATCCTTATTTTCTGTCTAATCTTGGGATGGGAATGGCAGTGCTATTAGTTTCTGACTAAGTACTTCTTGATTCTTGCTTTCTTTTAACTGTTGTCTTTTTGCACCCAACCATGTTTAGAATAATTTATATCTCTCTAAAATCCCTGTGAATAGCTTTATTCTGGTACCAGTATAGTTGACAGCTACTTTAAGTAATGCCAGTTCTCCCTGAAAGACAGGACTGGAACTGACATACAGTCCTTTCTATTCAGTGTACCTGGTTCAAATCTGGGAAATGTTCCTTTTTGTATATGATCATAAGATTCAGTTTAATTTGTTATTAGTAACTAATCAGGGATTTCTTTTCCTCCCAACAAGGCTTGTACCTGCAAGAATCTGCTCTAGTAATGTGAAGATGAAATTATTTAAATCTAAACATTATAAGAAAGGGGAGAACACGACATAGCTGCCAACTAGTTATTTGTTAATAGTATTATTTTAGCCACTAAAGAGTGTTTTACTGGTTTTGTAATTAGTAAAAATACAATTTCTTCGTGTCACACTCATGATGTTTGCTTCAAGTTTAAATGAATCTACTGTCTTCAATTACATGTAAGCTGCATATCAGTTTGCTGCACTTAATAGCAAGGACATTCTGTAATTGAGGTATTCTGCACTGTGACAGACAATTTTATATAAATAGGTTTTTATATACCAGCATAATTTCTAGTACTGAGGGATCAGTGGTCCATGAAATCAGATCTATGTGGCTATTCCTGGTGTATTAGCATTACCCAATTTTCTGTGACAAACTTGGGGAATACAATATGGTAAAGGGTTTTGGTTGCCTTTGTTCAGCTGGAAGTGACCTTTGTTATGTGTTAACCTGACACGCTGCACGACATTCTGTCCTGGTGGCCTAGATGTACAAATAAAGATGTTAAAATGACAGCTCCCTGTTTTTCTAGATGGACAGGTAGTAGTTCAGAAGAAGAATGAGAAGCCCAGTGTTCAGCAGGAACAGTGAAAATTCCTGTCTACTGAATTCCACATTGTTGAAGTGAAAAGGTACATATGTAAGTTGTGTAGTTTTAGTAAGGTAGTTTTAAAAGAACTGTAAGCAGATTTGTGCATATACTGAGCAGTAATAATTTTATATTTTGTAGTACTCTGTACAAAATTGAAATATAGCATGTGAGTACCTCATGTGACAGCTTTTTATCTTTAAGAATCAAGAGTATTGTAGGCAGCATTTGCACCTACATGAAATATTGGTAAGCTGGGAGTGAACTCTCTCCTAACTGATCAGTTTGAGAGGTACAACTCTCAAGTGTAATGTTGTGTAGTGCTTCTGCTGCAAATGGAAAAGATTTTGAAGCTGCTTTCAAAATGCAGTGTTTAATATGACACTAAGTATGTCAAAATACAGCTGGAGCAATGCCAGGACTAGTACAACAAAAGATAAAACAGAAACATAGGCTGGAAATTTTCTACAGAGAACAATAGTGTGAGCAAGTTGTCACACATCAAAGTATGAATAGAAGCTTAAGCTTAACTTTCTTTCGAAGGTTGTATTGTATTTCTGATTTGGAAAACAATATTACAACATCTTAAATCAACTCTTATATGAGCTGTCTCACTAGTTCCTATTGTTTCTGTCTGTGCCTGTTGGTATAACCTTTGTTTCTTCCCTAAACTGTGACACTGAGAAGGTTTTACTGGCCCTGGCAAAATGCAGTGGAAACTCTTAGACTGACTTGGTGTGTTCATCACTAAACTGCTGACCAGGAATGGGACCAGGCCCTGTTTCCCTACCCACTGCCACCAATTCTCCCTGCCCTCTCCTGAGAAGAGCCATCCCATTATTTCTAGTCAGTGGGACATGCCCAGCAGCAGCCCCAGAGGCTCAGGAGTGAGCAGACCTTGCTGGTCACACACTGAAATAACAATGTGTGAAGGAAAGAGCTGCAGACGTTTATTCTCAAGTGTGTTCTTGGTTCAAAGCAAACAGTGTTGGGAGGACAGAAAGGGATTGTATTCAAGGAGCAAGCTTGACTTGTGTGCTTTCTCACAAGATAGGCTACGTGGGTAGGTTTTGGAAATTTTCCATACAAAGGCAAACAAACCATGTGGCCAGCAGTCAGGGCCCCAAAGATAAGGCAGTGTAGTAGTGTTTGTTCCATGATTCCTTTTGCTGTGCCTCATTAATAATGAAAGAACTGAATGGGATAATGTGGGCTAATGTACAGCAGGAGAAGCATTGGCCTGGATTTGACATTAAGTTGGTGAAAGTGAGTGAGACTCTCTTCTTCACCCCACTCATTGTTATTCCAGTTGAATTGAAAACTACTTTTACTGTCTCCTGCTGTCTCCTCTCCTGTCAATCAGATGGAAGTCACAAACTAAGCTGCACAAGTTGAGGCTTTTTATCTGGAAAACAGCAATTCAGAAAATGCATGAATGCTCTGTTCAAGTGTTGAGCTTTTTTTTGTTGTGTCCTTCTGTCTTCCCTGTTCTAAAAGGTTGTGTGAGATCCCATCTTTGATCTGACTGATCTCTGAGAATGTGATTAATTTTGGCAGGTAGAAGCCAATATCTGTCTTCTGGGTTGAGGATGGAAGTCATTCTAGGTTTCAGGCATCGTTATAGAATTTGAAAGCATAGCTTTCAAATACTCTGGTTGTTTTCTGTTAAAATAAATTCTTGAAACTACTTTAGCCTGTAACAAATTTCAAACGTGTTCAGAGTGTGAGTTCTCCCTCCTAAAACTTAACAACTTTCTCTTCTTTTCCTTGTTCTGTAGCATGTTCAAAGGATGCTTACAAGATGAGGTTTGGAAAATGAGTGATGCTTTTAATCTCTGCTGACACTTTTCAGTCCTGTCTGCATTTTCTGTGTGCGCTTGCCGATTGAATTTTTCAAGGTTTGCCAAGTGATGAAGTCTCTAAGCTCAGGTAAAATGAATTGGATGCTATAAACATCCTACTTCCCTCCTTCCATGCCTTAATGATGATCTCATTCCTCTATGCAGTGAAATTTAGGATTGTTATAAACAGGAAACATTATCAAAACAAATTGTCTGCACCCACTCCATGAACTTCAACTGTATTTCAAGATATTGCCTGAACAAAATTGACTATATTTGTGCAAGAGCATGGAGCTCTGATTATATCACTGTATTAAAAAAAGGGATTGTAATAGTATGGGAGAAAATCGTGACTTTCACAGGAAAAACTACAAGATACCTCATTCTAAACTTGGCAGGGTTGGTTGGATAATTGAAGGTCTGCCAGGTCAATCTGTTCCATGCTACAGTCTAACAATTATATAATTAAAGCCGCTTCTGCCTTCTTTCTCCCAAATAAATTTGGCAAAATGGTGTTCTCTCTCTAGCATGGAGAATAATGACTGTTACTGGTTGTGACTGTGAAGCAGGTAATTTACAGATTGGAAGCTTGGGAGCAGCGAGAGGTGATGATGCAGAGAGGAGATGATGAGCCACGATGGGGGAAGGTGGAGGCTGCTGACCAAAAGTTTGGGCAGGGTCTGCAGCAGACATCAAAGGTGTTAATTTGATTTTACCTTGCTTGTTTGGAGGTTGCTCTTGTTAAGCTGCCTGGCTGTTGTGGCTGGAAGCTCTGCTGGTTTGTGTTCTTGAAGGATGAGCAAGAAGCCTATAGGTAAACCAGAAACCTCAGTAAGACAATCGTGTTTTGCTCCACTTCCCAATATTTTTTTTTTCCTATACTTGGCCTTGTACTAAAGAGACTTCTGGGGTGACTTGAGGGGAAGGGTGGAGGAGCAGGATTGGTCTGGGACAGCTAATAGATGCACACAGGGTAAGTGGTGCTGAACGCAGGGCGCTGGCGTGCCCTGCCCCTGCTGCTCACCTCGGCTGTAATTACAGCAGGAGATGTCTCAGCAGAGGAAGTTGTTTGTAACCCTGGTGCTGCCTGTCAGTGCTGCTGGGCTGTTACTCATCCAGGCTGTTGTTAGAGATCCAGTATGGCAGGGAGCTCAGGAAGTCCTGGGGTCAAGTGCCCTGCAAAGCAGGCATCCAGCCAAACCAGGTGGTTTGCATTTCTGTCGCTGCTTTCCAGAGCAGCCTGGTTGTTAAAGCTATCCCAGACAAAATAGCACAGTTCCTCTCTCTCCTAATGCATCCCAATGCATATATTCATTCATGGTAGTCATGCCAATCTCTTAAATCCTTATGTGTGCATAAGCAAAGCTTGACTTGTCATTGAAGTTCAGCAGGTGCATAGATGTTAAAAGTGCTGTGTCTTCTGTAATTTTTTCCTGATGTAGCAATTTGGCTTTTACCAATAGCCTTAGGTTTAAACAGCACAGGCTATAAAATGAGTTAGTTATGCTGCTATCCTTGTTTAAGAGTAGGTTGCATTTCAGTGGCTTTTCCGGGTACCTGACTTTCACAGTGGTTCATCTGCTGTTCACTGTTCCCAGAAAAAAAAAAAAAAAAAAAAAAGCAATCCCCAAAAACCACCTTAATGGGAGATTTATGGAAATGCTGTGAATTTTGTGAATTTTGCTAGTGTTTGGATTTCCCTGCATCAGCCTCGGGAGAGTTTGATGCTGTGTGTCTGCAGAAGGAGTACTGGTCAGGGAGCCTTGACTTATTTCAAAAGGCACATTAAACCTGAGTCTGCCCTTAGGGGAGGGCAGCCCTAAGGACCAGTCTGTGTATCTTCCCCTGTAGCCAGTGAGGGCTGGGAGTGTCTGCTGCAGAACTGGCTGCTCTGTGACTGAGGAGGGAGCCTGAGTGCCCAAAGCACCCACAGAGCTGCTCTTCCCTGCCTGTTTAACAGCAGCACTGACACACTCTGGCGAAGCCCAAACTAGTTTTTCTGGCATGGTCATGACATGTTATGCCAGTGATGTAGTGAAACAATAATATATAATTTTCCCTTGAATACTGTATACTATATATACCCTGTGCTGTACTGTCCTTGCTCTGTTGTGATGCAATAGCCATGCAGAATGATGGGATCCCTAATCCATTCCTGGATGTTATGGTAAAACAAAATCTGTTACTTTGAATACTTGCTGCAAAACCATACTTTTTACACAGGAAAAGGGTGTATGTGGTTTTATTTTACGATAAGGTATTTATTGTAACAGTTGACTGCAGCTGTCTTTTCCAGTTGCCTTTGCAGTTTAAGTATCAGAAGGATAAGATGCTCAGCTGAAATGTATCTCACCTATTGACTGACCAAATTTGAATATCAGAGAGTGTTAATAAAGCCTTAACGATGCCATATGTATGGTAAACACAGTTTGCTTGTTTTAACAAAATCATGGTTCTCTCATCAGAAACCCACAGTTTTCTGGTTCAATTGCCTTTTTCTACCACTCAGGACATGACAGTGCTTTATACCTCAGACTCTCCCTTCAGCCATCCTTACCCTTTTTGTGTGACACCAAGTACCAGAAGAGACTTGACAGAATAAACCCCAGACAGCCTGTCTGCAGCAAACTGCCCCTGCTCTTCCCTGCAAAAACTCTCATGGATTAAAGAGCATAAGAAGCATCTGATGGCATTGGATCCACTTCTAATCCCTTGTTCCACTCCTGGTAGGTGTCAAGTTCTGAAACTGTGAGAAAGGCACAAGGATGCTGAAAGAACACAGATGGTGGATGATCTTCCCATCCACTAAAGCTTTCTCATATGCTCCAATTGTTTGAGTTAGACTAAGGCCTGAAATCTAGCTTTGGAGATATTTTTGGAAATATACTTGTGGTATATATAACACATATGTGTGTATATAAAATATATATACATGTATAAAGCATTGCACATGTTATTGGTAAAGTTTTGAGTTCTAGATACAACAAATTTCTTGACCTAAGGAAGCACAGTGAAAGGATCCCAGTAATTGCTGGCAGTTGTCAAAACTGTCTGCCTCTGTCCATGTTGAAAGAGAAGCTGAGTCATGCACCCCAGCAGAAAGTTACAGGGTAAGTTCTGCTTGGGATCATTTCTTAGTGACTGAGAAACTCATAATTGGCTCTGTGTGGGCAGAGGATCTGTCTGTGGTGAGGAGAGAGCAGCGCAGCAGACAGGGAAAGTGTATGGGAGTGACGAGGTGGGATATGGCCTTGGTGCAGCTGCTCTGTGCTCTGCTAATTGCTGCTCTTCAGAAGCCCTGTCCAGTTTTTTGATCTGCCTTCATTGTGCCAGGAGGAGGAGGGTCATACTGTGGATGTTAAAGGTTAACATACTTCCTGAGAGACAAGATGCTTCATTGTTTCCTTCCTATATGAGTTCAATTGACAATGAACTCGCTGCACCATTCAGTAGAATTGGCTGGTTTCAAATGCCTTCAAAATAATGAGGCAAAGCTGGAAGTAGTTATAATAATAACTAAAATCCGCCAAAATAATAAATAATGCAACTCCAAATTCTGCAGTTCAGTCTTCTTAGTCGTGGTTACCTAATGTTGTCATTCTTGAGGCTACTTTGTTGTTGATGACTACTTTGACACTGTTTTACTTCTGTGTTTTAAATTGAGATGCTGCCCTCACAGCTGTTTGGTTTAAATGCAAGAAAATGACAAATGAGTTCTGCCCCTTCTTGTTTAAATGCCAACTCCATTAATGTCATCATTGTTGTGATCCTAGTATTACAGGCCTTATGTGAGCATTTATCCATATTTTTAAAATATTGATCTTTTTTTAGTTGCAAAAGGGAAAAGGCATGACTTCCAGAAAAAAAAGTTGACTTCATCATGCATGTTTACTTTCCTCTAACTCTGGAAAACTCAAGCCTTTCATTTGAGACTTTGAAGATGTTTTCCGTCTGCCTTGTAAACTCAGTGCTTGCTTCAAAGCACACATGCAATTTGTAGACTTGTATTGCCTAGGGAATTGTTAGGAGTCCTTGCTTGCTCTGTGGAGATGAATGCACACAGAAGTTCAAATACCTCCTCTATTTATTTTCTTTCACCAGTACAGAGTTGTGTTTCTTTCTTTTTCCTGCAAACAGACCTGAGCTCTTGCTTCTCCATCCCTTCATTTCTTTTCTTCTCCCCTCCCCTCTTGATTCCTATTTCTCTTTAAAGTGCTAGTGAGTAAAAACACAGGGATAAGTAAATGGCCACTAGAGTTGCAATGGCATTAATCTTTCATCAGGTAAAAACCTCCTCGTGTTGTTTGTCATGGTGAATGCTGCACTGCTCTCCCCAGGCTGTGGTGCCTGTGCTCCATCTCTCCTCCTGCACTGTGAAGGTCACTGGTGGCCAGAGGTGGCCTCTGTGGGTGCCCAGGGCTGTGGATAATCCTCCCCTGCTCTCCGAGCAGAGCTGCACAGCCTGCACAGAAACAGGCAAAAACACCAAGCTGCTACCAAACCTTTCTGCCAGATGTTAATGAAAACCAGCTCAACCAGCAAGGTATTAGATTTGTAATTCATTTAAAAGTATTTCCCTCTTCAGCTTAACAGGCAAGTGTGTATTAGTTAAAAAGTTTGCCAGTGCCTGAAGGAGCACTCTGAGCAAGCAGAATTTAAGGTGCTGAATGAAGCCCAGTTCCCAGGCATCAATTAAAAGAAGCTGTCCAAGGACTAGAGGTGAAGGCAGAGGACTGTGGAGGGGGATTTCTTTCAATAAGCAAGGGATAAACCCCAAACCTGTGCTGTATTTTGGTTTCTGCCTGCCTTCTGGAGAGGGGAGGTCCTCTGGTCTTTGTTTTGCTCTCCTGTATTTTCTAATGTGATTTGGGGGAGCTGAAACTGAGACCATGACCTTTGGGTGGCCACGAGCCCATGGCCATTCAGTCGGTGGGAGCTCGGCAGACCTGCCCGCCTGGCACGATGAGTCCTGGCATTGCCTCTCAGGCTGGGCTTGTTCTGGGGTGGAGGCAGTGCTCTGTGCAGTGTGCACACACACTTCCCACAGCCACTGTCAGCTCAGCCGCAGCGAAATGGGGAGGAAGTGGCAAAAACCAACCCAGCAGTGTGCTTGCAATCCCCAGTTTGAAATAGTGACCCTGTTGGGTAACACCCCATGCCTTAAAGGGGGATCGGGTGCTCTCTCTTCTCATGGTCATGTCTCAGTGAAACAGAATTATTTTGGGCTCTGCCATAGAATAAATGACAGTCTCACAGTTGAGCTCTTCACAGTCCTGCTGTGACGTGCAGTTGTCCTTCAGGGCCTTGGTTTCCCTGCTGTGCAGTAGGGATAGATAGGAATGAGTTTGTGTGAGATGCCATCGAGAGAGTCTGCAGAGTGTTCGGAGCAGGAACTGATGGCAACTTTGCATAGCATGAGATTCTGCTATGGAAAAGCTTAAGCTTTATGGGAAATGCAGTAAACATGGTTACATCTAGACACATAATTTATTATTATATTGAAACTTTTCATTTGTTCCCAGAACACATTGCAAGACAATAAGATGCTGTTTTAGAGACTTATTTAAAATTGCTGCTGGGATGTAAAAGCTCATGTGTATGTTGGGAGAGGGAAAAGGCCCGAGCACAAACCCAAGCACATTCATCTGCAAAGGCTACAAAGCTGCGTTTTCTTAAAATGTTTTTTCATGTTTCACTTGAAACGTTGATTAATGCTTATGATTTAACACAGGAATTCAAAGACTTACAAACTTTGGAGCAATGCTTTTTTTCCTCAGATTTTATCTTGAAAAATACGGAATAAAAGTTTATTATGTGAAGAGTTCATGGAAGACATTGGGATCTGCTCTAAAGAAAATTAGTCTTTCTCCACACAGCTTCATACTGTCAAATAGCCTCTCCTTGTAGACTATGATAGTATCAAAGAGTGCTTTCTTTTTGCCTGCTTCATGACCCCCAAAGGGAAGAAACAGAAGAACATTAACCTTTTCACATGTACATGTTTGAAATCATAAACTTAAAAATCTGTGACTGTGCTTCTGTAAAAATCTCTTCCCAGCTGGATTCCCAGAGTCCAACTCATTTCACTGTTGTCTTTTGGTAGTGAAAAATGCTCTTGCTATTTACAATGCATTTTTTGGCTAGTTGCCATTGCTTGCTGTTTATCAGAATGCCTGATATTTTTGGTAGAGGAAATACCCATGCTTTTTTGCTGCATGTAATCAAGTTAAGCATAGCTTGATTTACTACTTTTTTGCTTTGTTTTGTTTGGTCTTTGTTGGTGGAGACCTGCGGACATTTGTTTGGTGTGCTGGATCTGCTGAGGGAATTTGTGAACATATCTTTTGCTTTCCCTGGTAGCTGTTTACTGAGCTGGAATTTACCCTGGCATTGCTCAATGAAATTTTAAAATTTACAGCAGCTTTTTTTTTTTTTTTTTTTTTAATTCATGCATGAACACTAAAAGAGAGACGAGACAGAGTCTAAAATTCTCCTGTGATTTCACTTTCTGAAGTAAAAAAGAATGAATGTATGTGATCAAGTGATGTAGTGATAGGCCTCAGTTTCTTAAAAAATTGATTTAGCAAGATTTCAGGTATAGGTTACTTTGTGTGTAACATAATCTATATGCTAATCTATATGCATTGTTAACATATCAAAAAACTACTTCATCTGGAAAAATGAAAGATAGTTTTTTACGTCTGAAGTAGGTTAGAGATCCAGACAGCAAATGGAGGCCTCTGTAAAGTAGACTGCCCTACTCAATTCTCTTGTTTTAAGTCTCTTGATGATTGGCAGTGTCTCTCATCCTTAAATATTTTATGGTTATCTAATCTATAAGTCAAATCATGTATTTGTTCTAGACCTTCTTAAAACTGTGAGGGTTTTTAATAGGGCACCTACCAGAGTAAAAAAATACTAGAAAAACTACTTTGTACCTTTTCCTTGTCCATTTCTATAGTTGGGACTGAAAGTAAGAAAGATTATGGTGTGTGAAAATTCTTGTTAAACACTTTTCCAATGCCTGGAGGAAGCTCTGATCAAAAGTTCTGTTCAACCTGGGCTGAAATACACGGGTCACTTGTAGGGATTTTAGGAGTTGATGGTGTTCATGCAGGTTTTGGAAGTGAGCCTGCCCTAAAATAATGTGAATGTTACTCTTGCAATTTGACACACACCAACTATGAGCTTCCTTTTCTCACATCCTAGTATAGCATCATGACGTTTTTGGGGTGGGACTACCTAACAGTTTGCAATGGAAATTCTCATCCTCCTCTTGCCACCCTTTAGATGATTTGTCACCTCCTTCCTCCACCCAAGATGTTTTGCTAATATTTTGAAGCAAACAGATAATTGCAAGTAGATGTGAGTATGTTGCAGCATATCCTTCCTTCTGTGCCAGCCAAGCTGCACTACAAGGAGGCAACTTGAAGATCTTCAGAAGAAAATAAAAATCCTGGCTGCAGCACATCTAATTTTGTTTCAGATCTGAAATGGCTGCCTGTGAAAAGTGATTCTGTGCTCTTAAGTAAGAAGTGGTGGCAAAACATTTAGAAATGACTACGTCTTTCCTAGCACTGTTTTCCAGCATAATGAAGCGATGGAGCTGCCTCACGAACCTGACTTTGAAAATCGATGTGGTTTCTTTATCTTGAACATTCTCTTCAAGCAGCTGAAGCTCACTGAGCAGTGGAATTTCTGGAGACCCGTATTTCCCCTTAGATTTGTTGATTGAATTCTAACCTGACACTAACATATTGCTCTTCTCTGTGGAAAAAATCTTTCACAAAAGATTTCTGTTATCCTCTAAGTTCTTTCTCTATCACCTCAGAATCAACAAGAAACTTTGACTTTCAACAAGAACTTTAGTTGTGGTTTTGGTTTATTTAGAATGAAGTAAGTGAAACAACTGTCAAGCAAGGGTCTACATCAATGATTTGTCTCTCATTTGAAATAATGTCCTAGATAGTTGTACGTGCACAGAAGTCTGTGTAAACATAGTTTGCCTGATTTTTTCATTTTATTTTGTAGAGAAAGCAATGAATTTTTCTTTCTTTTTAGGGAAAACAGACAAACAAATATGGACAGTTTGTTGTATCATGCCCTCATCATGAATTAGGCTGTTACTGTACCAGCTGGCATCCAAATACAAAGCACCACAAGAGTTTCTCCAGCGGGACTCTCTCTTTATTCCCTGGGGAGGGGTGTGTGTTGTGGGATAGGCAGGGTGGCAGGTAGCTCTTGCTCTGTTGCCATGGCAAGTGCCTCTGTCCTAAAGTAGGTCCCTGAGGGTGCTGTAAACATCCCTGACAGCGCTGCTGCTCTTGGCCACGTCTGAGGAGGCAATTTCCTGGGATCTGGGCTGGGCTATATCTGACTACACAGCGTCCCTGTAGCTGAAATCACACGAGTGTCGTGTGGCTGAAATTGTTTGCCTGTGGAATGGGGAACATTTTTCATTTTCTCCTTTTTATGTGAGGGAAGCTGTGCTTTGTTCAGATGCTGATCTCCATGTCTCAGAAGCACTGCTTGAGATAACCCTGGGTTGCACAGGCAGTGCTGCCTGCACATCCTGCTGCGGGTGGTGGGCTCTGCCTTTGCCCTTCCTGGGACAGTGTCCCACCCTCAGCTCTGGTTCCCTGCCTGCAGAGAGGGAACAAGGCTCTCAGACCTTTGGTATTTGTAAGGGCTGCAGAGAATGGCAGTGCTGCGGTGTGGTCTCTGCTTCCCTTCTCCTTACCCATTGTTTATGCCAAGCCTCAGATAAGAAGAGTATCTTTTGTTTTTCCTGTAGATAATAACAGCCTGTCTCTACCAATACAGGATTAGGTTCTTCTTTCAGGAAGACGTGGGAAGAGAGAAATGAATGTGGACTTGGTGAAGCATGTGTGACAGAAAGGATCTCAGGGCAGGGAAACAGCAAGGCTGCACTCTAGATGGGAATGCAAGGTGGCTTTGCTGAGCACTGTGCCCTTGGAGAACCTCTGCCTCAGTCACATTGGCCACATCTTACTTATTCATCACCCCGCAAGATCTCCTCATTGTCAGCATTTTCCCATCATGAAATACTGTCTTGCTGCTTAATGGCAAAGAGCAATTGTCAAGGTGTCTGGTGACTGTGACAGGTAACAAATACAAGTGTTGCTGTATGGCTTGGTGAGTTTCCTTCACTGATCTGATCAATCTTATCACCTTTCTTTTAAAAAACATGTTTTTCTCATCCTTATACCTGTTAAGATTTTTGTGCATCTGTGAATATGAAAAACAGATCACAGAATCACTAAGCTGCAAGAGACCCCCACGATCCTCGAGTCCAACCCATGCCCTAACACCTCAACTAGACCATGGCACCGAGTGCCACATCCAGTCTTTTTTAAAACACTTCCAGGGATGATGACTCCCCCACCTCCCCAGGCAGACCATTCCAGTACTTAATTATTTTTTTCCGTGAGGAACTTTTTCCTGGTATCCAGCCTATATTTCTCTTGGCTCAGTTTGAGGCTGTGTCCTCTCGTTCTGTCAGCTGCTGCCTGGAGAAAGAGGCCGACCCCCACCTGACTACAGCCACATTTCAGGGAGTTGTAGAGAGTGATAAGGTCAGCCCTGAGTCTCCTTTTCTCCAGGCTAAACACCCCCAGCTCCCTCAGCCATCCCTCACAGGGTTTGTGTTCCCAGCCCCTCACCAGCCTCGTTGCCTCCTCTGGACATGTTCAAGTGTCTCAACGTCCTTCCCAAACTGAGGGGCCAGAACTGGACACAGCACTCAAAGTGTGGCCTCGTCAGTGCCAGGTACAGGGGAAGAATGACCTCCCTGGCCCTGCTGGCCACACTATTCAGATCTGCTTGTTCTGGCAATGGTGGTGTCCTGGATTCAGTTTCAGGTCGAACAGTGAGTTGTTCTGCTAATGTCATTTCAGCCAAGGCTAACAAGGCAAAAGCTTGCATTTTGAGATTTGTCTCTCAGGAGTGTTCAGCCTGATACTCTGGATGTTCTTGGATATTTTTGTAGGAATGCAGGTGGGTGGATTCATGGATGAACACCTGAAAGGAATTTGGAATCTTCAGACTTGTCATGTGTTAATAGGAATGTAAGCTGGGACAGAGCCCTCTTGTCTTTTTACAGCTCTGTGCTGAAACGTGAGTGCTGTAAAGTAATTGGGAAGCATGTGCAGAGTGGAAATTCCCTGGAGGGCATTCATAGTTTTTGATGTTAATTTGACTGTTGCAGGGGGCCCCATGCTTTGTGTCTCTCACTGATTCATTCACCAGCTCAAGGTAAATAGGTCCTGTAGGTGTGATTTTGTCAGCAGAAACTATAGAACTGGTCTCTTTGCTGTTCACATGATTCCTCTCTGCAATGTCTTCATCTTAGGGGCTTTGCTTAACACGGAATTCTGGGAGCGTAAGGATGTTTTGGTTCTGTTGTGCCACAGCCTGTGTCCATGCTGTTGGGAAGCAAGAGCAATATTTCCTGTGGCCTCCTTTATCTCTTGTTGTTCTGTCTCATGGAGAATTAATGGCTTTTTTTTTTGCTTTTTTTTTTTCAGTGTTTGTATATATTTTGACTGTCTTATCCTCTGAAATGTCCTGGCATTTATCTTTAGCCCAAAGTTACTCAGATGATTTATTCCCTCCTTGTCTTCAGAGTTTAGGCTTACTTTAAATGAGACTTATTTGGATGTCAGGCTCTTGCACTGCAATTCCCCTCCAAAAGGCCCTTTGGGGCCTGTTGTGATTGGACAGAGGGTAATGGTTTTAAACTGAAAGAGGGTCAATTTAGATGGGGTGTAAGGAAGAATTTTTTTTTGTGATGGGGTGGTGGAACACTCTCACAGGTCGCTTGGAAAGGTGGTACACACCTGATCCCTGGTAACATACAAGGTTAGGCTGGACAGGGCTCTGAGCAGCCCGATGTAGCTGAGGATGTCCCTGCAGGAGGATTGTACTTGAAACCTTTAACAGTCCCTTCCAACCCAAAATGTTCTGTGAAATAGATTGCTAGATCTTATCAGCACCCATCAAAACAGGACTCTGGAGCAAAGTGGATGGGTTGTCCCTTTGTACTTTCTGTCTTTTGATATGGTTTATGTTAGTTTTTTGTGTGTTTGGCTGCTTTCTTTGGTACTTTTTTCATTAAAACCTTCTGAAATGTCACCTTTTGC
>VYXF01010883.1:316964-346978 GCA_013397295.1 Polioptila caerulea | reverse complement strand
GGAGTTGTAGAGAGTGATAAGGTCAGCCCTGAGTCTCCTTTTCTCCAGGCTAAACACCCCCAGCTCCCTCAGCCATCCCTCACAGGGTTTGTGTTCCCAGCCCCTCACCAGCCTCGTTGCCTCCTCTGGACATGTTCAAGTGTCTCAACGTCCTTCCCAAACTGAGGGGCCAGAACTGGACACAGCACTCAAAGTGTGGCCTCGTCAGTGCCAGGTACAGGGGAAGAATGACCTCCCTGGCCCTGCTGGCCACACTATTCAGATCTGCTTGTTCTGGCAATGGTGGTGTCCTGGATTCAGTTTCAGGTCGAACAGTGAGTTGTTCTGCTAATGTCATTTCAGCCAAGGCTAACAAGGCAAAAGCTTGCATTTTGACACAGTGTTTGTGGGAGTGTTCAGCCTGATACTCTGGATGTTCTTGGATATTTTTGTAGGAATGCAGGTGGGTGGATTCATGGATGAACACCTGAAAGGAATTTGGAATCTTCAGACTTGTCATGTGTTAATAGGAATGTAAGCTGGGACAGAGCCCTCTTGTCTTTTTACAGCTCTGTGCTGAAACGTGAGTGCTGTAAAGTAATTGGGAAGCATGTGCAGAGTGGAAATTCCCTGGAGGGCATTCATAGTTTTTGATGTTAATTTGACTGTTGCAGGGGGCCCCATGCTTTGTGTCTCTCACTGATTCATTCACCAGCTCAAGGTAAATAGGTCCTGTAGGTGTGATTTTGTCAGCAGAAACTATAGAACTGGTCTCTTTGCTGTTCACATGATTCCTCTCTGCAATGTCTTCATCTTAGGGGCTTTGCTTAACACGGAATTCTGGGAGCGTAAGGATGTTTTGGTTCTGTTCTGCCACAGCCTGTGTCCATGCTGTTGGGAAGCAAGAGCAATATTTCCTGTGGCCTCCTTTATCTCTTGTTGTTCTGTCTCATGGAGAATTAATGGCTTTTTTTTTTGCTTTTTTTTTTTCAGTGTTTGTATATATTTTGACTGTCTTATCCTCTGAAATGTCCTGGCATTTATCTTTAGCCCAAAGTTACTCAGATGATTTATTCCCTCCTTGTCTTCAGAGTTTAGGCTTACTTTAAATGAGACTTATTTGGATGTCAGGCTCTTGCACTGCAATTCCCCTCCAAAAGGCCCTTTGGGGCCTGTTGTGATTGGACAGAGGGTAATGGTTTTAAACTGAAAGAGGGTCAATTTAGATGGGGTATAAGGAAGAATTTTTTTTTGTGATGGGGTGGTGGAACACTCTCACAGGTCGCCTGGAAAGGTGGTACACACCTGATCCCTGGTAACATACAAGGTTAGGCTGGACAGGGCTCTGAGCAGCCCAATGTAGCCAAGGATGTCCCTGCAGGAGGATTGTACTTGAAACCTTTAACAATCCTTTCTAACCCAAAATGTTCTGTGAAATAGATTGCTAGATCTTATCAGCACCCATCAAAACAGGACTTTGGAGCAAAGTGGATGGGTTGTCCCTTTGTACTTTCTGTCTTTTGATATGGTTNATTTAGATGGGGTGTAAGGAAGAATTTTTTTTTGTGATGGGGTGGTGGAACACTCTCACAGGTCGCCTGGAAAGGTGGTACACACCTGATCCCTGGTAACATACAAGGTTAGGCTGGACAGGGCTCTGAGCAGCCCAATGTAGCCAAGGATGTCCCTGCAGGAGGATTGTACTTGAAACCTTTAACAATCCTTTCTAACCCAAAATGTTCTGTGAAATAGATTGCTAGATCTTATCAGCACCCATCAAAACAGGACTTTGGAGCAAAGTGGATGGGTTGTCCCTTTGTACTTTCTGTCTTTTGATATGGTTTATGTTAGTTTTTTGTGTGTTTGGCTGCTTTCTTTGGTACTTTTTTCATTAAAACCTTCTGAAATGTCACCTTTTGCTGTTCATCCTGCCACTCTAAAGGAAGCATTAAACTGAATACTGGATGTATTTTTGTTACCTTGCCAACAACGTGCTGGGGAGAAACTTTGGGCTGGAGCAGCATAACCTGTCTGTCACAGCAAGTGTAATTTATAGCAGGAATTTTCTACTGTCAAACTGTCAAAATCAAGGGATTAACGTTACTGCCTTCTGAGAGGGGCACTTGTATGAGTGGAGAATCCTGACATTGTTGCACAAAAGATTAAATTGCTGATTACTTTGAGACATGGTTTAAGACTTAGAATATCTTTTCCTATAACATATTGATGAAATCTAGGATGTGGGCCAAACTTGTAAGCTGAGGTTTACCTTGATATTTCTTCAGATGCTCCATTTTCATAATTTCTTGCTATCTATTTACAAGAAACTGTCTCTTATTCTCTAAAGATCACATGACAATTAGGTGTCCTGATATGCTTTTCTATTCTGGTTACATTTATTAATTTTTTTTCTTTGTGAATCTTTGTATTTTGTAATGCCAAAATAGCAAGGCTCCAAGCGAGCAAAAGCAGTAGAAATTGTTCATCATCCATGCAGCTTGGAAATGTGTTTATCCTTCTGATTTGTACAGTTGAGGCCCATTGTATTGCTGGGTGCCCTTGGCAGCACTCTTACAGACGGATGACGCTTTCCAAACTCTCTGTTTGGGTTTCTGGTTCTATCCTGACCCTACAAACACACTTGCCCTGGTTATGCTGTTTATCTTGACTGAAAGGTTATCTGATGCAAAGGATACTCACTGGCTAGGCTGTAACAGATACCTGTCTTCAGTAATACACCTACCCCTATTTTCATTTTGTTCTAGTGTCATCTGAGACATTTAAAACAGGGGAGGAAAAACCCTCCTCCTCAGACCTCTTAGACATAAGGAAAAGCTGTGGGAGACCTCATGGCTTTAAGATCTGAAAGCTGTTGTCTAGAAGTCAACTGTGTCTTTAAGAAAAAACTGGGTATTTACATTTGGTGTCTATCTGAAATCATGTTTACCCTCCAGTGTTTATTAAACCTGAGTTAATTTTCCTCCTGTCTTTCCGTGGCTGCAGGAGCTTTGCCAGCGATGCGTTGCAGTGACTGCAGTGGAAGGCGGCGCCGGCCGTGTGCCAGGTTCCCGTTCCCATTCCCGTTCCTGTCCCGCTCTGTCCTGGCCTGGCTGGGGACTCGCTGCCAGGCAGGGCCACGCTGCTGCTGCCTGGCTGAGCACAGCTCTGGCAATCCCTGCTGAGGAGCCCCAGCTGCCCTGGAGAGGCTCAGACCTGCAACTGAGCGCTCTTTTGGTTAAAAATAATAATTATGAATCCTTAATTACTCTCTGTCTCTCTCCTGTCTCCCTTCTGTCCATTACTCAGAAGGATTCTTGAAATAGAGTAATTAGCATCAGACTTTCACATGGCAGTCTTGTGCTCTTTTTAGAAGTATAAGATCTCCGTGTCTGTTATCTTTTATTTTGTGTGATGAGCCAGGATTGCTCTTTCTGGTCCTGTGATGTTTTTGTCAGGCCTGTCTTGGCTGAGGTGAGTGCTGTGAGTCACAGCTCTGTTGGCAGTGGCTTTTCATCTGGTCTTCCTCAGTCAACCAACACGTGCAGCCTGAGGCCCAGGAGCTGATGGGTTTATTGTCACAATCCTTTCAGGGCAGCATTTGCTGTTGGTTCAGATCTGAAATCTTGTTCACCTTGGGTACTTACGGGGTAATTTGCAGAGAATATTTGGTATCTGACATGCAGGTCCTCGGCAAGTTTGGAAGAAGTTGTTGCAGTCTGAGCTGTCTGCAGAGGTGGATTACCTTAGAGAGACTCAAGGGGATGGATGCCTGACATAGCCAGCATATGCAAATAGTACAAAGGTGCTGGGTAAGTGTGTGAGACTGAACAGCACAGATCTCTATATTGATGTGTCTGGCTTCTGTGCACGTCTTCTGGTACCCTTGCAGCTTGCTGGCATGCCTGGGCACAGTTCTTTTGTCTCCATTGGTTTTTCTACCAGTTATCCTAGGGGTTTTCCTCCAGCTCTGAAAAGCATCCAAATAAAACATTAAAGACCTGAGGGGCTGGTGAGTACAAGACTTGTTCTTGGCCCAACAGTAAATCACAGTTCTGGGCCGTGAAGTATAAGTTTTTGAGGAGGAATAACATGTTTCTGTAAAAGTGAAGATATTTCCTGTAGGTTAATCCTGCTCCATTATTGTCTTTAGTGCAGCTGTCTGGGGCAGGATGCTTCTATGGAATGGGTTGAACATACACAGTGCTTATCCACATATGCATATATCAACGTCTGAATTACAATATTTATATGATATCCTGCTTCCATGAGAAATTTATGTTAACATGTCAACCCAAGGTATGTTGAGGTTTTCTGATTTTAAACTTTCTTTTTTGGCCTCCCACATTTAGTGCTGCTGTATTTTAATTTGTAGAGTGAACTGCACAGACTAAAACAAAAAGTAAACCCCAACAAAATAATTTAAAGCTCTTCAGTTCCTCCTAGTCTTTACTAGGATGCTTTCGTTTAGTCAGTCACATCAGCAAAACTAATTTTCTTTCTCCCTCAGCTGAATAGCTCATACATAAGAGATTATTGTCTTCAGTGCCTTACAGCATTTTAATGTTCAGCAGAGCATATTCATGGAGTGTTTGTAATAGATGAGTAAATAAGAACCATCTCTTCTGTAGATAAAAACTTACTTCTCCCTCATTCTACTGCTCCTTTCTCTGCTGCTTTATTTATTTAGCTATTTCATATTGGGGAAATCTGGTTAAATTTAGCCACCACCTAAGAGAATTACACTAGTGTGCAGCAGTAGTTGTCATTTCTTGAAAATGAGATTAGTGCTTGGGACCAACGCCAGCTGTGTGATCTTGGGCTGTAGAGTCACCTAAACATGAGATGTTTGCATCTAGACAGGATTTATATTGGTCACAAGCATGCAGAGAGCACCATGGTTGTTTTTAATTTTCCATGTTTTGCTTTTCTGATAAACTAAACTCCGTTTTGGTTTGAATTATCTGTGAAGATATGTTCTTTCTAGGAATATGGATGCTGATCCAGGTCACTGGGTTACCCTCATGTGATAGATTTGTCTGTCATTTATATGGGCTGGATGTACTGACAGGGAAAAGCTCAGTGTCCTGTAACATCTGCCTTGTGCCTTCCTAGTTACTTCATGAAAATTAATTTTCAGTACTTACAAAAATGTGCTTCATGTGCTTTATTTTGCCCAGACTTTTTGCCTATATAGAGAAGAGAATGCAAACTGCCACTCAGGGTTTTTTGTTGCCTTTCATGCCATATAGGCTGGATATTTTCTCTTTGGGGTTAAACTGTGAAGCCTGTTGAAGCTGAAGTTTAGTGGGCTGGGGCTTTTACTGTCATGAGATTGTGTCCTTTGCAGGTACTACTACTGCTTGGTTTGTTTTAGGGTTGCTTTCTTTTTTTTGCTGTTTGCATAACTTTTTCCCAACATCTTTCCCTCGAGCCTTTCTGGAGATCTCAAAAGAAGTTGAGGGAGTTGCTGACATGGAAGAAAATGAGATAATCACAGAAGAGAAATGTTGTCCCAGAGTTGTCCCAGACAGCCCTGAACTAGATCAGCAGTCATCATTAGGACTTTAATTCCTCCAGGTACTTGAGGTTATCTTTACAAGAAATCTGTATATAATTTGCATTCATATATGGCAGGGTTTTTTAAAGCAATCTAAGTAACAAAATATTGTTATGTAAGTGTTTTTTAAGAAAGCAGAGCTCTTAAACCTACTTTCTGTTGGATCTTAGTCCTTAAAAATATTTTAGGTTCCCGGCCAAAGTGTTTTCCCTTTTTCAAAGCTACACTCTGAGTGCAAAGTTGTCTGTGAACCTCCGTGTTGATTTTGAAAGCATGAACAGCAATCCAGCACAGGGCATTTCAAGCACTCAATGTTCTTCAGTTTTCCTCAACACTCATTTTAACTGAGTTGAACCCTTGCAAGGGAGGATTTTTTTTTTGTCCATGTAAAGGCTCTGATGGACAAGTTCTGGCAGATTTGATTGTAGTGTAAGGAATTCCTCCCTTTCAGCTACAGGTTCATGGCTTGCCTTAAACATTTTTCTGGTGGATTTTGCCCCAAGACCGGTGAGAACAGAAGGGATGGCTCGCCATGCTGTTGTCGCTGAAGCAAAGGCTTGTTCTTGCTGGCACAGCCCAGCTGAGGTGCCATAAGGGTTCACATGAGCAGTGCACTGATGTGCTGGCTGCCTGGAAGGGATGGGCCTGGGCCCTTGCTCCCTGCCCTGCATTCCTACCTCATCCTGCACACCACTGCTGGCGGGTGCTGGGCTGCTCGCTGAGCTGCCGAGACTCAGACCAGCAGAGAAGTACTCACTGCCTGCTGGAGAGTAGGACTCAGCTCCCCAGACGTGTTTTCTGAGCCCTCATGGGTGTCAGAGGAGTCTGTAGGGGAGCTGGTGGCTATAGAGCAGCTCTGGGGGAGGTGGGACTGTCCCCTCTCCCAGGACAGCTTTGCTGTGCTGCAGATGTGGCACATGCCTTGTTCTGGTGTCTCTGCTGCTGGAGTGGTGCAGAGTGGGTGCTTGGGGACATCAGCACCTTAGGCTGTCACAGCTCTCCCCCACCATGGCAGTTCAAACCTCCAGAACAGAGTCCATTCCTAAATGGGAGGTTTCAGTGTTTCTCTTTTCAGGTCCGGAAAAGTTCAGATGGCTGAACTTTCCTAACAGCCTCAGTCTGTGTGGCTGTGATCTGACAGCTCCCAATTTAGGATGGTAAGGCTCTCTGCTTTGATTTCTGGAAAGCACAGAAGACAAAGTAGAAAGAATTGAAACTTTGCATTCTTTAGGCTACTAAAGGGATGATGCTGATGGATAACAAAAACTTGCAGCGTTTCCTAGAGAAGCCTTGTCTAAAAATGCAGATATGTTATATATTTTCAGAGAATTTATATGGCTCCATCAAGTTTAAATGTCCAAAAAGTATTTGACAGTAAATGGAAAAAAAAAGTGAAAAATCTGAGCAATAACTCATGCTTTATGAAGCAAAGCAGCTACCTCCTGCCTAAGTTTAAAAGTTTAAAAAGAAACTTCCTCTGTAGATAGGATTTGATGAACAGCATGTCTCTACAAGACCTAGAAAAAAGAAGCCTTAGAATTTTGGTCTGCTCACAATAAGCAAAGGCAGTTACAGAAGACTGATGGTGCCCATTAAAAATGAGTAATTTCTGCAGGAAGAAATGGCCTCTGCAGTGATTATGGCAAAGAAAAAGAGGTTCAAAAAGCAGAACTCCAAACCAGACAAAACTAGGGGAAAGAATATATATGTTACACAGCCATAGCCAGGAATTATAACTTGGAAATACATAGGAAAGATACAGTTTTTATGCAGCAAGTTTTACAATAAAATTGCCTCTTTTCTAGTAATCAGAATGTTTGGTCCATAGCAAGTTTTATTTTGAATAATCATGGAAAACCTAGTTATTCACTATGGGCAAAGTGCAGGATGGGTAACAGTGATGACAGCAGGAACAATGGTTGTTATCACTCAACTTGCACACAGACACTGTCAAAAACAAGTGTTAGTCCTTCCTTGCACTCTTATGGAAGAGTTTGGGATGATGAAGAATTGTACTGGAATAACAAAGACTATGAAGTTTTTGTACTGGAATAACAAAGACTAGACTTCTAGTGTCGGATCTGGTGCACAAGTGAAGGGGCCAGGTAATGTTCTGATACTGCTGTTACGTTGACTGCTGATTTCACCTCCAAACTTGGCACATTTGGATAGTCACTGGTATCATATGGGGGAAGTTGACATATATTGAACTTCAGTTTATTTTTTTGCTTTTATTGCATTTTATTAAAGCATGAATGGCTTCCTGATACTCTCTAAAAGGTATGATGGTTTAATATTCTGGTTGTTCATTTTTACCACTATTTAGCTCATTTTCTCCTTGAGGGCTTATTACTGAGTTCTTCATTCAGTGACATCGTTGCCCTTTTTAAATCAACCTTCTAGAATTTAACATATGATGTTACGTACAAAGATGAGAACATTACTACTTCATTCTTTTCACTCCAGTAATTTTTATATTACAGTGAACACCCTGATTAAACATTTATCTGGAAAAGGCCATAATGAAAAGGAAACGTAATTAAATATAGGAACTAAATATTGAACTCCTGACTTGAGGCTGAACTGATAAATGAAATTAAATTTACATGGGAGGAAAAAAAAACCCCATTGTAAAACTCATCCAGTGTTGCATTTTAATGTTTTAGTCAACCAGATCTACAAAGCAAGCTGTATATATCAACTACAGTAACTGCTAATTTTTGAAGGTCTTATTTAGAATGCACTTCTTGTAATTGTGTAATACTAGAGTTCCTTGGCCTTTGAAAAAGGAAAAAGAACGAATCATCTGCATTTAAAATTCAAGAAGCACTGATGCAGAAGAGTCGGTTATGGCATAGTTTGGTTTTCCTAGACAGATTTAAAAAACAAAGCAAACTAAAACCAGTAAAGGATTCTATTTTATAAACAACCTTACTAAAGACAAATCAGCCTGTGTCCCTCATATAAATTCAGGTGTCAGAGCAGACTTGCTTTTGGAAGCTGTGCATGTCTTCTCTTTCTGCATGTGTGCTCAGACTTCTTGGCATTCACTGTCCCTGAATCAGGAAGACAGAATTGACTTTCCTGTTGGACTAATTATAGTTCTTTAAAAAGGTTAGTTAACCCTTCTTGTACAGAGGGACTTGCAGTGAATCCCATGTCAGAGGAGGCTGCTGCTTGGAATGGCTTTCAGGGATTGGCAGTGGCAGTGCAATGATGCTTACAGCCAATCTCATGCTGGACATGTGCTGGTGACCAGACTGTGTGTGTACTGTGTACTGCTTCCAGAACTACACTCTGAGCCTAGAAATACTGCTGAATCCATGCCTCTGTGAGATACAGTTGCAAAAAACAATTTATGGTTAAAAGGTTTTGGATATTAAAGTCAGAATGTATTTCTTCTGCTTTGTACTGTGCACAAAGTGCTTTTCATCTTCTGTACCTTTAGCACGGTAAAATTCCTCACTCCTTCCTTCCTTCCTTTCCTTTCCTTCCTTCCCTCCCTCCCTCCCTCCCAATGGTCTGTCTCTGGTGTGGTGCTGTCTGGTTAGACAGGAGGTGTGTATTGTCCTCTGGGATATTGGGCAGTGACAGCTGTGGTGTTTGGTACCTAAATGATGAACCCCATAAAGTGTGGGTTCTAGGGCTGCAGACCACCTCGCTACTCTGCTGTCGTTTCTGGACCATTCCCATAGGGAAAAGGAGCAAGAAGGAGAATTTTCCCCCATCACTACATTAATTATTGTGCCATCTGTGTGACTGAGGACATTAGTGGGATTTTTGGTGTGATATGAGGCAGCAGTGCTAGAAAGGGAACAATCACTGATCCAGTTTCTTTACTGGGGCTATGTCACAACGAATGTCAACTGCTTGGGAAGGAAGGGAAGACAAATTCTTGGGCTACTCAGCTCTCCCTCAGGCTGAATTTTCAAAGCACAGGCCAGTATGGGAACAAGCAGTGGTGCCCAAGGTGTCCAGATGAGGGTAACAGAAATAAAGTATTACCTTGGCAGTAGAAACTGGGTGTGCATGAAGATTCCCTGAAGCAATACATCTTTGTTTCCTCAGTGCCCGGGTCTTCTCTTGTGGCTTTTGAATAGCTTTGATTAACCCAGCTGGGCTCTCAAATTTCGTAGGTTCCTCTGTGTAACTGGGCTGCTCTGTGTCTGTGTAGGATGAGGTACCTGAACAGCTTGGAGTTCTCTGTCCCTCATCCTCCTTTTCTATCCTGTCCACAGTGCCTGAGCTGTGAAACTCCCTGTAGTGGATTCTGCTCCATTGATATGGATGTGGTTTTCAGTCACTCATGCGCTTTCCCTTTGGAAATCTTTGTGTCTAGTTGGTGCCCTGATGCACAGCCTTTGAGGAGAAGTGTTTTAAGTATGTACGTTTGCATCTTTGTTTCTACAACCAGATTCAGAGCCAGGTAGCATTTTTCATAAGTGAATTTATGGCACCTGCCTTGGAAAGGGACTGGGAATGTTGTTCACAACCTCAACCCTTGCTTCCATAGGAGAAAGAGGACAACTGGGAGTGAGAATGAGCAAGTCATCACAGAGACCAAGCACAAGCAAGGATTTTGAAGTTCTTGCTTTTTGAATGAATGGTGGGAATGCAACTGTGACCCCAGTGCTGTGATAACATACAGATTTATAATTGCCAGGTTCTCTGTTAATATAAATGCCTTTTGTGGGTGGAACAGGATGATGAGGAGAGCACAGACAGTTTTTCCCAGTTTCTTGTAATTCCATTTGTTAAGTTGCTGGAACTTCATTTACAGATCTTATCACCATTTCTTCTATGAATGTCAATTAACTTAGGAAATTTAATAATGCTGTCACTCAACAAAAAATATTGGAGAAATATCTTCTGTGCTTTGCAGAAGTTGAAAGCATAAGACCTGAAAATGCCTGAAAGGAGAATGAGTCCTATAACGATTTTATACATGTTTCTCTGTGCTTGTTTCTTGATCTGTGAAGTTGAGATCCACCCTTATGACGGGCTTTGAGGGATGGAAACATGTTTTTATCTCCAGCTGTGAAGTGTGGTGGCTCTGAGCCCCGGTTCGGAACAGGGAGATGTGGCAGTTCAGGTGAGTTCAGGCTTCTGCTGAAATGCTGAGCTATTACAAGGGAGAACTTCAGTATGCAGCGAGTATTCCAACTTTCTCAGCAGCTCAGGCTGGAAGGTCTGTGCCTGGGTCATTTTTGGTGTTAGATATGTTTAGAGCACTTGCAAATTTGCTATTCTTTGTAGATGTATTTTTTTTGCCATATGCAGTCCTGGCAGTTTTCTGCTGCTTGTCTAGCTTGCCCACAAAGGGCACTGAGTGCTTTATTTAGTTTGAAGACAGCAGCACACGCATTTACCAGACACATTAACCAGCACCAATATGACTTTTGTCACTTTTCAAAATGAGCAGTGGAAATAAGCTCGGCTGCTGTAGCCCATATTGCATGTAAAACATGGTCTGAGACACCTGCAGTGGCTTTGGCAGGACAAAATAGCAGAGGCATGAATCTGCTTATTTCCTCTGATTTATGGATTTCATTGTAGTTGTCAGTGTCACCTTAATGGAAGTTTGTAAATGCAGCATTTCACTTGCCTGTCAGCTTTAATCGACTTCAGGTAATACAGTTCCAATCTGCTGTAAAGCAGCAAAATTACCCTTTATAGGCTTCAGGAACCTCCAGCTTGTTCAGTGGGGGATTTTCCCCTCGTCATGCAAACGGACTTGGCATTTGTTCATGTCTTCAGAACATCTTAATTACATTTTAAACATGTTAGGGTGTTTGAGAGAAATGATTAGGAGAAATGAATGTGAGAACTGGCTTTCTGGCTATGATAATAAAATTTCATACCAAATTTTCTTAAACTTCTTTAGAAAACAATGTAAATTAGAGACTCTAAAATAACCTCCAAGCAGAGGTGTGCAGAGACATCATCATCATAGGGCAAGCTACAGGCATTACTTGAAGACTGCAATTCAGGGTGTAATTTTTGACTTTTTAGAAGCACAGGTTTAAAATAATTGTGGAGTTGTTTGAAGAGAAGTGATCATTCTGGGTGATGGATACCGTTGTTTTTGTAAATCCATCCTTGACAGCTCTAAGAGTTTGCTTATGTTTTAAAGCTGTGTGATCTTTAATATATAAATTTCTTAATCTCCTTTTCATTATATTGTTTCGGAATTTCCAGTTGAGGCTTGTAAGCACAGTGCTAGGTATTGTTCTTATTCTAGGAAAACTGCTTCACCTTCATGACAGGCCATGAATTATTTTTTTTTAAGCTGAGGTTTGTGACAGCTCTTCACCAAGCCATGCAAACTGAGTCATGTTTCATGATAACAGCAAGAGAGCATCTCACTGTCAGTCCTGAGTCACAGTGCAATTAATGGGTACACATTTGCTCGGCAGGACAAGTCTGAGTTCAGTCTGTACACACGGTGAGCTTTCCTTACACTCTGCACTTCAGGACTTGGTTTTCAGCAGCACTCTAAACCTGGCAATTTTACTTTTGTCCAAATATAATTCTTCATAATTAAAAGATCCTAGCTTGTTGCAATGAGCCAGTAGTCCGTCCTTCATTTTTCCAGTTAAAGCTGCTGTATCATATGCAAAGGATGAATCTTTTTCAAGTGACATTGCTCTGGAAAGGTGGAGTCTGTGTCTCTCAGATTGTAGCCAGGGTGGAAGCTGCAGAGGAGCGGCTCAGAGAGCTTGTGTGTTTGGATAGCTACAAGCACTCATGCTTGTAGCAAATGAGGGAGAACACAGTATTTATTCCTCTTTACTTTCTAATATCTGTTCCTGACTTTAGTAACATTGATTCTTTCCCACAAAATCCTTCTTGGGCCTCGTCCCCTCCTGTGCTGTCCTAGCCTTCAGCAAGTGTAGCAGGAAGAAGTTTGGCATCCAGTAAAGTAATTCTTCACTCTGAGGGTGGTAAGGCACTGGCACAGGCTGCTCAGGGAAGCTGTGGATGCCCCATGCCCTGTTCAGGGCCAGGTTGGATGGAGCTCTGAGCAACCTGGTCTAGTGAAAGTTGTCCCTGTCAATGGCAGGGATTTTGGAACAAGATGATCTTTCAGGTCCCTTCCAATCCAAACCATTCTAATATTCTATGATTCTGTATTAATTGCTGGGAGAGAAAGAGGAACTTGGTCAATAACAAAGGCATAGCCGGTTGTGGAGATGGAAAAACATAGGATTTGCACAACAAAGCTTGTTTTGTCTTGGGATTGGAGGTAACTGCACATATCCAGCCTGAGTGGAGCGTGGCTGGAGACTGGTGAGTGACGTCTCCCCGTGATTTACTTCCCCCCTTATCTCTGTTAAACACTGCTTAGCAAACTCCGAGCACACTGCAGCCAACTTACGCTCTCTTAATACAGAAAGCTGAATGAAAGCTGGAGTCAGCACTCCAGTGAAAAAGTGCAAAGAGACTGGCATGTTATCAGTTGTTACTTCCTACAGGAGCAAGCTGTGTTGTGTGGTTCCATTATCTGAAAGTGAGCAGGCTGGTGGGGCTGGGTGCAGCCATTTAAAAATGTGATTTGTGTTTTTCTTTCTTCGCAGAAATCAACCCTAAGATATTTCCTGCGGCTTTTCTCAGAATCTGTGTCAGTGCAGCGAGTTAACGAGTGGCAGCTCTGTCTCAGGAGAGAAGAAATTTAGCATGGTGACACTAATGTCTTTATAAGATGACCTAGATTAGGAATGTCTTGTTCTTGGTTTGCAGAATTCTGTTCAAATATTTTATATGACTTGGAGGTGTTTTATTTTTTTTTCTTCCTGTAGAGACAGAAATAAAATTACTTGAAATGCTTTTAGCATCCAAACTGTTTCAGTGGTGAGAATTCTAGTTCAGGAACTAGAATTAGAATACATCAGACACATGCAGTCTGCCCCCCTGGTCTACATACTGCTGTGGAATGAATAGGGATAAGAAATTTCCTGTTTTGTCTGCTACT
Source organism: Polioptila caerulea (assembly GCA_013397295.1). Taxonomy (NCBI): domain Eukaryota; kingdom Metazoa; phylum Chordata; class Aves; order Passeriformes; family Certhiidae; genus Polioptila; species Polioptila caerulea. Next base: position 333,470 of record VYXF01010883.1, on the reverse strand, counting down.
TATGCCTGTATGAATTTCACCTTCTGAATTTTTCAAGATAGCCAGCTTACAAGTTAGAAGTCAGAATTAGATTATAAATGAGACTGCTGAAAATCCAGTTTGCCTTACTCAAAGTGTGTAGATAATTTCTTCTTGATGAAGCCTGGAGGGGCAGGACAAGTGCAGTCCCAGTTTTGGTACAGTCAGATCTGAAGTCTGGACCACAGAGCTGGCTAATCCAAAGCAGGAGGGCTTGTCCTCACCAGGAAGAATTTGCTGCTTTTTCCTCCCCTCCCTTCTCTCTGGTTACTCCCTCAGGATTCTGCCTGTGTTTAAAGAACCTGAAATAATCTGTATAGGCATATGACTGGGATGGAGAAAGGTATATCCACCCTTTTTGTTAACATCACCATTTCCCCCATGGCTTAAAGCTCCCTACCAACCATCACTTCAGCTCGGTGCACTGGGACTGAATTCCCTTTGGGCAGGCCCCATTTATGGTGTAGTTTCAGTTGGTCTGTGAGGGGTTGCAGAAAACAGAGAAACTGTCATCTACTCCTCTTAGCCCAGAGGGGGAGGGACTCTGGACCTTACGTAAAGTGGCTGCAAGCAGAAGAGTCCTGGACTTCCCCATGCAAACTCTCAGTGAAACCAGCACAGCAGGCTTTTGAGAACAGCCTGCTTCCTATTTTTAGTTTCCTTCTTCAGTTTTTTTTTAATCTCCTTGCAATCATGGTGACTTAAGATGGTGGGATGGCACAACCTTTCCCACCCCTCTGGAAGTTTTTCCATCCCTCGGAAAGATCATGCAGCTTCATATGTTTGGGATTTTTAAAAGCACCAAGCATTGCTATCAGTCTTCTAGCTTAGTTTGAAAGTTTCTGCCCTCAGCTTAGACATGAACAGTATTAGGTGGCCCTTAAATGCATTTTGTTTATCTTGTTCTGTAAAATCCAAGCAAGACTGTGCTTTTCTATAATTTTTTCTGAAGTGTTGGAGTGAGCTGCACCCACCAGTGAAACAAGACACCAGGTGAGGAGACCTAGAGGTCTTGAATTAGGATCATCGTGGTGAAAAACAGGTGAGATCTTCTGAAGGACTGAGAGGAGGAGGCTGTGAGACACAGAGAGATTTGCTTTGTTTAGCACATCAGAGGGCAGGGTAGCCTGAGGGTGGTTAAACCATGCAGCAAAATAGGACAATGGTTTCCTAAACCAGTTCCTCTCAAAAGGGTTGAGTAAGCTCAGCCTGTACTTAGCTTAGATGCTCTCAGCTTCTCATGTATTACTTGGGTCACTTGTAAAAATCTATGAAAATCAGTGGAAATGGTTACTGATTTAGTTCTGCAGGCTCTGTTTTGTACTCTACATAAGATTTAGAATGATAACTGTAAGGTCTACACCTGTTTCTTCTTGAGTTCTTATATGGGGTTCATAACCAGTAGCATGATTCCAGAAAGACTTCCTTTTTTCCAAGAGGCCCTCTGGGATCTTTAGTGGCAGTATAGACATGGCTCCTGAGCTCTTCCTCAAACACTCTCCTCTCTGATGGGCAATACCACTCAAAGAGCTCCCTGTCAGCAGGAAATGTTCAAATACCACAGGCATCCACAGTGGTGTGGCCAAAGTGGGTGGCCAAGGAATCGCAGAAGAATGGTAAAGTCAGACTGGACTGGGAAATCCTCTGGTTTGTTTTGGCTTTATCATTTAGCTAGGTTACTGTAATTCAGCTTTCCAGATGTCATTAGGCAGTTGATCAAGCTGTCACCAGCTCTTTCTGCTGTTGTCATTAGAGAGGTAGAGTGTAATGCCCTGCTTAACAGCACAGACAAAAATGAGTGTTAAGCACATTGCCACTGCCATGGCAAGCAGCAGTTACGTGTGGTAGCTGATTAAAGGGTGTTTTGTAGTAAGGTTGTATAGTTACTGGGCTAAATTTGACAAGACTAACACATGAATATTCTCAAAAGAACTGAGTGGCTGTGTTCAGGCACTCAAGATAGAGATTTGTTGGTTTTTAATATAAAAAGTGCTTTAAAAAAAGCCCCAACTAATTATTTTTTAGCAAGCTGAGGTGCTCTTCTTTGCAAACATTTATTTTTGTATCAGACTCATGGTGCATGACAACAACATAGAATAGTAAGCTTTTCACTATTGAAGTGGAATAGTTCACAGAAAATAAATGAGAGGCTGAAGTGTTAAGCTATGCAAGTCTAATTAACTTTCAGCCTTAATAAGCTATGGTCTCTAGCAAAATTAAAAATGGGATTTGGATTACAGATGGCAGCTACAGTGTGGGCTTAAAAAGGCATTTGTAAAAATTGTCTTTTTTTTCCTCCTCTCTGATATTTGTGAGCACTTTGTTTTGCAGAGGGCTGTCTGAAGTGAACTGCCCTCTGTCCCTCTCTTGGTTTCCCTTTTGTTCACTGGATGATTCTTTATCCTCTTCTGCTGCAAAGAGGCTCTAATGAGACTGCTCTGGAATTAGGGGGGCTTGCCAGGACTTTGCCAGGACCCTCACTTGTGGCTGAGCTCCCCTAGGCTGAGCCTTTTTCTCTGGAAAAGGAGGCCCCATTTGGGCAATGGTTATCCCAGGCCAGAGGCTCAGTGTGTCTGGATGTGACATGGCCAGAGAGGGTCTCTAACATAGCGGGGCTGTGTCTGCCTGCCAGCCTCACCACTTGGTTTGTGTGACAGGAACTGGGAGTGAGCAGGGAGAGACAATGGCATGTACAAAACCAGTTAGTGCTGGGAGCTGGGATGCTGAGCCCTTGTCTTGCCTTCCTTCTCAGTGCTGAAGGGTTTCAGCAAGAGATTGTGACCATGACTGGAAGCTTTTTGAGAGTAAATGGAGGGAGGAAGATTTGCATCCCTCTTCCTCCACCGATGGGAATGCACACACTTACCCTTCTGGCTGATGCTGTGCGTGCAGGGTTAGCTTTTCTCAGATATGGAATGTATCTGATGCATGGGATTGAGTGTGATGAAGGGAAGGGTCACACTGTATCTCAAAACTGTGACAGTGGTCTCAGAGACATGTTGCAGGCTTTTCAGAGGGTATTCAGACAAAGCTATTCATAACTTGCAGTGGTAACTTGTTGGAAGAAAGAGTGTAATAGCTCATTATAACATTCCAGCTCATCTTTCTGTTTAATTTGTGTCTGTACAAAGTAATTTTGACACTGCTGGATTTGTCACAGTCAGATGCATCATGCTCTGAAGATACTGAATTGTTTTCTGAAGTGAAGACAATTTTGAAACCTTTTAAAATTTCTATTTAATTTCTTTGGCCTGGCTGTCTGACATAGCACTCATCAGCAAAGCTTGATTATTTTTTTTTCCCCCCTGTCAGCTTCAATAATTTGGTTGAGGTTGAGAACGAGGATATTATCAGGATATGTTGAATCAAACTAACTTTGCTAATGTGTTCCAGATTCAAAATAGAGGTAAAACATCTGCTTTGATTGTTGAGCAGAGCTCCATGCCAACTGTAGCATGCTTAATGTAAAGAAAGAGATGAAGTGGCGTTGTGAACTGATCTTCATGTTCACACATAGTTATTCTGCTATTAATGGAAATAACCCTGTCATCAGCCTCAGTAGTTAAACGTTTTTAATCTGAATTTTATATTGTCTATGCAGAAAGCAAGTATCACTGACTAAAATCTGCAAAGGATTTTAGTATTTTATGAAAACAGTAATAACCAACTTTGGTGCTCTTCAAGAGCACTGTGAGCTCCAGGACCTCTAAGAGAAATCAGAAAACATCAGTGTTCATCTTTACTGTCTTTTAAAGTATATTTGACTCAGGCTGTGTAGGAGAAGGTGAGTGAGGAGGTTTTCTGAGTTTTTCTGGAGCTGGCAGGAGGCTGTGGGGGTGGCAGTTGCTGACCAGAGGAATGAGCTGCACTGTAGTGCGTAGGAGAAGGCAGTGGTGAGGCTGAGTATGATGTGCAGCACAAGGGGAACCTGAGCAAGATCCACTTGAAATACAGTGGTAAGACTGAACAAAACAGATAGTTCAGGTTTTGCTTAAGTCCCAAAAACGTCTTCTCCCTCCCTAATGTTGTTTTCATGATCCTGGAGGTTTGCTATTGTCTGAGGCTTGGTTTAGATATCCATGACAGCAGGTCCTTGGAAGTGTTGCAGGTCTCTGTTAAGAGGAAGATGAGGTTCAGGAACACATGAGATTGTGACTGCAAAATGTATCTGTCCTTCACAGAAACACTGTGCATGAGCTCATGTGAAATAAACCCCATAGCTGAAATTACCTCCTGATGAGTGACTGAGATGGGATCTGAAATTCTGCTGGAGTCCTGCCATGTGTTAGTGTGCTTCTACCCAAAGGCACTAGACTCCCCTTGAACTTTTGGAAATATATTTTTTTGATTGATTTTTGCTGTAACCTACCCTTTTTGCATTAACCTTTATCTTCACGTAAATGTGATGTGAATTTTGTTTGGCCTTCTTTGCTTTCATTTGTTCAATACTTTGCCTACTGAAGCCTGCAGAAAAGAATACCTTTGACTTTGAGTGATTGTTGGACTAGATCTGTTTTTGAAATACAGTCTTCTGCAGTTCACAGTTTGTAACTCAGCCAAATTGGTAACCAGTGTCCTGGTTTGTCTGGCCCTAAATGGCGCAGAGATGCATCCTCCTTGTGTGCAGCCATTCAAGCTCTGTATGTCTTGGATGTGGAAAACAGATGATTTCTTCTAGTAACAAACTTTTATGTATTCCAAATAGTTCTCATGTTTCCTTTAAATTGTCTTCTGTGTATTGTGACCAGCTCCAATCTGTTTAGATTTTCCCTGTAAGTCAAGTTTTAGAGCTCTGTTTGGTCTTCGAGTGGTGCCCTAAACTAAATGTCTCAGTCCAGCCAGCCCAAGCAGTACTGAGTAGTGTGGAAGGACTACTGAGTGTAAGTCACAATCCTATTTAAGTCTCTTCCTCTTTCAGAACGTTGTTCAGTTACGTTCAGTTAGTAAACTGCAGTCCCAAATTCTTTCTTACACAGAACTGCTGTGTAAGAGCTCTGGATTTCTCACTAACAGGCAGGCTGTGTTCTCCTCCATACTGAACAGTGTCCTACTCTGCCTCCAGCCTGGCTGTTTGTATAATTTGTCAAGGTGGTTATAAATTCTCATCTTGCCCTCCAACATCCTTGTGTAGTCTCTTGTAGTTCCGAAGTATCTGCAAATTTATTATGGCACTCTCTGTTTCATAGCTGCCTTCTTTAGGAGTGTGCACAGTAACATAAAACAGACCCCATTAGCCAGCGGAAGTCGTGATCTTACCAAGTAAGATGTTACAGGATCAGATGCCACTTTATAATTCTCTAAATCAGGACTAATTTTCTAAAAATGAAAGGGTTTTTATTAGTGTGTGTGAGGAGTATCAATGTGTGCTGCACAAGTCAGATAGAGCACTTAATTACAGGTGCACTGGGCTATTGCTTTGTCCTGCTGAGTGTCCAGATGAAAGGCAGGTCTTGCTGTGCTGCTGCACTGAGAGAGGACTATGGAAAGGTTTCTTTGAGCCAGCTGCAGTGTGTGTAGCAGCCCTTGCACAGGCTTGCCTTGGCAAGGAAGAGGGGTAAGTCATGGTTTCATAAGTGATAAATGGAAGGAAGATAAACTTGCAGCGTTTCCGTTTCTTTTTTCCTTTTTCTACTTGGTTGCCATTGCTGCTGGTAGAGTTGGGTGCGGGCAGGATATCAGTGGTCTCCAGAGGATGTGGGGCCCCTGAACAGAGGAGATGTCTCAGGTTAAGTTGACCAGCTTCATGAACCCCTTCAGCCCTCAGAGCATCCCCCCTCTGCACAGATTTGGCTTTAATTGTCTTTTTTCCCCTCTCTCTTGTGGAATTTAACACCTAAACAATTGGTTAAAAAAAAATTGCTTGAAATGTATTTGAAGACAACTGAGCAGGAAATGAAGCTTTTGGCAGGGTGGATGTTTTTCAGGCGAGTTTCTCCCCTAACTGCTTTATTCTGAAATCTCTAGCGAGGAGCAGGCGTGTCACTGGGGTTGCTGTTGCTCTGTTCTGCTGCCGGCAGTTTCATTTCTCTTGAGGTTCATAACCTCAGGCTGCCTTGGCCATGTCTCAGCTGTGCTCCTGGTGGGGACAGGGTGCAGGGCCCTTTGGACAGCAGGTGGTGTAACATGGCACAGGGCCTCTCACTTGGGAGCTGCCTTCAGCTGATCTCCACCAGCTGGAATTCATGCCCCCAGAGATTTTATTCTCTGCTCTGCTCTTGTTCAGAAACACTGCCTTGGTGCCAGGACTTCTTCCTTGCTTCTGACTAAATGATTGATGGATTATGGGGGAGGGGGAAAAAAAAAAAAAGACAAAAGCTCAAAGCTCAAAAGCTGGGAAACAAAATATAGATATGACAAGAAGTGCTCAAATGGGTAACATGCTGCTGAGAATGTATGAAAGGAATTGGACCTTTTTTTTGGTACTGCCATTACAATCACATGACTGTTATTTAATGGTGTCACTGATATGTCTGTTGTGAGATATTACACAACACACAGTTTGTATCAAGAGAAAATCCCAAGAAACTTTGAGCAAACAAATTCAGGAGGACAAGAAACTTTCAGGGTACTGTTAGATTGATTATCCTCAATCTTTGTAGGTATTCCAATAAATCTTATTATGCTGTGACAGACCTTTTGCTACTAAAATGGGTAACGAATGCTGGTGAATATAATCAATGTTAGGCTACTATGTTTATTTTTGTCTCCTTAGAAAAAGCTTTCCTATTTTAACTAGTCTGCATCGTGCTGAGTCTTTGTCTTCACTTGATTAATGTAACTTCAGGACAGTATTTATTAACGAATTTTCTGATCTGATCTGGAGGCATTTAAAAAACCCCACCCACCCCCAATCTCAAATGCCAAAACTAAAACCAAACCCCAGCACTAAAATCAAGACTGGTGGACAGCCTCCAGTAATGAGAATGAAGGCAAGGACACTGGACAAACTGAATTAAACAGTCTGAGCTCTTTTCCTTTTTAGAAGTGATCTAAATTTAACAGGCCAAGAGTTATTTTGGTGCCTTTAACTGATAAGTTCAATGAAACGTAGGCAACTTGCAGCACTTTCCATGTGTAGAGGAATTTCAGGATTCCAGGAACGGCAGGATGTAACCTTCACTTCACCTGGAAACAAGCAATTCTTGGGGCAGTTGATAGGCTTCCTAATGAAAAATGGGAGGCAGCCAAAATCCGGAGGCAAGCTAACACCAGAAATAGATCTGCCAGAGGCTTGTTTTGCACTGTCTAGGATGGCATATCACAAATTGTGCGAACAGAAATACCGGGCTGAGTCCAGCAATGCACAAGCAGGGTCAATCCTGACTACTTTCCTTTTTAAGTATCATGGAAGATTGACTAAATGAATGTCGTGTTAAAGTTTCAGCTGTCTCAGTATGTTATTTTCTTTCTTTCTTTCTTTCTTTCTTTCTCACTTGCTCAAAATACAGGTGCTTATTTGATAGTATGTATTTACAATTAAGTGTTCAACTGTGCATCGCCCAAGAACTCCAGCTCCCCTGCACCAGCAGCATGAAAATGGGGCAGCAGATGGAGAGAGAGAGAGAGTGCAAGGTTTAAGTTTTTCGGAGAAGGCAGGTAGGAGAGGGGAAAGGGCTGAGCAGAGAGGACCAGGGTGCAGGTGGTGGTGGAGAGGCAGGGGTCTAGCTGGCTTATTCTTGTTACTTCACAAGATATGTGCTTCTGGGAAAGTGTAGTGAAGTATAGTCTGGTTTGCACATCACTTACTAAATGATTATTTATGATTATGTTTAATTATAGAATCAGGTCTATTGTCTTCTCTGTCTGGCTGGAGACAGGGAGTTTTGTGCGTGGGGTGTAAGCAAAAGCCATCAGGGCCTTGCTGAGTGGAAGCAGAGAGCCAGAAGCCTGTGGGAGCACAGCCTGGATTTCCAATCCCAAGCCCAGTTTGTGTTTGCAAAGGCTTAGCTGTGTTGGAAGGGAAATCATTCAATAGCAGGTGATGCAGGATGTGTTGTGACAGCTCTGCTCCCTTTTCAGGGTTGAGCCATGCTCTAAGCAGTTCAGGTTGTTCTTTTCCAAACTTAGTGTAAGCAATGTTCAAAACAAGATCCTTAATGGAAACTGTTTTTCAGCTTATCATCAGACAATCTTGTTTCAGACAACTCTACTGCTACTACTTCAACCCTTTTCCAGTGATCACGCTTTTCCCTTCCTCTTTCATTGCAGCTATTGCACATCGGAGTTTTGGAAAATACACTTGTTCACCTACAGCTGAGCATTTTTCCCATGCAGAAGGGTGTTTTGGTGGGCTGTAATTCCAGCCCCTGAACCTGGTCAGTACTGAATTCAGCTGGAGGGATGGGATGCAGGTCCTCCCCTGGGCCATGCTGCCCCGAGGCTTTGCAGCCTGCACCAGCTGTCTGGCTGGCCAGCAGGGTGAGGCTGCAGCTGCTCTGTTCCTGTAGCTGTGTGTGATTGCCTTGTCGTTAGCAATGGACACCAGTGATTAATCTTGGGTTTTCATCATGTTACCAGCAATGGCAATATCTGCTGATCCTGTTAGAATCACTGCATTCCAACTAATTCTGCACCAAATATTTCTGTAAGTGTTCAAGTCTTTGTTTGGGAAGCCACTGTGGGATAGGCTGAGTGCATGCCTACATGGAACTGCCTATGGACCGTGTTAGCATCACATGAATTACTCAGACATTTGTGAACAGTTACTTAGGAACAACTTCTGCCTTCCTGAGAGGGGAAAAAGCACCACACACACTTAGCATTGTTCTACCATGCTGCTGATGGTCCTTGCAGATATCCTCTCCTGAGGAGCTGGGTGCCATTCAGGATGTGTCCCTTAGGGTTAGACCATACTGGGAGCCACAGGTGTGCACTGGGGTATTTTCCATTTAGTCACTGAGCATTTTTGGGTGTTTTGATGAAGTTGCCATTCATCATTTGATGAAAGCGTTGGAGGGAGAGGCTTTCAGCTGTGTGCTTGTGTTGTGCAGGCAAATGCAGACACCCCCTTCCAGCTCTTCTTTCTTTAAAAAGTTAGGTAAAAGTTGCTTTTGAAGGTACACATATGTTCTGTTTGGAGTTTGTATGCAATTTCTTACCTATTCTCAGAAGACCATAACAGCAAATGAAGCAGTGATCCATTCTCCACTGCTGCTATGTGCCCTGTGCTGTCGATGTGAAGTCCTTTTTATGGTCTGAAGGACAAACACAGCCTGAGGCTGGGGAGAAGCTGTTAAAAATGACAGGGATAAAAATGGGGGCCATTACAAGAAAACCCAACACTCCTTGCAATAAAACCTAAATGCCCATTTCATCCCTCTAAGCAACTTGGAGCACAGCATGGCAGCAAGTTAGAAAGCTGTTGGTTCAGGGAAAGTGTCAGGGCACAGTTGCATCCTTTAAATGCTGGCCTAAAAACAACACGAAGATCTCTCAGCTTGGAAGTGCCTCTGTCACGCAGAGGTTCTTTTTTAGTTTTGGGAGTGTTGACTTGTGTTTTTTGAATACCTCTGTGTGTCATATAAGTTTGTTGGTCCTTGAGCATTCAAACACAGTGGAACAAATTGAAATAAATAGCAATGTGTAGGCATGCAAGCTGTCCTTGCTGCAGAGGATTGATGTGCAATCCTTAAATCATTGGGCTAATCTGCAATAAATGGAAGGACATAATAAGATAGAATTAAATGAATTGAAAATTTTTTTCCTGCCATGTTTGAAATGTTGCAGTGTACAGGGTGTTTATTGATCTGCTCAGTATAAATGTCCTAAGTACATTTGCTCACTTAACAATGCTGGTAGTTTGTCACAGTGCTTTCAGGGAACCAGTACACCCAATTTACCCAATTTTTTCTCTCCACTGGCTTTTCAGTAGTTTGGAAAAGTATTCTTGTGAGTCGCTTAGTAAAGATTTGTAATTGCCATGTAACACCTCTTAGCAGCCATCCAAGGGCATTCTTCTCCAAATACCAGCTCTGTGAAAGTACTTTGTTGCCAGAAGTGTATACAGAAACTCCTACAACAGGATTGTACTCTTTGAATTAACAGATGAGGAGCAAACTTTTATTGTATTTACCCAGCAGTTCATTCCTAAAACACAGTAAAAGGCTAACCCTTGATGCAAGGGAAATAGACTACAAAGCCTGTTAAAAATTATCAGTATTGAGTAATTTCTGTACAGGGAACTGTATAAATACTAAGCATCAGGGAAATGCACTCTAAGAATCAGGAGAAATCCAGTTAATGGCTGTTCACTTCTACAGACTTGTAAGTTAAAACAGCATTTCAGATATTCATGTGCTGTATGTACAGAGAGAGAAAGTCCTAAATTAAAATTAGGAAGAGGAGTAGCCTTTTGGTTTTGACCAATGGAAGGAAATAGATGTATGTGATGTGACATAGCAGACAGCCTTGTAATCTTGATTAGTGGGAGTACCTTCAGAAAAAAAAGAGGTGTTTGGTAAAACACTGTCAGAATCAATACCACTTTGAAATGATTGTGTGTCTTGCTACATTGCCTTCCAAGTTACATGGATTCATGGTTATATCCAAGTGTTTAGCCCAGGAACTTGATGCAAGGCAATTAGAACTAATAAAGGATCAAAACAGAGCTTCTTTTCACTCGCAGGAACAAATGGTAGTCTGTGAGATCAAATGGAAATGGGAGTAAATCATCCTTTCCCTGTCTGCCTCTACCTCCTGTCAAACAAAAATCTGGCTTAAGTAAGTCCTGGTTAGTGGGGTCAGGGTATCTAAAATCAAGGCAAAATGTTCAGTATATGTCACAGTTACTAGCTACTCAACAAAAATACTAAGTGTTTTGCTAGGAGGTTCAGTGCTTTCTTTGGACATAGTAATTAAAATGATACTTGAGACAGTCCCCTTAAGTGTTTCGTCTCCTCTGGAGTCAGAGACTTGCCAATGCCCCTTGGTAACAGTCAGATCTATGGAGGAGAATTTCCCAGTGTCAGACTTTTTCTCTTGGATGGCTTGTTGGCTCTGTGGAATCCAGCTGAGCCACAGGACATTCTTCCATGTGGGTTTAATTTCTGTTGCTGAAAAAATCATTGTGCCTTCAGTTCAACAAGCTAATTTTACCTGGTGGGTTGAAGTCCAGCTTGTGATTGCCCTGCATTCAGTAAAGATAGGAATATGTTACAACACTGGAAGGTGTCTGCAGACAGAATTTTATTTTTATTAAAATGCGTGTTACAGCACAAAGTAAAGAACCCTCTAATAAAACTTGTTGGTAAGTTTCATGCTTGTCGTAGTAACTCTGTAGAAAAAGTAACATGGAGAGGTTTTTGTTAGCTGCTGGAGTTTATTTTCATAAAAAATGTGAACACTCCCAATTGAAATTCCCTTTAAGAAATTGGAGGCTACAGAGAGCTGAGCTGATAAAACAGTTGTTCATCATTCCAAAACCCTGCACCCTTGCTTAATTCTAATAATAGTTATATATAATCTGCTTTCTGCTTGTGCTTTTTTTCCCCCTTTATTATAAGAGCTTAACAACTTCTGAATTTGAAGACTTCTAAAGTAAAATATTTCTGTTAATGAAATAACCCATTAATGATGTCACAAGTTTTAGAAATTATTTCCAAAAATATACTATCCTGTGATAATTAGGAAGGATCATTATCTACCTTTCAGAATTTTTTTTTTTAATGTTGTTTGAAGTCGTTGATGCACGAGTATGATTATCACTGAAGATCAAAAAAGTAATCTGTTCAGGTCATTGGGATCCATCATCAATGTGTGCGTAAGTGCACAAACCCCATTCCATCCCTGTCAGCTGCTGAATGGAGCAATGCTTTTTCCATTGTGCTGATGGATGTGGATGCATCTTCTCAGCTCTGACCTCAAACCGAGCAGTAATGCTGCAACATATTTGGGACATGTATTTCCTGGACAGGTCATTATACTCGACTGCACATCTTACACAGAAACGGGTCTCAACATGTAATAAAATTGCCTCAGCAATAATACATTCTCATTTCAAAATGAATACCTTTGAAAATAAAGTGAAATAATGACATAGTGAATTAGAAAAATGGCCAGCTGGAGCAGGCTGCACAGCAGTGACTCAAGATGGTTATTAACCTGTATTGGGTTTATCTCCTCTTTCCAGTTTGCAGGCTCTGATCATTCTCCATTATCTCTGTCTCTTGCTGCTGCAACTAGCAGAGATAGATTTTATCGTAATTAATTTATAAGAATTGAATCTTACAGGGGGAAAAGCCCTGAAGGATGAGGCCTTTGAAATGGGTACATGGCAACTTTCTCCTGTCAGCAAAGGTTATGTGTATCAGTGGTAGGAGTTATAAGCTGCTTCAGAGGCATGGTAAACATGGGGGTTTGACCTAAGGAGCTGCAGGTGGATGTGACCATGGTATGGTGGACAAAAATTGAGATGACGATCTTCTGTATCTTACAGGTCTAAAGAACACAACATTATTCTCAATCTGCTTTCTGTGTTAAGTAGCTGATGCTAATTAGAAAGGTCAAACATTTCCTGTAAAACCAAGTGTCTGATTCAGATTTCTGGCAGAGAGAAGGGTCAAAGTGTCTTATTGTAGACCTTCCTTTATTTTAATGTAATGATGCACAGTACTTTACTCCCTCCTTTTTTAAAAGAAAAACATTGCCTGTAACAGCACTTGAACTTGGTTGGGTTTGGTTTTTTGTTTGTGGGTTTTTTTTAATCCAATAGATTTGAATTGAGGTTTTTCTCTCTTACCTCTGTCTGAGATCTCACCTTAAATGTCACCAGAGTTTGCCTGATACTTTTCACTGTGTGCTTGGTAGACCTGCAAATGGGTTCAGTGAATAATTTAAGATGCTGGGGGTATTTGTTTCTTGGCTACTGGATTGTGTTGCCATTCAGCTTGAAATTGAGGTGTTCTCTGCTTTCCTGGTTTTTTTTTAATTGTTTTTTTTGTTTTTTATTTAAATATTTTGATAAATGCATAGGAAATGCATATATTTTGGTGTGAGCATCATAATTTCATAAACATTCCCTGATTCTTCATAGCTGTTAGTTTTAGGAGAGAAGGGAACACGCTTGGGTCTGGTGTTTGCATCCTCTGTTGGGGAATATTCTCTGCCCATTCTTACATGGCTGGGAAGGGAGCATGCTAAATGATTCAGGTAAAATGCAGGGGTTTTTTTCTTTCTTTTTTGAATATCCACTACAGTATGTAAGACATAGACAGTTCTGATGAAAGATGTTGCTTTAGTCCTTTTCAGTTTTGGAGGAGTGGCAAGAATGAAATTCCAGTATGAATTTTTCTCAAGGACATAAGGGATTAATATGTCTTAAAATAGACACCGTTAACTTAGAAATGTATTTTCCACATTTGAATAAGAAAAGATAGGGAGGAAATGGTATTTTCTTTGTCCTTTCATACTGTTTTTTGAATTTTGAGATGGACTGTTAAATTCCGTAGAATCTCAAGAGCTGTTGTGGTTTTATGTGCTTAAGTAGCCATGCATGCTGCCATCTTAGAGGATTATTTTAGATTCTGGTGATTTCATGGCACCACAAACTCCTCTTTGCCAGTAGGACCGTGACACAAGCAGGAGTGAGACTTGTGGGGCACACATTGCCTTTGGGAGGGTGCTGGTGGAAGCGGGGCCTGTTTCAACCGCATGCTTTATGGGATAGGGATCTTTGTGGATTGCCCCCTTCTTCTGCAAAGTCTCCAGCAGCACGGTTTGCCCTCTTTGGGCTGAGTGTGCCGCCAGCTCTGTGGCTCACGGGGCTGTTTGCTGCTGGGAGGGCTGAAGTCACCAGCTGTGGCTGGGTAGCGCTGAGCCGCGCTCCCTCCCGCTGCCAGCCTTGGAGAGCCGCGAGCACGGCACATTGTTTCTCCCGTGGGCCTGGTTATTTATTTCTGCATTCCGATTCATAATAGCATAATAACAGACTTGAGACAATGAGATAATTATTTCGCTTCTTGGGTGGTTAAAATTAACTGCGCTCGTTGCGTGTTTATTCAGTAAAAAAAATGCAAGTTGTTTAGTGATTGCCCAGAAATTCATTATCTGCATAATGTTCTGTTTCTAAATGTGTATTGCATGACCATTAATCTGTGCCAAGAGCAAGCATGCAGCACTATCTGATGTAATTAGTTTTCCCCTTACATGCCAGGGAGAACATCTGGGCTAATTGTGTGTTGTTGACAAAAGTTGCCATTCTAATGGGGCTCCCTGTTTGTGCACACACACACTCATTATAGGTACAAACATGCTCATGATTTCACTTTACCCTCAAGCAGACTCATAGCTCTTAATGATGGGACACTCCTGGTGGTTTGGTACTGGGGTGACACCATGTCTCTGGGCAGCTTTAGCAACTGTTAGCAGGAGTAAAATGCTCTCAGTTTTAACAGAAAATGAACAAACCTGTAATGCTTCTGGTTTTTTTTTTTTCCAGCCACCACTGGTCCAGGCGATTTTCAGCGGTGATCCAGAAGAGATACGGATGCTGATCTACAAAACTGAGGATGTCAACGCCTTGGTACGTGACTTGGCATGGTGTGCACCATGCCTGTGGACAGTGGCAATGACAGTATTAAAAACGTCCTCAGTAATTAACACATAACAGAATGGAAAAGACTGGGAAGTAAGGGACTTGGGGCTTCAGTGGTATCCTAAGTAGGAGTCAATGTAATTGTCTCCAGCAGATGACTTGAAATTTTCTAAGTACATGGTAATTATTCCAAATGTGCAGGTCAGTCAGGGACATTGTTTTTTCTCTTACTGAGAAAATGAATGAAAACAGCTGAAAATTGCATATTTTTACTCTCTGTAGGGTTTTCTTTTATGAAGAGTCTTTGCAGATCAGGAGCTGTTATGCATTTGACTCTACATGAATTAAAGCTTCGCTATAATTCTCAGCAGTGAGAGTAAGGAAGCAGAATCTTGGCCACAATTTGCCCACAAAGGAATTACTGTTTTGGAGATTGGCTTATTCTAGCCAGAATGGTAAGCAGCTGTAAACAAGTAGTAGATGAGTGCTTTGGCAGTGAAAAAAATATCTCCAAGTCAACTTGGACTTTTTTGCAAAATTGGGGTGAGTTTTTCCTCCCTCTTTGATTTTGACTTATATCTGTACTGTTAGAAACAATTCCTGCCAGTCCTGACTACCATCTGTGGCCTCTCAAAGTGGTGAGAATATGAAGCAGAATGACAATTTCCAGGTGTTTCCTGGACTTTTGAATCAACCTTCCTTTTCTTCATGTCTTTCTATGATGTAAAACTACCAGTTTATTCATTGCTAACTCCAGCAGTTGGTCTGGTGTGGTCTTGGCACTGCAGCTTTTGCAGGTAGTGGGGTCCAGCTGCCTGATTCAGAGCTGCCAAAAGGAACTAGAGAAGTGATCCTGCAGATCTGCTTGTCTGGGGCTCCACCCTGTTTGCTGTCCAGTAGAAGGAAAGACATGCCACTGTTTCAAATCTGATCCAAGACCTTATTGTTAAGCTTTCCCCAAGATTATCAGTACCTGATTGTTTTCCTGCAAGTTCCTAAAAGTGCTGCCTTAAAGAATCATCTCCCTTGAGTTTCCACCTTTGTTTTTGCTGATGATCTTAATAAACCAAGGAAAAAAACCAAACCCAGCCAAACAAAACCCCCTCAGCAAGGTAGATGAACACCACAGTCCCAAAATTTCCTCTGTATTTCACGCTGTATTTTCAAAATAGCATTTCCTGTACAAGGGTATTGTGCGTTTCTCCCATGTTTTTCTATCCTTTGGCTGCAAGTGTTAAGTGATGGTTGCTAGGGAGATGCTCTCAGCTGTCAGGTGCAAGATTAGATGAAGAACACGTGTTTTGCAGATGAGTACTTAACAGAAAAAGTCTGTAGATGGTTTTGCCCAGAATACTGCTTACCGTGCTCAAAACCCACCCAAGAATGCTTTGCCTTGTCAGGAGCAAAACTCAAAGCTGTTCTTTGGAGTAATTAGAAAGATACCGGTCAACACAAACTCTGAAATTGTGTTCTGAATAGTGACTGCAGGGAAGTGTCAATTGCTTAAAATATCACTGAAGAAAGATGAAAAGATTTTCCCCTCATTGTGCTGTGAGCTGGCAATTTGCATCGCATGCTTCTGTTTCTATTTTAAGGGTGTTTTTAATTACTTCCACATTAGTGTTTGGTTGCTCACGTGAGAGGAAACTCTGACACTGTTTGGCAGAGATTTGTCCTTTGTTGATCATTTTGGTTGGCTGTGTTAACACTGGAATAGTTCAAATATAGGTAGGACAGGGATACGAAGTAAAAGTCTGGTTTTGCAGCAAGCTTTGGGAATTTCTGAAGTTTAAAATGTTGGGTTTTTTTAATCTCCATCAAGACAAGTATTTGGGAGACAGAAAAAAAAATGCATGGAGAAACAAAATAAAATTAGGAACACATGTGCAGACTTCCCAAGAGAAAATTAATCTCAGGAAAGAGTTTGGAGGAAATCAGAAGTTTAGAAGATTACATTT
>VYXF01010883.1:276678-316945 GCA_013397295.1 Polioptila caerulea | reverse complement strand
ATTTTAAAAATTTTTTTTTTTTTTTTTTTTTTTTTTTTTTTTTTGGTCTGGTAAAATAATTAGTAACTTCCCAAGCCAAAGACTTGTTTGTTGGTGGAAATGGCTACATTCTGGATACTGCTACAATTGTGACTTCTATTTGGTAACAAAGTGAAATCTGTTCAGATTACAAGTGAGATTTAGTTCATTCTGCTGCCATAATCCTCACTTTGGTTTCTCCAGTCCCCACCTGTGCTTTGGGGGCTCGTGATGCCACTTGTGCACCCTGAGGGCAAGGACCCCGTTGTATTCAGCTGGCAAGGAGCAATTCCCTCCCCCTGGGTACTGAATACACACTGTGTCCTGTGGTCAGCACTCAGCAGCCTGGTTTCCCAGGACATTTGTGATGTCTCTTGGGCAATCCAGACTGCCAGGCTAGTGGCAGGGAGACATCTTCTACACTTGCTCTTTGGTACATTCAGAAGCAGCAGGGTCATCATGCTATGTGTATGTAGATGGGGATTTTTTGGCTGTTTTTTCTTAGGGAAGACTGGGAGAGAATGACCCCAAGAATCTAGAGACTAATCTGGGTCCAGTTGTTACCCCTGCTTATTTGGGATTTATGATACATGCACTGTGCAGCACCTTACGTCTGCCAAGTCCAGTTGTTGTGTGCAGTGTTATAGACCAAAATCCTTCCTGTGAAATTTCCATTTTCATCTCAGTCTTCCAGTGGGATTTCCCTTCAAAATATCCAAAGTAAAAACAAACAAACAAACAAAACCCTAAAAAAAACCCAACAAGAAACTTGAACTATTCTTCCCCACAACTGATGTGTTGCTTGCAAGTAATTTCATTCTCTGTTTTTATATTTCATCCCCTAATACTGTGTTTTCTCTTGCACAGAACCCTGTTTCTAGCTGCAGAGTGTCTGCAGAGGAACAGGCAGCAGTGCCAGCAGGGCCATACATGCAGGACCATATATTTAGGGGGTGGTTTATTATGAGATAAGGAAGGCAGGAAGGAAGTCATTATGGAGACATGTGTATGTGTGCAGTTCATCACTTCTTTCCTCATCATCCTGCTTGGAAAGGCATAGATTTGCAGAACTGCCTTGGTCAGGAGGATTCAGGTTTCACCCAGGTCTTCCCACATGCACACGAGTTCTATATATTCCTGTACTATTGCCAGGCATGTTTTTGGAGGTGCTGTGAGTGCTTGAGGGTACAAATAGGCACATAGTTAGGGTTGTGAGTCTGAAAGACTTTGCATGATTGGGATAGCTGAAGTGGGGATTTAGCCTCTAGTAGTGCTGTTTAATATGCTGTTTATTTAAGTGGGAAGTGATGGAGATTTTTTTTTTCTACAGAAATTATGAACAATTCTCCATTATGTAACAAAATTGAATATAAAATTACTCTGATGTTCGCAATGCAAGGTAACTAGCATGGCTTCTGTTTAGAGAAAATAATTTTTCATCTTAGAGGGTTTTTTTTTAATACTTCATAAAGAAAATTTTTGAACTGTGAAGAAGATTCTGCTGGAGAGACTGAGAGTCTGAAATATTCTGGGTTTTGCAGCAGTGTGGTAGTGTAGTAATGGTTACTATGTTATATATATCTGTGCTGGTGACTCAGCTCAGCAGTTTGAGGCAGTCAAGGATGTATAGGCCAATAAAAGTCTCATGGCAGGGTTTGGCTGTAACTGCATTATTGTCTTCAAAGGTAGCAATATCAGCCTGAAATACTTGAATTTTCTGAATCTTTTCCCATCCTGAGTGATGTGTGCTCCCATGCCTTAACAACCCCTGGCCAAAGTCAATATTGTATTTATAAAGTGGAGGAGTTGTTTAAGTCTATCTTTTGAGTCTTCCAATGAACACCCATAAGCATGAAAATATTTCCATTCTTTTGGATTACAGTTTCTTTGGTCTCAGTCTGGAATTAGTAATTAATTTTTAAAGTTATGCTTTTCTAGCATAAAAGTCACAGTCAGCCTCATGGAAGGCAATTGTTAGATGAGGGGGGAGAAGATAATTTTTCTTGTTATAGAAGATCAAAACATTTGCTTCTTCTGCTTCATGAGCACTTAGCAATTTAAGACTCAGAAAAATCTGAGTCTGAGGCTAAACTGAAGACTGTGGGATGAGAGGTGCTGGAACAAGAATCTGCATTTTCAGATGAGAATTTCTATTACCATGCAGAAGAAAGAGCACAAAACATTAGTTACACAGCTTGACTTTCACCTTCACCTGTGATGCTCACTGTCAAACATTTCGATTTACTCTGTGAAATACAGGCTTTAATAAAAGAGGAGGAAATCCTTGAAGCAGCAGAGATTTTCTTGGTGCACCATCAGCTTTTGGCTCTGAACAGTTGTAAATAGCCCAAGAAGTAGGTGCTCATATACTTTTAGCCTCTTCAGCTAACCATTCCCAATATTTAATTTTTCTGAAGTCAACTTATATCTGAAAATTTGTTTAATGGTTGTGCTGTTTAAGTGAGTTATACTCAAATGTAACAATTGTAAATGGATTGAATGAACAGGAGTTTGTTTCTGTCATTATTTTGGTTAGACTTGATCAGTGGAAGTTATAGCCATTCATGTGCTTTATTCTGCCACCCAGGCACATTTTGAAGATGGTGGGAATCCAAAGGCTTCAGTAAAAGGATACATACATTTATTTTCTGCAGCAGTTGCACTTACACTTTAATAGTAAATAACTCTATCCTAAGCTTCACCTGATCTGAGCAGTTGCAGTTGATATAAAAATTCAAATCCAGTATCTCCTTTGACATGTAGGCTGTGTTGAGGAGAAAATGTAGGCCCTTTCCTTAATGTGCCTGATTATTTTACATGTGCTGATATGATTCATCCAGCTCGCTGTTCTGCTAATCTTCATGTACCTCAGGCTCTGATCCAGTAAAGCACTTAAGGACTAGTCTAACTAAGCCTGTGAGGGCCTTATCAGTGACACTGTGATCACTTGAACAGTTTAAGCATGTGTTGAGTGTCTTTCTTGCTGAGGCCTTTTGTTCCTGATTGTCTGGCTGTTAGATTGTTCATTTCTTTTATCTGTATTTAAAAAAAAAAGTGTATAGTTAATGTTAACCTGCAGCATCATCTTTTCTGTGAACTAATATAGGCTACTAATAAAGTTTTCATAGAGTCACAGAATGTTCTGGGTTGGAAATGACCTTAAAGATCATCTCATTCCAAACTCCTGCCATGAGGGACACCTTTCACTAGACCAGGTTGCTCAGGTCTCCATCCAACCTGGCCCTGAGCACTTCGAGGGACGGGGCATCCACAGCTTCTCTGGGCAGCCTGTGTCAGTACCTCACCTTCACAGTAAAGAGTTTATTCTCAGTATCTAATCTAAACTTGCCCTCTTTCAGCTTGAAGCCATTTCCCCTTGTCCTATCACTACACTGCCTTGTGAAAACTCCTCTCCAGCTCTCTTGTAGGCCCTCTTTAGGTACTGGAAAGAGAGTTTATCTCATCTCAGCATTATTTTCTAGCCATTGTTTATAGCTTATCTACTGTCTCTTGCTGACCTTTTGTTCTTCTGAGAACTGCACTTTAGGCAGGTCTGATTATTTCTCTTAATGCTTTTTGTAATCCTGTTATCATCTCTTCCCCCCCTTTGATAATGTACGCTGAGGTTTGGGGTTCTGCCAAGCCTTTCCTTGAAACGACAATTTTTATCCCTCTCTGTGTGTAGCCTCCAGTCTTTAGCTCATTGTAGCTTTACTTTTGTGGCCCTGTTACCAGCTGCACAGGGTGTCTGGAGCTGGCTGAATGTTGGGGTGCAGGCACATCACAGCTCTGAGGGGGACACGATGGCTGTGGTTGACAGACAGGCAGAAACCTCAGTTCCTCTGTTTCGGTACCAGTGCTGTGCACAGTCTGAGCAGCAGCTCCTCCAGGGAGCTGCTCACCTGCTCTGCTGGGGGTGTAGCGTGTGGATTTCTCCCTGCCAAACTCCTGAAAATGCTGCCTGTAGGGCTGTGTGTGCAAGTGAACACTGATTTGTGCCTGGTTGTAGTAAAGGGAGGAATTTTGGGGTTTTTTCCTCTTGGAGAAAATAAAGCTTAAATTCAGTTTTGTGACAAACCCGTTTTTCTCTGAAAACTTGATTCACACTCAATATCGTAGGATTTTGTACTGATTTTAAAAACTGAAAGCTTAGAAAGCTTACAGAGTTAGTTATTCCTGTTCCAGAAGAGTCCTCTCCAGCTCTCTTGTACCTTAAATCTTCTGTTTCATGTCCTTTCCTCCCTCAGTTGTCAAATTTGCATGAGATTTACAGTTTAGTACAGAAAACTGCTTATAATCAACAAAGCAGAAGCCTTGGTACCGCGACACAGAAAAAAGCCAAGGTAACCTTGGTTCCACGACACAGAAAATTGCTTGGTCTTGTGTCACTAGCATTCAACTTCGAAGTGCTCTGCTCTTGCCTAACTTGGCTGTGTTGCACTGACAGGTACAAAGACTACTAAAAGTACTGTGTTGTGCTAAAGAGACCCTCATGCATTAATATCAACAGACTAAGAAAAAAAATGAAATAAAACTGGTTTTATTGTTACATGTATGTTTGATCACACAGTGTATTTTTTGCCGTGGGTAGCCTTAGGACAGGGAATATGAAAACTCTGGAAGATCTCACATGCACTTATCCAGCCTGGAGAAGCTGCTCTGTGGTGTTAGGAATGAAGCATATGAGAGTAACTTGTGATTGGTTCCTGAGTGAACACTGCTGCAAGGACACTGCTTGATATTCTTTTTATTTGCCTGCCATGTGAGAAAGTGAAAGCCTGTGAGAGATCTTCCCCTCTAACCTGTGGCAATCAGGGTTTTATGTAACCAGTCTTGAGAGGTTCATGTGCAGGCCCAATACCTGAGATCAGAACCTGGTGCAGCAGAATTTGAGGACTACAATGCACCTACATTATGTATGTTTAAAAACCCATACAAACACAAAAATTAAACATGAATTGTTCTGGTGATCAGTGACTCTGTGCTTCTCAGTGCTGGAAAACAATTTTCAATGCTCCCATGACAAATGGTTCTGCTACACAGATTTGTCCACATTTACAGCATACTTTGAAGATATTCCAAAAGAGCATGGTTGATGGCTGCTTGGGCATGTTGAAAGTGATATTTTTCATGATGGGCTCAGAGATCTTTTTCAGGGACAGAGTGTAAATATTGGTAGGGTTTCTCTGTTGGTATTGTTTGCAGGAAGTGCTGAATTTGTTAGCAGTTTAAAATATTTAATGCTAGTAGGTTGCAGTGAGTTTGATTGATAAGGTCTCTTAGAACTTATTTTTGTGGTTCAGAAACCAAAATGAAATACATTTAGGACTGGAAACAGGGATCAAATAGCACAATGAGCACTATTAACTGTTCTTGTGATTGTTGTTGCCCATACTGTGTTATTTAGCAGTTTCTTTTAAGGACCTGTGTTCTGGAATTAGCTGAATAAAGCAATAAAATAAAGTGGTTTTGTGAACACTGTATTTTTACCTCTTGAAATTAAAAAGAAACCCCAACCTTTAAAATGGACTCCTTAATCTGGAAAATGACAGAAATCAAAAAATAACCCTGGATGTATTTCAGAAGTTATATATATATATAACATCAGAAGTTATATATATATGTATCTATCTTAGCAATTCTTCTAAGTTTAAAGACAGATTTGACTGGTAATGCTTTATTTATGTTTAAAGGTCAATCAAGGTGTACATGCCCACCATGGGCTGCTGTAGATATCCAGTCTATGGTGTACAAGAACCTTTTTAGACCAAGAGGAGTTTGCATCTTGACCTTGTGTGTGGTTCCAAATAATTCACCTGAGTTATCCTTTTAAAGACTGGTGTTGTACTGTTGGTGCAAACTGCATTACAAAGTCTGATACCCAGAAGCATCTGGATTATGTTGCTGTGATACCTAAGAGGGGAAAATGTTTTTGAAAGAGACCTAAAGATGCTGCCTTTGCTCATTTTAGCTCTGATTTCATCTTCCTCTAACAGAATATCAGAGTAAAGGCAATGTCTCTGCAAGGTCTGGTGGAAATGAGTCATAAAATATTATTGGGAGGAAGTTTGTTGTTGATGTATTGAGTTTTGTTCTTTCGCTGGCTGAGATTGCATTTCTAATTACAAACAGAATTGCACACAGATGAATAAATATATACAAATCCTTTGCTCTTTAACACCAGTGCCTGCACTCATTGACCATGTTTTATAACTGGACAATCTGTGGTTTTGTAGGATGCCGAGAAAAGAACCCCTCTTCACGTTGCATCATTCCTGGGGGATGCAGACATCATTGAGCTTCTCATTTTGTCAGGTAAGGTAGACCCTCACTGCTAATAACTGGCAGATTAGCTAATTTTAAAGCTACAGGGAATACCCAGCCAAGTGTATATGAGGGAGTTTTGGGCATTGTTTATTTCTGAGTTTCACAGAGCTAGTTGTGCTTCTTGCCAGCTTAGAAAATATATTTAAATTTGGTGATACAATCATAAAACACACCCTGTGGCTGAGCAGAATTAATAAACAAAGTGACTAGCTTTTAACAACTTAGAAAGCCTTCAAACCAACAGTATTTGTGATGCAGAAACTTGCTGAAGGACATATTTGAAATGTGGCTTCACATCCTGGAGTACAGTCCAAGAATTCCTGTTAAGCAAAAATTACGGAATAATAGCAAAATTATTATAAATTAGCTGAAATGAATTGTAAGTGCTATTTACATTAGAAGTATGTTTCTAAGAGTCAGGAAGTTTATTTGGGTGTTAGAAACTGTGTAGTAGGAAGTATCTAAACAAAAGAAATAAAGAAAAATGTTTCCCAACTGTTGTAGTAAGAGAAAATATGTCAGAACAAAGCATAGAGCCAGTCATCTCTCAAGAAGGGAGCCTAATTCATGGCAAACTCCTGGATGTACTTGCAGATTTCAAAGGCAGTGTTTTTCTAGGCTGGAGAACTGTAAGAGTAAAGCTTATGGGGATTTAAGAATGTGGGACTGAAAGGAACCTTATGGTGCAAACAGCTGAGAAAGAAAAGACTGATAGCATGCTCTGTATTATTTTATTTATCCTGGTCTTGTTTTCCTTTTACTATTTTCTTCGGTTGCTTTCTCTGTAATTATTTCAGTTTCTCAAAGGGTAAGTGGATCAGTGAAGGGCACAAATAGCTATTGATGGAGATACTTCTCTGGGTTTTGTCATCATCTTCGTACTCACCAATGCTGCTGGAGTTGTAAAATACTGAGGAATAATGTTGGTCATGCTTTGCTACTCTGCATATCAGCCTTTCTTATTTGTAACCATCTGCTTGTAGGAGTTAGTGAATGGGTAGAGATAAAACAAAAGAAACCTTAGTTAAGAACATAAGGCAAAAACCCCAAGGCAAACACAAAACCAATTTCTAAACCCAAAAAGAGGTGTTTACTGTCAGTCACTAGGAATTCATGTAAGCAGTTTCCATCTCCAAGACCCCTACCAGGCCAAATCAGGATAATGGAAGGTGCCTTGAAGTCCTGTCAGCTTCCTGATGGTGGAGAAAGTTAGTGCTTTATTGGTCTCTAGAGTCTCACACGGTGCAGGAAAAGGGCAGGATGCTAACATGTCAACTGTAATGGCCTTCTCACAAAGACAAAAGAAGGCAAAAGCTTCCTTGCTTAGACAGAATAATTAGAAAACTCTTTGAAACTGTGTCCTTTCTAAAGGGTGTTTTTCCAGAGGCTGGGTTGTACCACCAGGTACCAGGTTCTGAGGTGAGTTTGGAGGATTGCCTCTGATTGTTGCAGTAGTTATGGAAGTGGCCTTGTTTTTCTTGCAGCAAAAAACTGCATCCTGACTTGTGGAAATATGCAAGAACTTGTCCCTTCTCTGATTATCTAGCACGATTCCCAATAACCACTGTGATTCACAGGCAAGCATCTCAATATTCCTGAGAATCAGCTCTCAGAAAGTACTGGTGATTCAGAGAGTGGGATTTATTAATTACAGCCTTTTGAATGCACTTAAGCAATGGTGCAAAATGAAGCTTAAGCATCCCTTTGTTCAGAGGTTTATGAAGTTCAGAGGCTCACCCAGGCTGTGTGCATGACACCTCTGCTTCTCTACGTTTTTGTCTGCATGTGCTACCCTTCCCAGAGTAATACTGCTACCTGCAAACCTGTGAGGTACAATATTTTCAGGTTAAGCCCTTTTAAAAATTAGTTTCTCTAGTCCTTATCACTAGATTTCCTTCCTCAGGTATCACATCAGTGAATAGCTTTCGTATTTCTTGCAAACAAATCTCTGATCACACAAATGTACAGGATACCTTTAAAAAAAAAAAAACAAAACCAGCAAGGGTCTGCAGTTAGCCAGAACCACTAGTTGTCAAATATTCTTCCTTTATCTTCTTTTCTGGCAAGCTAGCCCAAATTCATCCTCTTGCCCAGCTGCCCTTGTCAGAGCACCTGTTAGCACTGAACTGCACAGGAGGCAGATGAGTGCTCGTCTTCATCCCTGCTCTTCTGTTGTTTGCCCAGTAACACCCACAGAACCTGATGTAGTAAGTGCCCCCAGTTTTGTCTCTAGCCTGAGCATTTCGTGGTCCTATTTTCTTGATCCCAGCAGGATTTGCAAAACAGGGAAGTGGTGTTTTTTTTTTTTTTTTTTGTGGTCTGCCTGATGGAGCTGGAAATGAGAGATGGTTGCTCAGGCTATGGTTGCTCAGGTTGCTCATTATGTCTGCAGACAGCAGAGTGCTTAGAGCAAAGGGTGCTTTTCTTCCCCCAAGCTGTATCAGATGATCAAAAAAAATGCATCTACATAGATACACGTGTACATGCATACATATGTAGTTCCTTCCAACAAACCTTTCTTCTTTTGTGTCCTGTAAACAAAGCAATTCCTAATAACAGTCCTATCTATCCGGTTCCTTTCTTTCCGAATCCCGCTTTATCAGACATCTGGAGATGCATTTTCAAGGTGAACGTGGTGCCAGGAGAGTCCTGGGGAGCACTGAGAGTGCCATGTACTCGGCTCTGGTCGCTGGGAAACAGCTGGGCAAGGCTCTCAGTGTCACACCCAAGGCGTGCCTGTAACCTCTGCTGTTTATTTGCAGGCGCTCGTGTCAATGCCAAGGACAATATGTGGCTGACTCCTCTCCATCGAGCAGTTGCTTCAAGAAGTGAAGTGAGTGAGATTTGATTACCCTGCTTTTACACATAACCAACATGCTGGGGGGAAAGCAAACCCTGGAGAGCTGTGGTAGGTGGCATGGGCATGCAAAGAGGGAAGGCATTTCCTGCATGCAGGACATTGCAGCTGGAGGCCAGCATTTGCAAGTTACCTGTAGCTGCTCTTGAGCCTTCATGTGCTTGATTTCCACCTTGCTTTACATTACCACAGTAAGTCACAGGGAGCAGTGAGCAGGACCCACATGGGATAGAGTCCACAGTGGTCTACCATGCCCACATCATCTTCAGGTGGTGAAAAAAGAGGAATAAATCCCTATGGGTGTGTGCATGCTGTGTGTGTGCCAGAAGGGAGTGGTTGTGGATGTGATCCAACATGCATTACCACATAATTTGTTTTGGTTAATTACATTTCAAGGCATCCGTTAGGTTTTCTGTTAATGCATTTGATTAATGCAGAAGGGAGGGTTTGCCCGTATTTCTTCTACTTGACAAATAAAAATCTTCTGGCATCGTGTTGTGCCTCTTCCATTGCTATCTTGAAAAGGAGCAGCAGTAACTACCGGTCATGCAGTTCGAGCATTACTCTGTTTTAAACTGCACCATTATTCTTGGCTTTCCATCGTGGACCTCCCTGTCTACTTTTACCCTCCCAATACTTAGCCAACAATGAGCCCAACTGCAGACTGAATTGGCTGCTGGGGATGAGGGGAGGGGTTGTAAAAGAGACAGAGGGTGGCTGTCATCCAGAGCCTGATGGACTCGAATCACCTCCGAAACAGTCCCGCGCTTGCCAAGCCTGGAGGCAGGAATCCTGGGCTCGCTGCTGAACTCGGCCATTGTTTGGCTGCTGGCTGAGCTTCCCAGCTGCTGGCATCCCCTGAAACCCTCTGAAAGGAATATCTGATAGACTATGAATGCTGTAATGAGGCAAAATGCAAAAAGCCATGTTGGAAAACAAAGGTCAGACTTAAACCTTAAAAGACAGCCACAGTCTTTCTGATGCAGGAATTGTAGTGTGCTTGGTTTCTGGTTTTGGATGTGTCAGAGTACATGATTTTTATCGTCAGTGACAGTCCTAACAGAAAATGTATATCTTTCTGTGGCTTTGTCTCTCATCTTTAACTCTCTGTCAGCTGAAGCACAATGAGAAAGTGTGCTGGCAGTTCTGGTACCTCTCAGTGAGTACCCAGGTGCATTAGTGAGGCAGCAGGGGAAGGCACCAGCCTTTGGTCCCTTTTCATGGTATATTTCATAAACACATTCAGCTTTCTTCTCCTGATCTTTTTTCTTCATTATTTATACTATAATTGCTACTTTTGGTAACAATTTGGAAACAGGATTTATATTTTTGAGGCTCCTTCAGTGCTGCTTTTTACCTTCTTACACAAGTGAACAAATATGCAGCTTTGATGGTGAGAGTAATAGCAGTAGGTGAATTCAGAGGTCCCATTGATAGAAGAAGATGAGTTTAGTGGCCCAGAAGTTCACCAGTAGGACTCAGTGTAGTTTTGGAAGTTCTTGTGAGCACAGTTGTTTTTAGGATGATCACTGACAAATTTTATTATCAGTCTTTTACTGTGAAGATTTCAGAGGATCCAGAAGTTATCTCCTTGAATCCTTTTATATGTTGATTAAAAGAATGGACACTTCTTTAATTATGTCTTGATGATTTTTCAGGGGCTTTAGGGATTTAAATGTTTATTTACAAATCAGCAACCCTTAGGGTGTCTGTGTAGGATTGTTAATGGATATGTCAACTTCCAGCTCTAAACAGTTTGAAAAAGTTAAGAGATTTCACTGTGATAACTTGGGGTAGCTAGAGACACTGACTGCAGGGGCTTACACCATGGCTGGCCACTGCATGCATTTGGAGAAACTATAATAAAAGGATAAAGCTCATGCTCTCAAAAACAATAGAATTAAAACTTTTCCATAAGGAAAAGTTTATCTTTTGATCCCGAATCTGAAAGAGCAGCAGACTGCAGATGTAAACAAAAATGTGTAAATATTTTTCTTTTAAAATCTAAGTATTTTTAGCTTTGGGTATTCAGTTCTTATTACTTACTTCTAAAAATTCTCCTTTAACTTTTTCTTACTCTCACTAAGAGTCCATGAATTTTCCTGCTGACTTTATGTCCCAGCTGGGTATGTCTCCAGTGAATTACATTTAAATGACTCTTAAAATAGTAGGCCTGTAATTTAAAAAACAAAATCCTGTTGAGACATCACAGTCATATATCATTATTGGTGCTGTAAGAGATGCAGTGTCACTCACTGAACAAATCTGTTAGAGGACAGTTTGTGAGATGGCTGTAGAAAATGA
The DNA here is from genome assembly GCA_013397295.1 of Polioptila caerulea. Lineage (NCBI taxonomy): Eukaryota > Metazoa > Chordata > Aves > Passeriformes > Certhiidae > Polioptila > Polioptila caerulea. The sequence continues at coordinate 305,439 of VYXF01010883.1, read as the reverse complement.
AACTGCTGAGATCAGTTGAGGACAGAGACATAAAACTCCCCGTATGTATGTAGTGTTGATACAGACTGCAGGCACTCTCCTGGGCCATTCTAGGTATAAAATTACTATGTAAACATACTGTATGCATTTGTTATTTGTTAATAAAATTTTGGCTGGGCTTAACAGAAAACTTTGCAGTTTATGGAAAAAGAATTAGGTACTATGTAGGACTAGGGCTCTCCCACATACCAGATGTGAGCTGTGTTTCTCAGACAAGGCTGCTTGAATGCTACTGTGTCCAGTAGTTCTTCTGTATTTTGTTTGTTTGTGGGGAGAAAAAGGAAGGAGAAAAGAAATACAATTTTGAGAAAAATGTGTGGTTTTTATCTGACTTGCTTAATGGCAGATGCATGAGTAGAAGCAGAAATGAACTGATTGTGAATTCTCCAGCCAGAGGGACTCTCAAGAGAGAACAGTACATTTTCTCACTGGGAAATATTTACTTTTAACCAAGAAAATTAACCTTAAAAGATGTTGTTTGGTCTCAGGCTGACAGAATGGATATTGCAGTCAAGACCCTTGGCCTGTGTTTAGGCCTTCGGGAGGAAAGGAATGCTAATGCTAAGCTGGGGGACACCAGCATTCTCATATTTTTGCTAAGCTAAAATTTTGTTTTTACATGTTCCTGATTTTCTCCTTTTTCTTGTTAGTAAACAAACCTGCAGCACTTTGCCTTTATTTTGACATGCTCTTTATTTTGTAAATGATTCCTGTAGCAGAGTGTGTTGGGTTTGTGTGGCAAGGGTCTGGTAGTGGGGGCATCTCCTGTGAGAAACTGCCGGAAGCTTCTTCATGTCCGACAGACCCAGTGCCAGGCAGCTCCAGGAGTGTCCTGCTGCTGGCCAAGGCTGAACCCGTCAGCGATGGCAGTAATGGCTCAAGTGAGTTCATTTCTTCACTGAAAGCACAGCTGTGAGGTACTGACAGTTAATCAACCAAACAGGGTGGGCTCTCTGCACAGGCAGCTTAGGACATCCTCAAACCCACCTGGCAGGTTTGCACTGTGAGGCCACTGCTCTCAGTGACAGCAGAGGTAACGTGTGCTGGGCATTTGAAGGGACAGTGCCATTCTGGAAGCCTGGGAGGTGTTTTGGGTGGCTGTGGCTCTCTGTGCCTCGGCGTGGCCCCTGTGCTGTGTGTCCCCCGCCCGGTCAGCGTGCCGGAGCTGTCGGGCAGGGCCGTGCGCCTGCTGACGCTGCCGCTGCCGGCTGTGGCCGTGCTGCCGTTGCAGGAAGCCGTGCAGGTGCTCATCAAGCACTCGGCCGACGTCAATGCCCGCGACAAGAACTGGCAGACGCCGCTGCACGTGGCGGCCGCCAACAAGGCGGTGAAGTGTGCGGAGATCCTCATCCCCCTGCTGAGCAGCGTCAACGTGTCGGACCGCGGCGGGCGCACGGCGCTGCACCACGCCGCCCTCAACGGCCACATCGAGGTGGGTGAGCGCCGCCAGCCTCGCCCGCGCTGCTTGGCTGAGCTCTTGGCTCAGTGAGGGCTCCTGGCCTGCTGGGCCTGGGTCTGCGCTGAGCCCATGTCCCTGACACCCTGGGTTCCTGTCACTCAGCTGCTTCCCAAGCTGTGGGATGGGTTCCCGCGCTGCAGGAACCCCGCAGTGGCTGGAGGGTACCTGTGTAGAGCCAGGGTACGAGTGGGGTGTGCATGCACTCCTGGAGAGCTGGCTGTGCCACCCCTTCCAGCAGCTCCTGTCTTCTTTGGAGCTGGACTGCCTGTGAAAATAAGAGTGGCAGAACAGAAAGAAGGGAAAACTGGTGGATTCATTCCATACTGAAGAAACATTCAGCTATGTGAGATCCAGTCACTTTGCTTTTCTAATTGGCCTTCTAGAAAATGTGTTTCTGTTTTTCCCTACTTATACAAGCAAAACCTTTTAGTATTATTATTTAACATTATGAAAAAACTTACATAAATAAAGCCCCTAGACTTTTGCCTCCTAGGTTTTGCTAGTCTTTAGATCTAGGTTTAAGGATCCTCATTTTCCCACTCCACACCTGAAGATCTAGATATGGAATAAAAACTCTTAGACTGGAACAGTAAGTTTCTGTCAATGAAAGCTGATGAGTTGTACTGTATTTAGAAGAAGAAAGAGGAATGGTAGTTCTTGTAAAATGGTGATGGTGTTTGGCCTTTAAAACACTGCCCTGTAGGAGAGAGACAGTAATGCCTGTATCTGTCATAATCTAAATCTTTTTGATAGAGAATATCAGAAATGATCATTCATATGCAGCATTTTGTGATCCCAGCTTTATTTCGAGATTGATTTGTTATAAACTGTAGAGTGTGTCATCTGGAGGGTTGGTTTACCTGCTCTTGTTACTTCTAGATGGTGAACTTGCTTCTAGCCAAGGGGGCAAACATCAATGCTTTTGACAAAAAAGACAGAAGAGCTGTTCACTGGGCAGCGTACATGGGTAAGGCTTGGGCTGCTGCTCCTTCTTTTTAATTTCCTATTCACCAACGGATAACATGTCTTAAAATGGACAAGAACAGACCTGGCCAGGGAAAGAGAATGTTGTAATTACCCTGAAGAGGGAAGGTTCAGCTGATCTAAATAAGCACTGTCCATTTATGGGTTTGCAGCTAGGAAGATCTTGGCTGTGATTTCCTTTTTAAGACAGTTAATTGTGGGCTTTTTGTGTCGCTTTTTCCTTTTGGTCTTTTCATCCGGACTCTAAGTCAAGCCTGAACTATATTTGTGCTAGAAAAAAACCCCAGGTTATATTTGATTCAGTTTTTGCTAAAAAGTACTTCCAATGAAGTGCAGGTAACTGTGATCATAAATTTTGCTGTTTATTGAAGTTTATAAGTAGCTAGGATATGATATTCTTAGGAAATGCACAATAGGCACTTTCTTCCTTTCTTAGGAGCAAATTGTCACCTTTTGTTCCAGAGTGGACAAGAGCAACTGAATGTCTGTTCAAAAAATAAGTGGTGTTACCAAATACTGCTGAATTCAAACAGTTTGCCTTATCATTCCTTTCAAATTACAGGCAAATTTCTTACAGTGGGACGTTATAATTTAAAAATACAAGATTGCCTGTGATAGTGGTCATACTTGTTCAAGAGCTTTTGTTGGCCTCTAACCTGTATATTTCAGGTTAGAATTTGTGGGGAGTTGTGTGCCCTCAGCCAGGAACTCTTTCATTTGGCCTGTCAGAAATCTTGATTTTAATCCTGGCACTTTTAGAAATGAGATAATAGGAGATTTCCAACTGTGAGAAAAGCATATTGTGTGGCTTTTTGATATACACAGGCACAGATGGAAAGGCTCTTGCCAAAATCTCTGATGTGGCTTTTGAGCTAACAAGCTTTGAACTTCACTGTCTAGATTTGAAAGGCTCTTACATTGTGCTGTGCAATTCCATGCCTCTTTTCCACTTAAATGTTTTCAGAAATTCATTATGTACTTTTAAAAGTATTTAGATAACATCTAAGGCCTAAATTAGCAATCTAGTCTGTAGTGCAATTTAGGCAGAAGTTAGATAATGAGATGAGAGCTGTAAACCTTCACAGAGTTTCTGGAATATTTAATTCTTTTTGGACTCTAATTATCTGTGGACTTTGTACATATGGCTTCCTAGGTTCTGCACATGACCAGAGCTGCCTCATTGTGAAGTGCTGTGCAACTCAGATGGAGCACAAGTTTGTATGATGTTTGACATAACAAATGTTTAATTCTAAGACAGTTCTGTCTTAGCATGAAGCAATTAGACTGTTCATCTTAATTTTATAATTCATTAAGGTTATTTCTATATCTAACAAAACCCAGGAAGTGTTAGCAGTTGTGTTTGCAGGTGACATCCACAGGAGGCTGTTTTGGGAGACTTGCATTGCCATGCTCCTATGCTCACTGTATCACAGTCCTGTGTAAGAGAGATAATAAAACACTCTGCTAGCTGGAGAGAAATAAATGGAAAAGAGGTGTGGTTTTGTTCTTTTGGCAAGTGGAAAATCAATTCAGTAAAGAGAAATTGGACACATTTGGAGAAGGTGAATGCATGGATTTCTTCACAAGGCCTGGAGCTAGGATTAGAAACATTAATAAAAATGCTTTTTCTTGCTTTCTAAAACTGTGTGAGCGCTTTGAAACAGCAGTGAAAGGGCAGTGTGTTAGCAAGAAAGCAGTAATCTGGGAGAAGTGATGCTGTGGGATGGTCTACTCATTGATAACTATATTTTATCTTTTGAAGGTCACCTGGAAGTTGTTGCCTTACTGATTAATCATGGTGCAGAAGTAAAGACTTGTAAAGACAAGAAGGGTTACACCCCACTCCATGCAGCTGCATCCAATGGGCAGATTAACATTGTGAAACAACTCCTTAACATGGGGGTGGAGGTATGTGGTAATGTGCACTTTCTCTCTATTTAGAGATAGTCTTTTCTTCTTTCTTGTGGATGCTGCTAAAGACAGTGACTTCTAAAGAAAAGAGGTCCCATTTTCCAGAGCACCTTGTGCTTCATGTGGTTTATTGGTTCAGGAGTCAGGACACAGTCTGTATTAAAGAACATCTGATATGGACAGTAAATTCCAGGCCGCCTTGCTGAAGGAATCAGGAGATATATCCTGTTCCTGCAGAAGAAGATGGAGTAATGAAATTTTCCTTGGGTCAGCATTTCCTTTGATATGATGAGTGGTTGTTCTCAACATATACACTGCATACTTTACTAAACAGCAGTTCAGGCTGTTTCAGTTTACAGACTTGTATTTCCTCTGTAGCTGAAAACTTGATTTCATTCTGGAAAATGAGGGCACAGACTTCTTGTTATTGTCAACTCCTCAAAGCAGTGGTGAGATGACCAGAGGAACCTAATCAGTTAATCAGAGATGTCAAATAAAGCCATGGCTTTTGCCATGGCATTTTCAGCTAACATGACCTGCCAGAAAATTGTTAGAAGTTCATGTTCACAGGCTGTTGGCTGTGAAGTTGAAGGGCTATAGCTGTTTCCTGTTATTAACAGTGCTATGCTAATAAGTCCCTTTAAGTTCCACATTCTCCACCACTGGGGATATGATCTTTGAGATGCCTGTATTTCATGGAAGGCTGTTCATGCCATTCCTGAGTCTTTTGTACAATCTGTCTCGTCCTGTTTTACAGAACAGCGGTTCAATCATAAGTTGGCCATCAAGAAGTAATATAATGACATCTTTATAATACTGAGCTACTGGAAGTGGTTCTTACTGAAGTGTAAATGTCTGTGCACTTTCACATTGCTTTCACTCAGATACCTTCACTCCCTATCCAAAATAAAACTGTGCAAACAGCTCTTATGCCTGATTTTGTTCTCAAAAACTCAATACTCACCACTGAAATATTTTTAACTCTAAAGATTGAGATTTTATTTGTCCGGCTTTTCCACTTACGTGGAAAAGCTTTCCAGCTTGTTAGGACTTATGTCATCATTATCGTCATTACAAAGTCCTGCTATCGGCTTTAAGCTTCACACTGGTTTCAGAAATTGTCAGTAGGATAAAAAGTTAATAATAGGAAAGGTAAAGCATTCCAAGTGAAGCTGTCTGGGAGTGTAATTTGTCGATGAAATGTGCTGGTGAGAACTGTGCCCTGTGACAGTTCAGGCCTCCAGCTATTTCCATTTGCAGTGTGTGATGCATTACGTCAAATGCCAAGCTGATGTTTGTAATTTTAACTGTGTCTCCTTGTCTCATTTTAGATTGATGACGTGAACAACTATGGAAATACTGCACTTCACATTGCCTGCTACAACGGTCAGGATTCTGTTGTCAATGAGCTGATTGACTATGGTGCTAATGTAAATCAGCCTAATAGAAATGGATTCACCCCCTTGCATTTTGCTGCTGCCTCCACTCACGGAGCACTGTGTCTTGAACTACTAGTGAATAATGGGGCAGATGTTAATATTCAGGTAAAACTTGAATACCAGCTTTACAGTTTTACTTTATCCTTTTTGCATATCTCAGGAGGAAACTGTAACAATAACTACAGCGTGGCTTTAAATCCTTGATGGAATTGGAGTGATGCTGAGAATGTTGATCATGAAACTGTTTGGGTGAGGTTACATCCCAGCAGGGGAGCTCTCAGTGCCTTGATAAATACAATGAGAACTCGAAACCCTAGGCCAGCCACTTTCATGGAGGCATGAAAAAGTACTAAAATATAGTTCCAGGAGCTCTGTCAAAATGTTATCTCAGGGAATGGTGCTAAGTCAAAGAACTATTCCTTTTTAGTGTTTTTCTTCCATGTATAATATGGATGTAATTAAACCTGATTCCAAAAAGTTCCCTTTCCACGGTTGCTTGTTACCTGCTTTAGAGCCCCAGCTTACAAAATCTGATTCTGCTTAGGATATCTGAATATTCTTGAAGGAACAACTTGATAAAGCTGAAGGGAACTTGCTGTTATTTAACAGAGGATACTGGTATAAGTATCAGAAGACTTGAGGTCTTCAGAGTTCATGTAAGATTTTGACTATTTTAGTTAAAACTCCGTGTGTTTCAGTTTCCCATCTGTGAAACTGGCATTTAACTTCCAGCATTTAACACCTCTGGCAAGTCCCTTAAGATCAGTGAATAGTCAGTGCACTATTTAAACTCAGAATTATTAAGGAGAAGTTAGGGATTGTGCTTGCCAACGAAGGTGAAACCCCATGCCAATAGACATGAAGAGATGTGAGTAGAGGCTGGTACCTCTCCCATGCTATTTTCTCATTGCTCGGCTTTCCTGGTCTCAGTTTCTTTCTCGAAAACCCAAAGCATTGCTCTGTACTCATTTTACCTTTGCTTTCATAAGCCTTCACATGCTGAACTGCTGCTCTGTTTCATTCCTGTCAGAGCAAGGATGGGAAGAGCCCCCTGCACATGACAGCTGTCCACGGGAGGTTCACGCGGTCGCAGACCCTCATCCAGAACGGTGAGTTTCTGTGCCTCTGGAGTGGCTTTCCAAGAGATCAGGCATGTCCACTGTTACAGTTTTCAGTTGTTCTGACCCAGAGGGCAGCTCCATGAACTTCTGGCTTTGAGCTGAACTGACAGCTCTCGTTCCATCGTGTCATCACAACCTGAGATTTTGGTTGTTAAAGAAATTCCGTAATCTTTCAGCTGACAGTGGTCCAGATGACCTATTCAGATTCTTAACCTGAAAACAAGAGCTCAGAGGTGTATTTAGATCTTTTTTTTCTGGTGAGAAGGATGGACAGTTTTCTAGTTGTCCTCCTTTGGGAGTCCTGGTGTTCTTAGAGCTCAAACCATTTATTCTACTCTGCACTCAGCAGCTATGCTTTTCTTAGCTCATCCCTTACCACTGTCTTCATCAAGTGTTGAATATGTACTCAGGAGGGAGGAGCAGTACTACCTTGTTTGTTCTGGCATAGCCAGGATTCCTGATTATCAGTCATTTTTCAGGCATCCTTTTTGTCCAAGAATACTATAGAATATAGCAATTATTCTTGTTGGAGATCTGGCAGAGGCCTGTTTCTGAATTACACAGGTTGCTATTACTGATTCTTTACTAAAGCTTCCCAGCTTGGGCCACTATTTGAGACAGATCATCTGGGCTTTGTTCATTGGTTGGGTTTTTTTGTTTTCCAAAATCCCAAACTTGGAACTAAAGTGTGAAATGCTGGAGATGGTTGAACAATTGTGCTTTAAAGGTAATGACATATTTAAAGAAGATTGTGTTTTAAAATAGAGGTCTCCAGTAGATCATGCTTCTTTCAGGTCATCATGTAAATGGTTGCTATCTCTCTCCTAGGATAAATAAAATAGTAATAATAAAAGGAAGTTGGGGAGAAAGGCAAGAAACTGTGCTTTACTGCAATTTTTAGTTTTTTAGTCCAATATGCTCAGGCTTGGAGCCATTGTTTGCTCGTTGTTGGATTTGTGTGTGAAAGGACTGGCAGTTCTTCATCTGTCCTTCACGCCTCTCTACTCTTCTTCCACTTACTTGGGTTTCACTTCTTTCTTTCTTTGTTCTCTGCCCCTCTAATTTTAGTATTGTACACAGATCTCATTGCAAGTGGCTTTTTCCTCATTGCCATGGGATCTTGGGGAAGAGAGAAATGTCAATGATTTAAAGCAATGGAGTTTCATTCTGCAGTACTTACTTATGTTCCCCAGCATTTCTTTTTCCTCATTCCTTAAAATTGGAAAACTGCAAGTGTGATACCGTTCTTTGAAAATGAGGAAAAAGAAATGCTGGGGAACATAGGTCAGCCAAAGTGGCAATATCTTGCATAGATTTCTCAAGAGTTAAGAGAAACTGGAACATCACAATTCTCTTCTTCAGCAGTTTAATAGGCTTTGTGAACACAGCACAGTCCTCTGACTTTTCCATCTGCAGTTTCTGTTTGTGGAGACCTCCACTGCTGAGAGCTCTGCCCCAGGGCATCTGTTCGAGCATTTCACTGACCTTTATTTACCATTAAAAAATTATAAATGAAAAAGGTTGGAAGGGACCTTAAATATCATCTCGTTGTAACCCATCTGCCATGGGGAGAGCATGCCTTGCACTAGATCAGGTTTCTCAGAGCCTCATCCAGCCTGGCCTTGAACACTTCCAGGAATGGGGAATCCACAGCTTCTCAGGACATGTTGTCTGGTGCTTTACCAGAACTCTTCCTGTTGCAATTAAGCCCTGTTATCACCTGTGAATAGTGGACATGCAATAAATATTACCATATCCTGATGCTAGCAGGAGTTTTGACATGCTTTCAGGAAGTATTCTCACAGCAAACCAGCAGAGTATTAAAATACTACAGCACTGGTGTATAGCTGGTTGTAAAACTACACTCAGAGATTAGTAATAAAAGAATTGTTGTTGTAATGGAAGGTGTAGTGAGGGAGTTTTCAGTTTCCCTTCTGGGTTTGGAACTATCCAGTATTTTCATTAAAACTTTGGATGGTGGAATAGAAAATGTGTTTTTAACATTGAGAGAAAAAAAAATATAGTTGGGAGAGACTGTTAGTTTGGCAGAAGGTGGAGTCAGAATGAAAAATGATCCTGTAGAACTGGAGACAGAAGTTATAATGCAAGTGAAGCAAAAGGAAAATCACACACAGAGGCAGGAGTACCAGCTGGACAAGTTCAGAATGGCAACAGCCAGGTGGGTGGCAGTCCCTCAGGAAGGGATCTGGGGCTTGTAGAGGATCAGAAGGTTGTTCACCACAAGTCAGCAGTGTTGTGGTGCTTAAAGAATGGATCATGGATGTCCATGGTGCTGTGCAATGTCCAGGAGTGCACAGATAGAAGTGTAGCCAGCAGGCATGAAGTAATCCTGTTTGCTCAGCTCAGCATTGGGAGATGTCAGCTGTAGTACTGGCTTTGGCTTTTGCTTCCACAAGGATGCAGGCCAGCTGGAGAGGACTGGGGGAAGGAGAGAATAGTTGGAATGCAGTAAACCTGACTGGCAAGGAGAGACTGAAAAAGTTATAGGTCTTGGTCCAAAAAGAAAACAAAGACTTGCCTGTAATCTGTCTAAAGAAATAATCCATTTTTCCTGCTTATGTGAATAAAACACAAGATGCCAGGTTTAAATTGCAAAAGGAAAAGTTCTACATCAGCACTGTTTGGTTGTTCTTTGGTAAGACACACAAAAAGCACACAACACCTTTGTTTGCAGTGTGTTCCTGATGGCCTCTGGGTGAGCTCTATTTAACATTGTTGTACAGATAAGGCTGAGTGGCAATGCCTTTACAAATGAGGGCGCAGTTTCAGCAGATTATTTTGTGGTTTATTTCAGGGCACCTATTTTTACCTTTAAATAGGCACAAATCCAAATCATGTACCTGACCCTTGTACATTGTCCCATTCCCACCACTCTTGCCCACCAGTGCAGGTGGAGAGGGAGGTGTGAGTGCTGCTGCCAGACCATGGCTGACAGCTGAGAGCTTGCTGTGTGCTGGTCCTTGCTCGGGGAAATTCAGTGTCTCTGTGCCTAAGAGAGCAGCTCTGGGCTGCTCATGGTGCTGTAGCTAGAGACAAACAGCACTTGTGGTCCCTGGTTCATGCTGGATTTTTCAGTATTAAACTGTATGAAAATCTCTTCTGCAGGAGGGGAAATTGACTGTGTTGATAAAGATGGTAACACCCCTCTGCACGTGGCTGCAAGATACGGACACGAACTTTTGATCAACACCCTCATAACCAGCGGAGCTGATACTGCCAAGTAGGTGCCTCAAGTGGAGCCTTTGTAAGGATCAAGTGTTATGTCCAATGCCTGGAAATACAGCTGCTCCTCACCTTCTGAAGTGGGAAGGTTAAAACTGACAAGGAAAATTGTACTGTACTTCAGTGGGTGACATGAGACTAAAATATGAACAATTGGGAAGTGTGGAGGGGAAGCAAACTCTGCTAAGTTCCTGTTGTGCATGATTACAAGTTGTATGTATATATATATATATACATAGAGTATTGTTTAGTTATGGTCATGTTCCTTGGGTCTGTCAAAAGGAAATAGCAAACCTGGACATAAACACAGGGGTATGAGATTATGAGATCAGGGTCATGCAGTGCCATGAGGGATATCTGTACCAGGTGCTTCAGAGCAGCATCTGATTTCACAAATGTAAGGTTTTGGCAATTACCTCCACACATCTCCAAAATATAATTTGTCTTCTACATAGAGCCTGCCATAGAAATCAGGGGCTTCTCTTGACTTACCTAGTTAGGAAACGCTGCTTTCAAGTGCAAGTGACTGGTTTGAATTTGGGAGAGAATTGCAGCTCTCAACAGGTATTTTGTTTATTTGCTTGATGGTGTTTATGCAAGTGACATGTTTGCTCATTCTCCTTTGCTGATTACAACTTTCACCCTACAAACTCAGAATGTGGAACAGATCTTCAACTGGCATGGATAATGCAATTCCAGAGGCTTCAGCTAGTGTCACTGGATTTAGTTAACACAGCCAGCATGAAGATCTTGGTATCTTAATAGAGGTGTATGTTTTTCCTCTCTTTCTCCAGTATAGTCAGTTGCTGTCTGTTATCTTGAGGTTTTAAGGGAAAATGAGATGCACTGGGGTAGCCCACTTCACTCTTGGAATCAGGGTTATCCAGTCAGAAATTTCTATTTCACAGTAGAGTGACTGGAACATTGATCAAATAAAATACTTTTTCCAGCAGCAGAAATAAGTGAAATAAGAAGTTGGCTCAGAGATAGCAGGCAGATGGAAATAATGCTACTGCCTGTGCTAAATGTGCTTTCAATATGTGCTGCATGTAAATAACTCTGGGTGAGCTCCCCAAAGAGGTTTAGGAAAGAAAACTCTGCAGCACTGTTCACAGCAAGTGCAGACAGCTTGGCCAGTCTTTGAGGCAACGCACTGGAAGGGAAAGTGTGCAAGTGATGGGAGGAACCAGTGTGAACAGCACTGTAGAAGTGAGACACTGGCTAGCAAATGTGCAGATAGTGGATTTTGGTGGAAACCAGCCCAAACATCTGCTGGGTGGAAACCTTGACCAAAAGCTGAATAATACTGTGTTATATAACTAGGTGGAGGAGGAGACAGAGGGAAATGGGTGTAGGGAGAAGCACAGCAATATGGAATGTCCAATGTTACCTTAAATGAATCTGTGGCTAGAAAATGCAACCTGTTTGTACAGATGCAGCAGCTCAGTAGAGCTTGCAGTGTTTTCTTCAAAAAACAGACTGTCAGCTCATCTCTTCTTAATGGATTTATTCTAAGATATAGATGCTGCTAGTAGCAAAATAATAATAATCTGTACAGCAGCACAAGTCAGTGTAGTGAAGCAGCAAGGAGGACACATTTACTGTGAAGACAGAGAAAGAATGGGCCTGTGGATTTTGGAAAGAGTAAGTTTTTTGAAAACAAACCCGAATTAGTTAAATACATTTATGTACAAAATCTTGGAGAGAGCAAGATATCTTTATAAACATCCACATTAATTATTGTCTTAAGCTTCCTAAGTAAGTATGATCTATGATGGTAGAAGGACAAGATCCTTTGTCTTTGGGTCTATATCCTCTTCCAAGAGATGATGATACTCTCCCATCCACCAATTGTTTTGCAGAAATGAAGGACTGATATGAAGCCATCTACTATTGTTCCGGAGTTTGTAATTTTAAAAAAAAATCTGCTGGAGCAGGCAGTAGATGATAATCTTGTCAAGCTAGTTGGTTTCAGAGACTCCGTGTTTATGTGCACTTGGAGAACTGCCAGTAGGATAATATTTCTAGAATAACAAGGTGCTTTACACAAAACAATGCTGAATGAAAGACACCAAGATGTTCAGACCCAAAAGTATTCTAAGATAGTAAGCAGTGGCATGCCTAGGGACTGAACTGGCACGATTTCCTGATATTAATTAAAGTTGCTGACTGCTCAGCTTGTTTAAAAACTACATGTTTGCCTGATACAGATTTAGACTAATGATAGATAGGCTCAATCTAATGGCTACCTTTTTCTTCTTACCCATCATGTCTGCTCTGAAAGTTTGTGTGATTGAAAAGAGGGTTATATGTTAAAGGGAGGAAAAAGTGAAAGGGGAGGTGAAGAGAGTATCTGGAGCAAATAGGAAAATTAGATTATTAGTTCTTAGGCTGTGGAAGAAAACTGTGACATGGCAGCCTAAAGGAAAGTGTGAAGAGTCATCTAAAAAATAATAATTCAGAAATAATAAAGAGAAGGTTTTGGCATTTACATTTCCCTCAGAATGGCAGTTGCCGTATGTGTAGCTGGTGCAGAAATTTGTGGCTCACTGGGCAATTGACTCCAAGCAGTATCTGCTCTCTTACTTCCTCCCTTACCTTGGCTTCGCCTGGAATTTTTTCAAACCATCCTGCCACATTCTGTTCAAAGCATAATGCCAAGATTTTGCTACATCAGAATATTTTTAACTTTTTAAGAAGGCTGTTAAGGAAATACAGATAAAAATAATGGCAGGCACCAAGAAAGAATCTTCCTAGAAAAGCATGAGAAAGAAGCCTTTCTGGAAGCAGCTTTTGATGTGCTCTGTGTGTATGCAACCTGCATTTTCTCACGAGGCTGTTGTCCCTATCAGGTGTGGGATCCACAACATGTTCCCTCTACACTTAGCAGCGCTGAATGCCCACTCAGACTGCTGCAGGAAATTGTTGTCATCGGGTGAGTAAATCCCCCAGTGTCCCTGGAACTCGAGTAGTGTTTGTCTCTGCTGCTTGCAGCACCTTTCTACTCTTTGTTGTGAATTACTCTAGTGAAAGGCTTCCTGTGCTGCTGTGTTGGGCTGTGTGGGGCAGTGCTCCAGGGCATGCAAGACTTTCCCAAAGCCATGCTGGTACTTGTTCATGCCCAAAGCTCTTTTCTTCTGGCAGGTTCAGAGAGTTTAGACTAATTCACCAGGGGAGGGAGGGGATTTAGACTGCCCATTTTCAAACTGTAGGAATGCGAGATCCTGTTTTGTTTTGGGGATTCTTCCCGCTGCCCACCAAAGGAGTAATTCCGAAATTATCTCCTTGGGGTCTGCCCTGGCACAGGTATTTACATCTCACTGATGATGGTGTGTTTTACATGCAGCTGAAGTGTGTTTCTGAATCTGTAGTTAAGGAGTTAGGCTGGCCAAAGCTCTGGGGGCATGAGAGGGAAAATGAGTGGAAGTGTAGTGTCAAGAGAACAGGCTTGAGATCCTCACCGGAGCCCAAAGCAAAAGAAGCCAGAGCTTGCTTATGCAACCATTTCAAAAGAGTCAGTAATCAGTGGCGAAATCCCAAATTCTGCTTTTTCCAGGCAAGAGTTCATAGGAGTTAAAAAATCCTGACCCAGATCATATGAGTTTTCTAGAAAACTCCTTCATTACTTAGCATAACTACTTTTCCCCATTAACGTGAGTCCTGTAGGATATAAAAGAAATGTGAAAAATGGTAATTACAAACCCTGTTATATTGAGACTTGGTGTGCTCTGGCCTTGACCACTAGATAGGAAGAGAAAACACTCTGGGTGACCAGAGTTAGTTAGCACTGCCAGGCTGTTACCTTTGGCCTTGTGCATTTTGATGGGTGTCCCCACATGCTGCCAGGAGCCTCTTCCCAATCTGCCGACCACACACAATGAAAACAGCCCCAGTTCATGTTTAGGCTGACTCTGTGATTCTTCCTCACGTCTCCATGTTTTCTGTCTTCCTGTCCTGCTGTCGCAGTCCCCTTGATAAGTCTCTGCCTCCTAAACTGCTGTCACATGGCTGCAGACAGGGCTGTGGAGGAGCTGGATGTGGAAATAGCCGCTCCTCAGCTTCGCAGCTCTTTTTATAGAGCGGCCAAGGCGGAGCGGCTGCGCGCCGTTCCCGTGACAACCTCTCTGACTGTAGTTGCTTGCGTGCTGTTTTTTCCCAGACTAACTGATTTTTCTGTCTCTGCGATGTCTCTTGTGGTCTAACTAGGACAAAAGTATAGCATAGTGTCCTTGTTTAGTAATGAGCACGTGCTGTCTGCAGGCTTTGACATAGACACCCCCGACAGCTTCGGACGAACGTGCCTGCACGCGGCCGCTGCCGGAGGGTGAGTACCTGCCCTGGGGCTGCTCCACGGCATCCTGGGGCACTTCTGGGGCTAGCCAGCTTGGCTGGGCTATCCACAGGGGAATTTAGTGCTGTGCAAGGCAGTCTGATGCCATAATTTGGGTCACTTTAGGCTCTCTTTTGCTGTGGCCCTTGTGTAGGGTGAGCTGGGTCGATTTGAAGCATGGCTTTCTGGCAGAGGGGAAAGCTCTTGCTTTTCATTTCGTTCCTTTTCTTCCCCTGAGAAGGCTGTTTCAGCTTTCAGAGCAGTGTTGCACTTGCCCAGGCCTCCCTGAGGGCCACAACAGTCGCCAAGGGCCTTCAGTCTCCAGGAAAGCATCAGTCCCTAGGGAAAACCCAGTGAGGAGCAGGAGCTGGAGCTCCTGGGATGCTGCTGGCAGGGGAGTTATTCCTGGCCTCCATCTCTGTCCTTGTCCAAAAATGCAGCTGTGCAGCAGTGCCCATCAGATTGCAGCCTTGGAGCCCAAATGCAGTTCATCTCCCTCTCTCCCATTTTTCAGGTGCAAGTTTAAGTTTCTAGAAGGAAAAACCAACAAACCAAAGCAACAACAAGAAAACCATCAAAATCAAACCCACATCCTCCAAATTAGAAAGGCTGCCCCTCTCTCAGGGTGATGCATTCCTAAAAAGTGGTGGGAGGGCAGAAAAGGGAAATTGAAGTGAAAATTGAAATGCTTCAATTTAAGATGTAAATGTAGCATCCAGTTATTTTAAATATTTCCAGATAATTGTCAGTGAAGTACTGTGAAGTTAATCTAGCAAAAGGACACGATGTTTGGCAAGCACTGAGTTTTGACTCTTCTGTTTGAGTAATTTATGGCTCAGAAAACAGCTGAAATGGAGCCTTGGCTACACGCCTTGGATTCTCTGTGGTTATAGCAAGCAGAAATGCTCATCCCCAGTAAATACTTGGCAGTCATTCTGGAAGCTGCTTTTTCTTCTCAGTGGACCAAAATCTGTATCACAAAGTTTTTGTTCTTGGGGGGGAAAAAAAAACCCTTAGCCCTAATAAAATTGATCAAATATTGGTTTTATTATTGTTTTGGTATTATTCATCTTGGTACTTCTCTCACATTAATATCAGAGGTGTGACAGTTGCTAGGATGGAGATTATTATAATATAGTTCAGATGCTACTTCTTTGATAAGGCTGCGCCCCAGAAGGATAATAGAAACATCCATGAAGTCCTAAAGAGAAGGAGAGGCTTCAATAAGAAGCAAAAGTGACTCATGAAAATAAACCATATTTTCCCAGTGGTTTACTATGATTGTCATCACTAGCAAGTGTTTTTATTTTTAGTGCATTGTGGTGAGTTTTCTGTAGTTATTTTATGCAACAGCAATTTAGAGTTGAGATCGAAATACAACAAAATATTTCATTATTGCATCCAGTCCCTTTCTTTTCCTGTACCTGGAGATCTACTAAAGCCATCAGTTTATTTCCTGACACAGGCCTGTTACTGCCATTACATTAATGGGCATTGCATGGGTGCTAGGAAAAGAATTTCAAAGGTTTCCTCATCTGATTGTGAGCACAAGGGATGGATTTATTGCCCCTGTGAATGACAAGCAGGCTTGGGAAGTGCTGCACTTCTTTATGTCATTTTCTGGCTTAGAGATCTACATTTATTTGCTTGAATTACAAAAGATGTCAGAATGCAGCTGATTTGTTTTCTATTAAAAATTACCTGGCTTTAAACAAGATGAAGAAACAGCCAGGATGTGGTAAATTCTCCTCCACTTCTATAAATGCAGTGTTGATGTGACAATCACTATAATAGCCACAGGCCTTTTTTAACAAAGCACTTGGAGATGGGTTTAAATCTATCGGTAGTCAACAAATCGTATCAGAATAAACGTTAAAGTGACTCTTGTGATTATATTTCATTAAATACACAGGATTTGAGCAAAGTGCTTACTGTTGAATGCTTTGCTGAGTGGGGGTGGATTTCATTAAATGTCACCTCTTCATTATTAGACTGGCATTTTATAAGCTAGCAACAACTTTCTTTTTAAGTTCCTTTATAAAATATCAGGTCAGAATGGGAAGCACGACAGTACAGCAGCCATTGAAAATCTCCAAACACACTGATCACATTTACTGGGCTCTCTTGGGAAAATTAATATTTTTTTTTCTTCTGCAGAAGAGAAGTTTGAGGTTTTCTAGTGAAAAAAAAAAAAAGTTTATTTTCACTTTCTGTTTGATTGAGCATCACGTTATAGTTGGCTGTACCCTGTTTTTGCACAGCAAATAATACAAAAATAACTAGAATAACTTTTTCCTTTTGGGGGACAGGGGGCAATGCAGGTGTAAGCTTCTGTTTTATTCATGTTTTGTTCTCTTTACTTCTCTTTCCAGTAATGTAGAATGTATAAAACTCTTGCAAAGCAGTGGAGCAGATTTTAATAAGAAGGACAAATGTGGAAGGTAGGTAAATTATGAAGCTCTTTTAAATAAGAAAGACTCTATCAGATAAGAAAGAAAGGCCACCTCAGACTGGAAATCACATGTTTTATGAAAAATGGCAGCAAAATCAGGTACTTTGGCCTTCTCTGCAGAACCCTTGCTGCTGCAGTGACATGCCAGCCAGACAGGTGCAGGCTTCATTAAATACATTAAAGCCATCCCACCCTCTGGAGTTTTCTGTTTTAGAAATATCACAGCTTTCCTTTTTTCCTTGTTGCCGCAATTCTCGTGCTGGTGTGCCCAAGACTACACCTGGGTTATGATGGCAGGATAGCTGCTATTGGATGTGCTCCCTAGAGGATTTTCCCCCAGGAAGCGTTGCCATGGGTGTTGCTATGCCAGCTGAACAAGATGCTGTGATGGACACTGTGCTTTGCTCTGCCTCCCAGCTGGGAGAAGTAGCGTGTCTGCAGAGCCCCAGCAGAGGCTCTCACAGGCATTAGGCTGTTGGCAAGACACAGATTGATGCTCTGTATCCTATTTGTAGCAGCACCAGAACTTTCTATTAACATAATATTTTGTTAAATTTCCATAAACTAAAGTGCTGATATTGGCTGCTGGAAATCTGTAGGAATGCAGCAATTAAGATTTATCTTTTTCCTCCTCAGTACTTGTTGGAAAATGAGGTAACAAATTGTCACTTATGTTCCAGGACACCTTTGCACTATGCAGCTGCAAATTGTCATTTCCACTGCATCGAGACTCTGGTGACAACAGGAGCCAACATTAATGAAACAGATGACTGGGGACGCACCCCTTTGCACTATGCTGCTGCTTCTGACATGGACAGAAAGTAAGAGAGCTCTGAGGAATTCCTGCTTCGAGCGTTTTGCTAAATCAGTGTCATTTTAGTCTCCTCATGATGCTGTGCCATTCGAGCCAAAAAACCGATCCCACTAGCACAGGAATTTCTCTCAGATGTATGCATAGCTCCACAGTGAGTTGCTCTGACTGGAAGCCAAACCCCCAGATGATGTGGCATTTCAGCTCCATGGCTTACCTCTGGAGAAATGCACAGTTTTGCAGCCACCCTGCCTTACAGAACTATTTTCACAGTGTTACGTCTTCTGTTTTTCTCTGTGTGATTTCCTCACGAGATTAAGCTCAGAGAATTTTCTGTGTTTGCTTTGCAAGTCCATCAGAATGGATAGAGCAAGAGACAGCAGAAGGACAGTTTTTCTGAGGGGGCCTGTAGTGACAGACATTTGGGCATTTTGACAGATTTGTGGGAAAGGTGGGGTAGATCTAACCATCAGTCTCACTCCACTGTCAGAGCAGCTAAAAATGCTCACCCTGTCCAAACAGGTTGCCTTTTTAGAGAGAGGTCTGAGGAACAGCCTTTGTCAGAACACAGTGTTGTTCTTGTGAGAAAGGGCCAAAATGGTTGCAGAACTTATAAATGCTGTGGTTACTGACTGCAATTTTAATTCCCAGATAGTTGAACATTCTGGCAATCTCTTCCCTAAAACATGCTGTATAAGCCAGGCTCAATTATCCTGTTGGTTCTCTCTCAAAAATGTTAGCAACCTGTATTTATTTTAGGTCATCCTATGTTTTTCTGTCTCACAGTGTCTCTAGACACTAAGGATCTTGTTTTTGGTTTCTTGTATGGTGAGGTCTGGTAAAGGTACGGCTGCATCTCTCCCAGCAGAACACCACCTCAGTGCCACGGCAGGGGAGGTTTGGTTTAACTTCATGGCAGAGTTCTGAATGCCACATCAGAGCCTCCAGAGCTGCTTCATCATATGTTGTGATAATACTGATATAAAGAATGTCTTCCCCATCACCCTCAACCCTGAACAGTGCTGGGAAGAAGGAGGCAGGGTTGGCAGAGGTCTGTGCTTGGCATGAAAATCAGCCTAGGCTTGTAGGAAGGCTTTTCACCACTGGCTGTTTCTAATTCTGTCTTACCAGGGTGAGGTGTTACTTGGGTTGGGGGGAGGTTGAGCATGATGATTCAGTGTGTGTTTTCCAGCTTTTAGTTCTTGGTAGGTGAAGTTCCTGCATTTAAACAAGCTCTTGGTTAACTTCAGGATATTTCTATTTTTATCCTTCATTTAAAAAAAAAAACAATCCCAAACTTATTTTAGTCACATCCTGAACTTTGGAAGAAGTATATGGCTTTTATTTGTCCTCACAAGCCAAACCTAAATTGATTCTGATGTGGGGATGCTGTCTTCTCATTAAATTTTTCAGTTTGAGATGTTCTGGAAGAAGCCTTATTACATAGATGAAATGCTATTTGCAGACCATGATTTTATAGGTCAACAAATTTTTTTTTTTTCTTCCTACTGAATGTCAAAAAACTTCCAAGGTCAGGCAATCTCATTCCAAAGAATATTCATCATTAACTCTGGATGTGGGTAGTTAATGAGCAGGGAGAAGAACCTGACTGAGAGATCACAGAGTGTTGCCAAGATATTTGACACAAAGTGAGGCGAGTCAGCTAATGCAGACTCGAGACAGAGTGATTTAGTATCAGTGATTAAAGTTGCTCTAAATCCCAAGTGCTAGAGAAGAACTAGCAGCTTACTGCAGGAGGAAACAAGGTGCAGTAATCCTGAGTTACTCTCTGGAAAGGAAAAATGTGCACAATATTGCTGTGGATGAAACAGAAGGATTCTAGAAGGTGATGTTCAAACTGTACCTGATAGAAACCAGAATTTATATATTTTTTTTTCTTGTGGCATTGACTTGTGGGACAATAAACTACCACGCTATGGTTGTCTCCATAGCTTTCAAAGCTTCCTACCTGCAGACCCATGCAGTGCACTCAGTTAACTTGTATAATCCTCATTGCTGGCTGGAGGAAGTCAGCTCCTTGAAGAGGAGATTGGGGGTGGGTAGCAGACTGCATCAAACAGTGTGGTATTTTGAGAATAAGCTGCATTTTTCTGTCCTCTGTGCTAAGAAGAAA
Source organism: Polioptila caerulea (assembly GCA_013397295.1). Lineage (NCBI taxonomy): Eukaryota > Metazoa > Chordata > Aves > Passeriformes > Certhiidae > Polioptila > Polioptila caerulea. The sequence continues at coordinate 285,516 of VYXF01010883.1, read as the reverse complement.
GAATATTTTAGGTAACTCCCATGAAAATGCTGAAGAACTTGAAAGAGCCACTGAGATGAAGGAAAAAGAAGCTGCATTGTAAGTTTGGTATCACAAAAGCAGTTAGGCTTCATTCCTGGAGAATGCCACGGCTTTGGCTTGCAGCCTTACACTCTGCTCTTGCTTGTTCTTTGCTCTGCTAAAAACAATGCTTGGCTTCACTGAGGGCTAACCTAAAGAAAAAAGCTCCACGCTCTTCTCTGTGCACATATTCTCTGATATTTCTGTGTCTGTGCTTGTTGCCATTTCTTACTGGAAAATGTACAGCTTCAGTAATTTTATAATTCTTTAATGTCATGTGCTTTAGTATCACGCAGTGTCTTTAATGTCATGCACAGGATAGTCTGTATGTTGCAAAAAGAAGTAGCCAATGGCTTTCTCAATGCATTCACTTGGATTAACATGTTCATCTATCTGCTTAATGATTTTTTTCTTAAAAATCCCCTTTATCATATCAGGCCTTACATTCACTTACATTACAGGCTAGGCAAGAAAGTACTAATAACAAAATTATGGTATCTTTATGGTATAAGAGAAAGTAGCAAGAGCTAGAAAGAGCAAAAGGGATCTTTTGAAAAACATGATGGAAAAATAAGCCAACAAATAAGAGAATATATTCGTGTAACTCAGTTAAATCTTTTTTCTCAAGCCTGCCCTTTGATATCTGAGTTTTCATATGAGGAGTAGCAGTTCTAGGCTGTTTGTGTCATGTGTACAGAATCTTTAAGGCTTTGTAAGAGAAAATCAATTTTGTAATCTAGAGTAGCCACAAGAGTTAGGTTGAAGATCTTTTTCATGAAGTTGATCTTCAAAGATGAGTGGGGATTTTCTGTTTAAAATCACGGTGAATGTGAGGAGCTGTTGGTGAAAAGGGATTTGAGGTGCTGCTCAAAATACAGGATTCACTGCCAGTTTTCAATGCTGCTTCCAGCTGCAGTGAGGGGTGAGCCTGTTAAATACTGTGAGCCCACATTTACCCCAGTGAATTGCCCACAGGTGTCTCGAGTTCCTTCTCCAGAACGATGCCAACCCATCCATCCAGGACAAGGAGGGGTACAACACTGTGCATTACGCTGCTGCCTACGGGCACCGGCAGTGCCTGGAACTGGTGAGTGCCTGCTTTCACCTCTGTCTGCTCCTACTGAATGTCCATGTGCCAGGATGATGAACTCCCATCATGGCTGCTGTTGGAGTTCTCTGGATGATAAGGAATCTGTGAAAACTTGCAACATGGGGCAGTAAACTCAAATATTTGCGCCCAGATGTACCTTAAAAATGTTTATCTTGATGATCAAATTCTTATTCAACAATCTGGTGCTTAAGGGTTGTCTTCGAGTGGAGTTTATGTATGCACAAATTAATTTTAAGCTTGGTCAAAATATTCCCAGTGTATGCATAAGTGCCAGGAGTAAGGGACAGTTCCTGCTAAAGACAGTGAATGTGTCTGATCCACCTGGCAATTTATCTGACTTGCACACTGAGGAAGTAAATAACTTTTGCTTCATACCTGCAGTTTCTTTTATTGTCTCTGGTGAAACAATAGCAACACTGATAAAGTTACCATAATCAAGATCAACCTTATATGCAAAGCAGCTGAGAATTATTTGGGGGATTTTTTGGTTTTTCCTTTTTTAATATTCTGTGTCTGAGTGATTAGCAATTGCGTCTTCTAAGAAGCCAAAAATTTTTAGCTAAACATTGGATTTGGGAGATTTATAGGATGGATTTATAGACATGTGTGACTTGTAAAGTGCCATAAAGGTGAATGTTAACTGCTTGATATACAGGGTCATCCAAAATTATATATATAATATGTATTATTACTATATACATTATATATACAAACTATAGAGTATATATTACATATAAATTGACTTTAATTGTTTCCAAAAAATAAGCTCCAGTTGGAAGATTGTATAGATATTCATGCTTTAGTGAGGACACTGTGTGCTGTTTAGTGCTACGTGTTGTTTGGTTCTTTCTTTCTGTGTTGAGGACTCAAGTATTTAGTTACTGAGAAGGAGCCCTGCACAGCACATGCTGCTTTCACAGCACATGTGCCACAACAGGAAAATGCTGCAGCTTGGAAACCTGGGGCAGTAACTCTGCCAGGGCAGGCCTGGGGCAGAATTTCGGGTGGGATGTTAAACCTTTTTAGCTCCCTCCTGCAAGCCTGTATATTCAGGACATTTAAAATAGCACTGCTCCTTTGCTGCCTGTGGCAGTGAGTTTGGCCTTGCCTTCTCCTAGCACTGATCTCTGGTGACTCTGCCCACGGGGATGGAAGGGGAGCATCTTCACTGGGGATTCTCTTTCAGCCTCCATATCGTGGTCCCTGTGTGCTGTGAGGCATGGATTGGGCACAGAGCCAGGTCCCCTCTCTTTTCTTGTACTTGCTGCTGGGCACATTTTGTGCCCCAGTCAGTTGCAGGCAATGACCTGCTGTCGGATCCTGGCATTGCTTAGTCTGGGCAGACAAAAAGAAGAGCTGGGAAGGCAGTGCATGTCAGAGATGTTGGGTTTTCTTTTAACCTGGAGGGGTGCAATGCAAACTGTGGGCCAGAGACAGCTGGTGTAGCAAGTGGTCTCCATTTGTGCAGAAAATCTCCATGTTTTTCCCTGTCAGTGTTGCTGTATTTGTGGCTATAGTTGCAGTATGGAAAGCCAAGGTCAGGCATCATTTACAGATGAGAGTCACACAGCTGTTCTGTGTACACAGTTCTGTGTCCTGTGTACAGTGGTATAAGTTTTAGTCCTCTGCATGCACAGGGCCACTGTTGGGTGCTAGGCTGCCAGCCCGAAAGTTTTGTGGGGAGCAGGATTTTTCCATTGGTGTTTGGAGGGTAACAGGCATGTCCTTTTCTCTCTGGAATACAAGGGCTAAATGTGTCAGAAAGCATTTGTGCTCATCCAACAGCAGGACCAGGATCTGCCATCTTTGCACCCACTGTCAGAAGAAGCTAACTCAGTTATTTTGTCATGAGTTACCAAGTCCTGAGTTTAATGACTTTACATTTGATCACCCTAACTAGTTGATACAGGCACCACCATTACACTGATTTCTTTGCAATGCTGGGATTCAGCATGGCAAAAGGGCTGAAAGCAAAGTCAGGCAGGATTATATAAATAAACTGTTATTTTTCAGTGCTATATTAGCTGCTATTTTACTCTTTTATCCCCTGGGTAAATATTTTTTGTTTATTATTGAAAACTGATAAATGAAAATACCTAAGAATTATCTTGTGTTGAACATAAAGACAGTTCTTTATGGGTCTAAAACTTGTTAGAGGAAAGAGTTCATCTGAAATATGGAGCTTTAATTCTGGTCAAAACTAAGTCAAGGTGGGTGCAACAATAATCTTGTTTTTCTATGAATAATGATTACTAGTATTTCTCTACATACACAAACTTCAGCAAAATGTTAGGGAATTATTTTGATGTTCCAGAATATGTCAAGTTTATAAAAGACCTTGTAAGATCATTTTTGATTTGCCTTCCCCTCCTGTTTTTTTAGCAGGTATCCAAAAGAGATTATTTCTAAATAAATGTTCACTTTAGAAAGTAAGTCCGAAGAAATAGTTGTAGTATCCAGTGGGGTTTCCTTCACTGGGCAATTTGGTCTGTGTTTTAAGCACCACAGTTTCTCAGCATTATAAAATATTTACACATTTGAATGTAGTTTAGGGAAAGGCTGGTTTATCTGTGGAAACATATTTTCATTCTTTGATTTTTGTGTTTACTGTGAGCCCTATACCTTGGCTGGAACTTAGCTACATTTCTTTGTGGGAAGGTATGAGGAGAAATAAGGATTAAGAGTGAAAAGGTCATATCTTGGACCCAAACAAAATTTGTGTTTTGTGTGTTCAACCACAAAGCTCAACAAGAGAGGCTTTTTTCCTGGAGGACCTTTAGGCTGTCAGGAATATTAGTGGGGTAGTTGCCCTGCAATGAATGATGTCATGTTGCTAAAAAGGGAAGAGTGGAAGCCAATTCCTCAGTTGTTTCTCCACCCCTAGGGAGCCATTCATAAAGGCTGAATGGTGGGCATGTGTGCTTGCAAGCCACTGAAACTCCCACCTGCCTTCCTGCTACTGGGAATAACCTCAGCTCTGTTTAGGCTGGGGCTTGACTGTGCTGTTGGTAGTCAGTGATACTGGTCATGACTGCTACCTGGTATTTTAGAGCTGATCACATCACTAAGCTCCTTTGAAAAAAAAAGAAGAATGTTGTGGATTTTTTACATTGAAATGATCTCTTATCACAAGACCTTTATTGGTGTGAAAAGAGTGGAATTTAAATTGCAATTTCACATTAAAATTCTATCCAGAGAGACAGTCAAGCACTTTGTGCTGATCAAAACAGGTTTCTGTGCAATGCTAGGCCAAACAGAATTAAATGCCTGTCTCCTCTAGTGAAATCTCTTCTCTGACTGTAAGAATTGATGGATACTTTTTCTTTTAATCTGCTCTTCTCTTTATTCCATCAGCAAATGTAATTTCCTCTTTGACTAATAGAAATTGAATTGTCACAGGGGCTAAATCATTTGAGGATGGGAGGAGAGCATGGTTTAACCAAAAGCCATGCCCAGAAGAAAAGGCAAATCCCTTTGTGTGTGTTGGGGAGCAGGGGCAGAGGGAGGTGCCTGGCCAGCACAAGGCCAGGCTGGGAATGGAGAGGCTGGGGGACACCTTTGATCAGAGCAGCTCTGCACTGCAAGGCTGATAAGCCATGCCTTCAAACACTGGGCTCCTTAACCTGTGGAGAAATTGAAATCACAGACTCCATAAATCTTCAATGTGGCTGCTGCTAATTACCTGTCTCCTCTCAACACAAATGTGTTCATTCATCCAGCTGAGAGCAGGACACTGGTAATTACTGAAGAGTGAATCGCAGCAGTGCCTGGGATAGGTGTTAAAAGTGGTTTTTCCACATGGGGATCTGGCTGTGATGCTTGTCCAGTGGCAGCCCCTAGGCCTCCTTCTGACCCAGATCTCTATTCAGGGGTACAACCTGTGTTTTCTCCTTCATAATTGCCTGTCTCTCTCCACAACCAACACCCTCTCTCTTAAAGGGAGCATTTTGTCTGAAGCCAGGGGCAGCAGTGTCTTGTGTGGTGAATTACTTTGTACCTGTGTCTATGAGAGCTTTTCCCACATGGAGCAGAGAAGGACAAAGTCATTCACTTAAGTGGTTCTAAAAAGGACAACAATTTAGGAACTTAATGCTCAAAAATAACTTTATTACACCTGATTTGTCTATCAGTTGTAGAATCCCCCAAATCATGGTAGACTGATTTAACTGGTTGAGTTTTGATGTCAGTATTTGTGCAATATGTACCCACTGTTTAAATAATCAATAGGAGCCCATATATGCTAGATACACGGATATAAGTTAGTTTGTAGAAGTGCAATTTGGCTTAGATTTTATGTTTTGGAAACGAGATAATTTGGATTCTAAAACTGTTTTCTAAAAACCTAATGCTGCTTAGGAAATCAATGAGGGCAGGAATTTACCGTTTGCCCTGGCATTCTGCTGGCACTTTGCCTTGTAGGATAGAGCATTGCTTAGCATCTCTGGGGTTTATTTTCTGTCTCTCTGACACATCTTGTCTTTTTTAGTCTGTATTTTTATTTTTCTGGGGTGGAGAAGCAAGACACATCTGACACATTCTTCTGACAGAGAACAACAAGGCCACTGCAGAACTTTGGAGACATTTTTCGTTTAGTTAGGAAAGAGATCATGGACTTGTGCTGTTGCCTAAAATACCTTTCTGTGTATCTGTGTGTGTGGTGTTTCAATGTTATGTGTGATGAAATCTACTGAATCCAAAGAAAAGGACACTTGATCATGGCATATAGCATTACATTAGACTGTTAGGCTCTCAGAAAGAGCTGTGGTCACTGGGATTTTAGGGCTGCAGTCAGGTTTATCTGTGCAAGGCAAGATGTTTGCCTGCATGAGCACACTTTCAAACAGAAACTGTCACTGGTTTATTGGTATTCATAGGTTTGCAAAGCAATCTCACTTCATTAAGCAAAGCCTGCCAAAAGGTGTGTGTATTATGTATCTGTTGATCTGTGTTTTGTCAGTTGAGGAGATTGATCTTAAAACATTCTCATTATTCTCCTCTCTTCCTTCCTCCCTTATGAAGTAATGTCACTGATATCTGTCCCTAGAGGCTGTGGTGTCATTGCTTCAGGAGTATTTCCTCTGGGTGTGGACAGTGTAGGGATGGGGCACACAGGGTGATTCTGTTCATGTACTGCTTGCAATGCAGTTATTGTACAGGAAAAATAAACCAAGAAGCATTTTCAGATTACCATTACACTTGGGTGTTTCTGTCTTTAATTACTCTAATTCTAATTGACATTTTTAATTAGATCGGAAGCAAAACTCCATTGGATATAGTGAGTAAATGAAAAGTGATTGCATGTTGTGTATTTTTATTTAAACTTCTTAGTATTTTGCAAATCCTTCACTCTGGTGAAGCCTGAGGAAGAAGAATCACAACTCTTAACCAGCATGCCATGTACTTGAAGCAATTGCATGTGTGCTGCTTCTGCTTCCATTGGAATTCCTTCTTCCTGCTGCTTGCAGGCTCCAGCTTTGCTCAAGGCTGTTGCTTCTCTCAGTCAGTCTTAGGAGCTGTGAGTCCAGTGCACGTGCCTGGCTGGCATGACACTTCCCTGGATGTTCAAGTAACTTTGTGTTTGGTAATGTGGAATGGAACCACACTTGTCTGTTTCCTGGAAGTTTGTGGCCAATTTTAAGGTGTTTCGGAGAAGAAATGTAAATTACGTGGCCTCAAGTGAGCTTGAATTTAAAAAGTACTTGTGTGTGTTTCAGAGTAGAGGCTCAAATGAGAGGAGAGTAGCAAAAATTACATCAAAATATACATTTAAAAAATTGATTGTCACTGTATTTCACCAGTCTTCAAGTTTTCTTTCTAAAGAGGAAACTTCTAAGGATAATAATTTCTCTAAATATAAGCCTTCCTATACCTTTTGCACACTTGTATGATTTGCAAAATTTTATTTGGCTGAGAGAGTCCTTAAAGCAAAGTGTGAGGTTTTAGAGAACCTCTGAGGTAGAATTTCTGGCCAGAAAGAAACATGATATATGTGATTTGAGTGTGGAAGTCCCAGGTTCAAATCTCTGCTCTGACTGCCAAAGTAATTGGACTTGTATATCCCAAGGAGTAACCAACATATTACGCAGGCTGGTCCTGGGGGTGATCTCTCACTCTCATTTGGAGCTGTTCTGCATTGTTTGAATACTCACTGGGTGACAATCACCTGTCCCTTTGACCCACTGAGTATGGCACTCCTGTGGCTTAACATGAAATGATTTTGTATGGAGTGGAGGAGCTCCCACAGAAGATCAGTGCCCCAGCTGAGAACAGCCCGGGGCCTGGAGGCCTGCTCAAGTTTCACATTTAGATATGTTCAAAGACCTGAACATTGTTCTCTTCCATGCCAGGTAAGTGTCCTGTTTGCATGGTGGTGACTGTCCTGGTGGGTATTGGATACTGAAACTTTGTACTGGAGGAGTTGCATGGAGTGACTAACACATCTCTTCAGGCTCAGTCAGCCTAAGCTCTTGTGGAAATACTTCTTGCTTAAGTTAATTTAACTTCACCCATATCTGTGCACGTGAGTGGAACCAACATCAGTACTGATGAATGGGATTTTTAAAGCCTGATCTTAGGAAAGCATCTGCACTAGGTTAAGAGGCATGTTGGTTTTAACCCAATCAAATTAAAACAACTTTATAATTATTTTAATAAATAATTATAATAATTAATAAAATTATTAAAATAATTTGATAATGTGTATTTACGGATATGCAGAGAGCTTACAGGATTGCTTGTTCTCCTGAGGATGTGTTTGTGCCACTTCACCTTTGAATTTTTCATCAATCAGGAATAATTCTGAGATTTTAAAATGTGCTTCCCTGACTGAGATGAAGTAGTACAGAGGTTCATTTTACTGCTCTTTTCTATATCATCAGAAACAACTGATGAGGGTTTTCAATCTTGTGCTGGCTACTTGCTGGAAAAGCCTTTATTTAAAAGAAGCTGCTGATGGCATGTTTTTCTCAGAGCAGAGACAATTATCTTTTGCAATTTATCAGGAAATATGAGATGCAAAGCGACACCTAGCTCATATATTTGCATTCAGTTCTGAAAGTGACATTAAAAATCGTGACTAATTGCCACTTCTGAATGACCTTGTAAGTGATCAGTGGCGTCGCTGCATAATAGTTGCAGAAGAGCTGTGTCCAGCTATTTCTTTTGTCTTTGTTGCCTTTTGATCACGTGTGTGGACATTTCTGAACGCTGTTAGATTAATAACTTTTCAGAGTAAAGGCCATTTTTAGAATACACACAGCCAATGTAAGGCTTTGCCATTTTATGATTAGCACAAATAGCACCAAACTGCAGGGGTTCACCAGCAGTACTGGCAGCGTGTGTGTTGGAATGTCCAGCTGCCTTAATAAAACAGTAAAAGCCAAAGAAAAGTCCCTTTAACTGCAGTGCCACTTGGCAAAACCTGGGCCATAACTATTGGGAGTGCACTGAAATGGCCGTGCCTGGAGGTGCCTGTGCATGATGGCTTGGACAGGATCACACGTTCTGTTCTTTTGGGGTTTGAGATAGTGCCCAGCGTCTCACTGTCTGTGGTTTGAAGTTTCTTTTGATTCTTGCTTTGAAAAAAGTAGCTTAAGCCTTTTATGGATGATAAAAGTGCTTAATGCTAATTTTAAATTTCTGACATGCTCGATGAAGCTGCTTTTTTT
>VYXF01010883.1:251912-276669 GCA_013397295.1 Polioptila caerulea | reverse complement strand
TTTTTGCCAGAGCTGAATTTTAGAATATATTTTAGTCTATGAGGACAATCATAGGAAGTATCCTGAGTCATTAACAGGCATATCTGAATGCTCCAGAAATGAAGGGGGAACCCACACTGTATCCTGCTATATAGTCATTTATTATAACCACAGAATATAATCAAGCAGTAAATCCTTTTATGCCTGTAAATATCCTTACTGCACAAATGAAATGGTGAGAATTGTAAAAGTTATTAATCTTCATGCTGAACTGGGGAAGCAAAGAGAGTTTATAACAGCAGCCTTGTAGTGCTGTTAGTTTGTAAGGCTAGGACTGAATAATTGATGCTTTATCTTAGTCTGCATCTCCCAAAGCATTCACCTTCCTGTTTCTGAGTCTGAAGAAGACTTCACAAAATAATTATAATGTGTGCATAATAAGTATTAAATGGTGCTGTCATGGAGGGTGAAAGGGTCATGCTGGGAATTCCCAAGAGGCAGAAAGAGAAGAAGGATACCCTTGCCTCAGAAAGGTTCTGACCTGCCCACAGGGAAGAGTGCCCCTCAGTTTCACATGCAGGGTCTTTGCACAATTCTGACATCCCCCTAAAATCTGCAGCAGTCGAAACAGAGAAAAGCAATCTGCTACAAGGCAAACTTTTAAAGTCTCAAAAAATAAGAAATGCAATATGCTGGGGCCCTCTCCAGTCAGCCACCAGTAACCATAAACTGTTGGTAATTCACCCTTATTTGTCTGTCTTTGGTGAAATGCAGCTTCACAGGCAGGTATGGATTGCAGCACAGCAGACATGCTGGGATTGCTCTGTGAGCTCTGTGGGATTTAAGCTTCCATGGCTGCCAGGTCAAATGATTCTGAATGATAAATTTACCTTTTTAAAAACAGATGCAACTATGGATAGCTTCTTCCAAGTATACTGGAATGAGAGTCCCCCAAGGACACTCTCTTCTATGTGTTATTATAGCAAGTATATGTAATTTACTATAAATGTATCCATAAAACCATAGAAACACTGGTAAAACTGGAGAATTTCCTGGAGACTTGGACTTGATATTTTTTATCTTTTTGTACATTATGTTTATCATTCAAGTGACTTAACTGTTAGAAAACAATGCTTGACAAGGAATGCCAAAAATAATTATTAGTGCTGTGTCTTTTATCTTCCTCTTTTGTTCTCCTTTATAATTTCTCCTCTTGCAGTGTATGGCTCTCTTTCTGAGAGCTACCAGTTTGCCATCAAATTCGTGTTTGCACTTGACTTTCTGATGGAGAGATTCAGCCTTATGACTAATGAGCTCATTAAGCCTGGTCTGCACCAGCCTAAGCTGCTTTGACTCTGAGCCATGGAGATGCCTTTTGTGAGGGGCTCTCCAACCCCACAATTTGGGCCTTCAGAGCCTTAATTCTGTCAATTTTCTGTGTGGTTTGTTTCATCTATTCGAAAGGCAATTACCTGCCTTGTCCCAGGAGACTTTTGGAGCCTTCTGACAGGTGAAGGGAAGTATTTACTTGCTATGATTTTGATCCTGGAATTTCAACATGTGATGATAAATGTAATTAAAAATTATTAAATTAGTCTGCTGTGCTGGCCTCATGGACACAGACTAAAGGCCAGTATCAGGTAGGCAGGAGAACAGGCTTGGGTTTGTGTGGTGGGGTTTTTTAGCTTGTTTACTCACTTAGAGAAAATCAGATGCGTTTGTGTACTCAGAGCTGGCTACTGCTTCATCCTGTTCACAGCTCTCTTATATAAGAGAAGAACAGTATTTTAACTGGAGGTGGTTCCACATGGCAACACCAAATGCATTTCTTAACTCTGCCCCAAACCTACCAAGAAACTGGTGGGAGGCTTGATTTTTTTTTTTCTTCCCCTTAGCTGTAGGGAAGTATTGAAATTTGCATTACCTGTTAATACTCACACCTACTTGCTTATGAGTGGTATTTTTATCAACACATAGTCTTGACATATTGCTAGGCACAAAATATACAAGTAAATTTAATTACTTGCTTAATTTTCTAGCTTTTCCATAGGATTCAGTTTGCTGTCCTTGTTGAATAAGACATTTGTAACACCTTATGCATTAAGGCTAATTGTATTCCAGTTTGATTTTTGGATAAATTTATCATTGATACAGGTCTATTGCAGACTAAGTAGTTACACCAAACGTTCAGGCCTCTATCAGGACTATGCCATCATCTTGCAGCACAGGCAAGCCCCCTGCAGCCTTTCATGGTCTCTTTGGAGAACTTTCCATCTTGTCATAGCCTAAAATTGTCCAAATTGTCACAAAAGCATACTTCCTTTCTGCTTTTTCAGTCTTTTAATTAATTCTTTACTGTCTTAAAAAAACACAAACCACCAAACCAGCCAACCAACCAAATGAAAAACCTTGAAAAAGACTGAAAAACTTACTTGTAGCCTTAGAAACATTACAAGTCAGTTTTAGTTGGCTGTCATGCTTTTCCTTCTTTTATACAGTCTCCCATTGCTGATTTTCTGTAAAATGCTGATTTCCAGTCCCAAAGGCTTTTGGAGACTAACTCTGAGTAATTATGAAGCAAAAGGCACATGAGCAGTGCCACTCAACAAATGTGGAATTGTCAATGGCACTGTCGACACTGTGTACGATTTTCTTTGCAGCCTCAGCTGGATAAGTTGTCAGGGTTCATGTCCTGTTGTGGAGTGGTGCTTTTCCATAGCTCCTCCTTCTAGATGGATGGAAATGTCCTTGGTTTTAAGCCATAAAATGAAGAGGATTATACAGATTTGTTACTAGATATTACTGGGTGCTTGTAAGAGTTCAGGGACATGTTGGAAGACTGTCATTGTAGGAGCAGATTGTTCTTTCAGTCAATTTTATAATTTATCAATGATTCACAGCTCAGTTATAATTATTCCCAGTGCTAATTATGTGTCAGAATTACCCAAAACACTGTATCAGACATGGCTTGCATATGCTGTGGAATCATGAAACTGATCTTTCTCCAATATAAATTTACTGAGGGCTCTATTCCACAAATCCATTGTTTTAAGGGCACTTTTCTTACCTAAGCAGGCCCCAGGATCTCATGGAAACTAATTAATCAGGGCAAGGATGTTCATGACAAGCTTTTAAATTGGTTTTATAGCAGAAAAGCTGGAAAATACTTCATAATCCTTCAATAATTACTGTGGCCAAAATACATCTTTGCTGATTTATAGCATGAAAATTTATCCTGTCTTGTGTAAAAATGTTTTAAGACTCTATTTTTTTCTTCCCAGCTTCTGGAAAAAACCAACAATATGTTTGAGGAATCTGATTCAGCAGCTACAAAGAGTCCTTTGCATTTGGCTGTAAGTATGAGATGTCTAAAGGCTTTGATCAGTATCTTCTAGAACAGTTCCTCAATCTCTGTCTTTGAAGCACATTAACTGTAGGCTTGTTTTGATAAAGGTGGGCAGGGATGTAGGCCTAGCTGTAACAAAGCCAGGTTCTGGGCTGGAATCGTTAATTAGGTTTTAGGCAGCTGAAGCTCTTGGCTCTTCCTGACTCTGATACTTGGGTAAGAAGATGACACAGACACTGAAGTGAAATTAAATGGAAATTCACACTTGTGTTTAGAACTAGTTTACAAATATGGGGCCAAAGCTTGAGCCTAGGCTTTGATCATGGAATGAGATTCTCTGATGTTCTGGTGGAGAGGTGCAGTGCAAAAAAACTGTTTGGTACACAGCAGGGCATGGGAAAGTGTTTAAAGCCCAGCAGTGCCCTGTGAGAAAGCTGCAGAGACTGGCATATCACAACAGGATCCAGCAGAGGTGGCCTCAGAGATCATTGCTCCCCTGTCCCACGAGCTCAAGATTGATGATTCCTCTTCCCAGTTTCCTTGTGCAGAATCACAGAATAGCTGAGGTTGACATGGACCTCTGGAGATGGAGTCCCACCTCTGTGGTAAAAGCAGAATCAACTAGAGCAGATTTTTTTCAGGGCTGTGCCCCCATCACATTTTGAATGTCTTCAGGCATGGAGAGTTCACAGCTTCAACTCAGATAATACTAACTATACAACAGTGTGTAAATAAAAAGGATGCTCTGAGAATGACAGTGAGGAGAGGAGGGCAGGCTGTACAAAGCTGAACAAAACATTTCCCGTTTGTGGCACTGTCCACTGGGTTTTTGCAATGCCACCTGTGTTTGTACTGTTGGCCCTAGAGTGGCTGTAGATCTGGAAGTGCATCTGCCTGTCCACTGTAGTCATTCTACCAAATGATCCTGCTGGCAGGAATTCTCTGTGAAGCATCAGCTTTAAACAGCAGGTCAAGTTTGTGTTTATATTTGCACAAAAATCTGGTTTGAGAATCGCTTTTGTTTAGTTGGAAACCAGCACATGTGTTGGATTCAGCACCAGTTAGGTGATAATCCATGGATCTCTCCAGTGAATCTCATTTTTGAAGCCAATGTTTCGCTGTCAGATACTGTAGCATGTGAAATTGAATTGCTGATTGACCTGTGCTGGCTTGGCAAATTGTTGCCTGAAACTCCTCACTTTGGGTTGTACCAGAAGGTTAAAGCAAATCAAGAATCGTAATTTCTTTTCCTAAACACTAGGAATTATTTAATTTCTTGGGCACCATGTAATTTGGAAAAATCCTTTCAGGTTGAAGAGAGAGTCATAAGGAATCAAGAAAGCTGTGATTTCTGTTGTGTTTAGGAGACCTTGAAAGGGATGAATTTTATTCACAATTTATGGCAAAGGTCTTTGAAAGACAGGAGTTGTATTCTTTACATGATGCATTTCATAATTCTAGGCCTATAATGGTCACCACCAAGCTCTGGAGGTGCTTCTCCAATCTCTGGTCGATCTGGATATCAAGGATGAGAAGGGACGCACTGCTCTGGACTTGGCTGCCTTCAGAGGACATGCAGAGTGTGTGGAAGCTCTCATCAGCCAGGGGGCTTCTGTCACTGTGAAGGACAATGTCACCAAAAGGACCCCCCTGCATGCCTCAGGTGAGTGTGACCTTGTGCTGCCCCTGTGGTATAAACCCTCCCACGCCAAAGCAGGTACCTTTACTTACCTGCTGTGCTGTGCACATTTCTTCTAAAGGGAAGAACATTCTCACATGTCCTGAGGAGTGATACTTGTTTGCTGATTTTGTACATTTAAACCCTTTTTGTTCTGTTTCATTCATCTTTTTTCCTCTATCCCTGTGGTTCAGTCCTCCCTCATACAGAATCCCATATTTTTGGACACCACTACTGTTCTGCCCTTACCTGCTTGCCTGTCTCTGTTACCACCTACTCTTCAGGAGGTGTGATGTATCTCTCATGACACCTTCTCATGCTGGTTCTTCAGCCACATAAGCAGGGGAGGAGAGAACACTGAGCCTCACTACTTCTCCCTTGGAAGAAAGGCTGAAAAATACATGTGGACTCCGAATTGCAATGAAATTATTCTGGTATTCAAAACTTGCAACCATTTGCAGTGGCAACACCACAGAAATTCACCCCCCTCTTTCAGGCCTCCTCCTCCTCCTGAGCCAGCCTGCAAACTTGCACTTGCTGGCAGCCTGCTCCTTTCCTCATGTATGGGGTGTTCATTATGTAACATGCAAAATGAGCAGGGAAATGTAGACTTTGTCATTTATTTGAAGGCTACTATTTGACATGTACCTGTCAGGTAGATATGCAGGGGTGCCAAAGGGAACGTGTCTCCTCTGCTGTTCCACGAGGGGCTCCACACAGGGTAGCAGTGGCCTCTAGTGGGAAGGAAAATTAATACCACGTGGATAATTAATTCAGGACCAGACTTAATTGTCTTTCTGCTTAACTTTTAATCTTGCTGAAATGCATATATATTCTGTAGTATCAGTTTATTCTCTGTGTGTGATCATGTAAGTGCAACCTAGAAACATGAGGTCAAATAGACTTCTCAATTTTGTCTGCAGTACTGAAGGAAATGTTTGTAATAGATCCACACTGCATACTAAAAATGATTCCTGTCTGCTTAAATCTCACATCAGAACTCAGCACATTTCTTCTCCCCAAGATAAATACTGATGGTCTAATTAATTGGAATCAATATTAGTGCTACCACAAAACTGAGCTGTGCTGGCCAAGAGCTTTCCCTGTAGTTACTTCAAACATACCTTGGGATCTGATGTGAACAAGGTGTGACTTTGTCTGGTATGTCATCACTATAGCAAAGATTTGCATTTATTTAAAAATGTGGTTATAGTGACATAAGTTTCTAGTTGTCACAACTGAACTATAAAGGTTCTTCAGTACTGAGAAAAGTGAATGGTAACAAAGCCATATTTTTGTTAGCAGCTCTGACTTAAAATACGAATCTGTTGAATAAATCTGTTGAGTAAATTGAGTAAATTTGTTGAATAGAAGATGTTATTTTAATACACACCTTTCTTACCTTCATATAAATTCAGATTGTGGTGCTCCCCGCCCCCTTTTAATTTGTTTTTTAATCACCTCCATCACTGTAGTATTGAGTGCCTTCCATATGAAACCAGTAGGATATATCATTGCAGACTTTTCTGGTCCATGCTGCTTTTTGCTTCTCAGACTAAAAAGCATTCCCAGACGTGCAAATAAATTGTTCTTTAAATTTGCCAGTGAAACAAAATAAGTCAGATTTGTGTTAAACAAAAAACCACAAATACATGAAGTCCAGCCAAGGAAAAAGGCGAAAAAATCCTACACCCAGGAATGAGAAACAAAAGGGAACATGTACCTTGAGCAGAAAGCAAAGTAATGCACAGATGGGTTGAGTATTTGAAATCCTTAGTAAAGGAAATTCACCACTGGCATGAATCTGAAAGCTTTCAAATGTAAGTTAAGTGGTGCACTTCAGGTAAATATCCATTAAGGCAACCTTTAGAACCTTCCCCTCTAGAGCTCTGTCGAGTTCTGTGGAAATGATGTCTGGAGTGAAGCTCCCAGCACCACCTCCTCCGGAGCGGCGCTGGCAGTGTGCCAGTCTCCATCCCGCTGCCATTCCCTAGGGAAGCGCTGTGGAGTGTTCCAGCCAGGCCTGGTGCCACCTGCTGGGAGCCGGGCCGGCCGCTGCTGCACACGCGGTGTCTGCGGCCGCTCGGCCACGTCAGGTGCTGTGTTCTGAGCAGCCAGACAGAATTCGTGCCGAGTTATTCCCTTGAGTGCCAGTGTGCATTTGCACACCAGAGTGAGTGTTTGCACGTGTAGCGCTGTGCACTGGCAAGAAACAAGAAGGCAATGTGTGCCCATCCCCTTCAACTTGTTTGCCCTCATTCCTTCTAATTACACCTGCACATGGAACTCACCTAATGAAGTGTTTCTTTTTTCTGTCTGTCCTCATGAAGGAATAGACTTCCTCTGACCTCACAACATAGAGAACTTCCTTCACCTAAATGAGATGTTCCTTGTGTAATTCTATTACCACCAGCCTCTCCTCTGGCTAGCCTGGAGAATCCATTGCAAATGTTCCCCTAGTGTTAGCATTGAGGGTCTGTTTGCAAAACTAATATCCCCTGCAGGGGCTGTAATGCTTAGCAATCACTGGACCAGTTCCTAGGAGTTTCTGGGAGCATCTGTTCTAAAACTTGTTTACCGAAATAATTTTCACACATCTTTGTGACCAAGTTATGATTTCTCTTCCTCCTGCTGGGAGGAAAGAGCAGACCTTTATTTCCCCCTCCACCCACCCCCCAAGTCAGTGAATCATCAGCCCTGCAGAACTGTTTACATGTTATATATATGTTTACATGTTACATATATATATATGTATGTCATTACTTAGTGGTAAATAATTAAAAATGCCTTTTATTTTTCTGGGTTAATCAACTAAGATTATTTTTGGATGAGTAATTTAAATGTGATGATGTGCACTGGTTTCTCTGCCAGCATGATGTGACATAGGTGGTGTCCAAGGGTTTTGCCTCAGCCCACAGGGTGTAGGCAGTGTGAATGCATGACTTGCTGTAATAAGAACACAACGTATATCTACTGAGCACAGGAATTTTTTTTCAAAGAAAATATCTATCTCTTCATCCCATGAAAGTCTGGAGCCTTAAAGCCAGCTAACACACAGATAGGGTTCAGTGTCAGGCCTTACAGAATGGAGTAACTCAGAGCTGTTTCCTAGCAGCAATGGGTTACATAAAAAAACCCCAAAACAACAAAACCCAACAAACCACCAAAATATCCCCTCTCCCCAGCAAAAACCAAATGAAAACCCCAAACAACACTAAACCCAAATGTTTTTGATAAGTCTTATTTTTGATAAAATGGATAAGCTCAAAGGGAATTTTAGTCTCTGGTGTTATGTGCTTTTATGAATATGACATTTGTATCATTCTTTGCAGATTATTTTTTTCATAGCAGCACTGAAGTACTCACTTGTACAGTGCACATAAATTTAAGGAGCTTTGACAATGTACTTCTCACTGTGTTCCAACTCTGAGTGCAGAAAGCCTTGCCCGCCTGCTCAGTCTGGGGGATTTTGAAATGCTGTCTGCTTTAGTAGAAATCTCCTCAGAAGTGAATATGACAATTTCTGTTTTACTCATTTGACTGTTTTGTATCTAAGAGAACTAATCCTCATTGTGAGGATCAAGGAAAAAAACTAATCTTCGTGAGGTCAAGGAAAAACAGCTCCCCATTTCACTGGCACAAGTTAAATGAAAATTGGGGGAATATTGATCTCTTATATGGTGGAGTATTTGCCTTATTTATAAGGACATTTCTTATCCCTAAGCATTCCAGTGGAAAAGTCTCTGAAATTAAACATAGTTTTTTCCTTTACAGTCATTAATGGCCACACACCTTGTTTACGGTTGTTGCTGGAAGTTGCTGACAACCCTGATGTGACAGACGCCAAAGGACAGTAAGTTTTCATGGGCTTTTTTTTTTTTTTCTGCTCTGTAATTCAAATAGCATCTCATATTTCTCACAAAAGAAGTACTTATTTGAAATACTCTATTTCCTGCACTTCTGCTCATAGAATTTGGCAGAGATTACAAAGTACACATTCAGTTGATGTAAGCCATTTGGAAAGGTCTAATCATTAATCTTAGCCTCTGCTTCACACTTTAAACAATCTTTTCTAGATGTTGAGGGCCAGATTCAATAAAAAATGAACAAGTTCCTGAGATGTTTCTATAGAGTCTTTTACTTTCTAAAACATTGTTGTTCTAGGGTTTATTTGGTACATTAGACTGGTGCAGTAGGACACAGTGTTTATTTGAGGTGACACATGCATCCGAGATGTTCCTGCAAAAACTTTACTGCTTGTTCAATGGAAGTTATAGAGGGAGAATAAGAGATATTTTTAAAGTGAAAATGTGAATGGTTTAACAAACTCATTTGGGGTGTCTGGAACATATCATGTTGTACATATGTCTGCACATTTAATTTTAAATGGTATTAGTCTGCCTAAAATTAGATTGAGAATAGGTCTCTTTCAGAGACAAATGAAAGATATGTTAGTCCAAATTTAAGGTTGAATATTTTCCTCATGTCCCTTCATCCCCTTTAAGCAACTGTGAAGCATTTGCAAAAGAAATACTTTGGGTCATTGTCATCTTGGTAACTAGAGGGACACGCATTCACAAGACTTGGTATTGTAAAACTCGTGTGTCACTGGAGGTGACAGTAATTGTAGGTTATTAAGAGAACAGATTGTCTTGAATGGTGCTGCTCTGTAAACTGCTTACAAGTGGGTTTGTTACTATTTCAGTTGGGGCAGTTGGTTGTTAAATATCTTAATAATTTCATATGAAAGGTCTTCACTTGGGTGTCATATATGAGTATGGGGAAAAGAAGCAGGTTCATGGGTAGGAGTGGCAAGAAATGCAGGGCTTCCTGATTTCTCTGTGTAAGTTAGCAGGGACAAATAGTATGCCATTTCATAGCTATGACTGCTCTGGTTTTCTTTTTTTTCCTAGAACTCCACTAATGCTTGCAGTGGCATATGGGCACGTTGATGCAGTTTCTTTATTACTTGAAAAAGAAGCATCTGTAGATGCAGCTGATGTCCTGGGATGCACAGCTTTACATCGAGGGGTGACTTAATTTTTATAATCCTTTATAATTTGTTTTGCTGTTACTACTCACTTATAAGTACAGGGATATTTAAGTCTAGAGGACACAATAAATAATTGGAAACATGACCAAGCATAATCAATGTGATACAAAGCAAGAGAGATCTGCTCTTAGTAATGCTTTGCTTTTATTTCACATTTGCATTAACTAATTAGCCAAAATAATGATTAGACCACTTTTTTTTTTCCTCTAGACACTTTATCATAGCAATCATTATTCTTGTAACTGAGCAGCTTAAAAATTCTGAAAATAATTTATTGGAAAGTACTGGCCAGTAGTTACTTCCATTTTTCTCAAAATGGTGCGAGTCCTGCAAGTTTTTTCTAAAGGCAGTGAAACTTAAGGCAGATCTACTCTTTTCTAGTCCAGCTTGACTAAGCTACACTTTCCTAGCTAAGTCTAGCTACTTATCCAATGTGGAGCTGATGCAAGCGATGACATTATACAGAATTTGATGGTAACTGCAGGGAGCAGTGCAGCAGGTAGCAAAGGGGCTCTCATCTCTGCCTGCTGAATGCCATCCACACCATTTCATGTCCACAGGCATCCACCACAGTCCATCTTTCCGGGCCAAGAATCTGTGCTATGTCAACTCTTTACTCGTTTCTTTGTTACCAGCTCATGACAGGCCATGAAGAGTGTGTTCAGATGCTGCTAGAGAAAGAAGTGTCTATTTTGTGTAAGGACGCCAGAGGCCGGACACCCCTGCACTTCGCCGCAGCTCGGGGCCACGCCACGTGGCTGAGCGAGTTACTGCAGGTGGCACTCGCGGAGGAGGACTGCAGCCTGAAGGACAACCAGGGCTACACGCCCCTGCACTGGGCTTCTTACAATGGTAAGGCTCTCCCGGGGCTACTGCTCGGCTCAGGGGTGGCCTCAGCTGCGGGCAAACCTGGTGGAGGAGCTGGAAATGAAGAGGCAAATGAGCCCTGTTTGCTGTGTGCACCCTTCAGCTCAGAGGCCAGGGGAATTCCAGCGGTACCTCCCAGGGACTTGGTGGCTTGTTTGCTCCAAGTCACAAGAAGCCAGGATGGAATTCTGGTTTTATTCATGTCCATGCTGAAATTGATTTCTGGGTGGCCAGGAGTGCTCCTTTGAGACCATGTGAATAGATGGATATTCTTAACTGAACTGGATAATCTGAACTTGTTATTTAATATAAGGATAAAGCTTCTCAATATTGACATTTAAGCTTTGGATGTAATGCAACATACATGACATCACATTAGAAAGAGCTTTTTTCTTTCCTTTTTTCTCAATAAATGCTAATATTAGCCCAGATCTCTCTTGCTGCTGCCATAAAATTAAAAAATCCTCTGATTAATATTAGCCCAGATCTCTCTTGCTGCTGCCATAAAATTAAAAAATCCTCTGATTTATCACAGAAGAGCTGATATACACGTCATGTTCAACTTTGAACTTAGCAGTGTTAAATTACAACCATTGTAAGCCTAATACGAATGAAGTGAACTACCTGCTTTGTGCAACACTGTGAAATATCTGCTCTCTCACAGGTCATGAAAACTGCATAGAGGTACTATTGGAACAAAAACTTTTCCACAAGTTCTATGGTAATAGCTTCTCTCCATTGCACTGTGCTGTGTAAGTACAAATCTCCATTAACAACTGTGTTTTGCTTTAGGGTATGTCTGCAGAAAGTAGCAGCATGAGAATAAAGTAAGCTTTTTTGGAAAATATTTGTGTGAGCAAATCATTTTAAAGCTGATCACTTGAAATAAAATTCTTTGCGGCTGAAACATATTATTTTAAATAATAAAAAGAATTTCTAGTAATAGCTTTGAAAAAAAATTCAGTATTCACGTTATTTTAAATGAGTATGCAATTATCAAGCCTATTAAAATGTGTGTGATTTAAACATGAGCAAATTTAAAATGAATATAGCTTTTAATCCAATGTGGAATTGTGTTAGCTATACTGTGTGTCCATTATTGTTACTAAATACTGTTCATTTTCATGAAGAAGTGAGACAAATTAGCAAAACCCAGAAAAAGTGTTAATTGAAAACATCCATCAAATCAAAGTAGTAAATGTGAGTTGGACAAGATGTGGGTTTCAGTACCTTAAACATAAGAATAAATCTCTCTTCATGTAAGTGTCTATGACTGAGTGCTTTCCAGGCCCAGGTGCGTTTCACATACAGACTAAGGATTTTAGGATATTAAGGTTTTAATCCTAGCTTTGTTCTGGACTCTGGAATTACCTTTGTGCATAGTGAATTAAGGATCAGCTTTGCTTTAGATATTGAAATCCATCGTAGCAGATGCAGTTTGGTTAAATGGAGAGATGATGAATATGCAGAAATATGACTAAAAGCATTAAGACAAAGGCATATTAAGGTAACTTAGACATAACCACTAAGAAATATTAATGGGAAATGAAGTAAACCAATATTGGAAAGTGGCGAAATATGTAGACACAACCATTTAAAAACTGTATTTTCTTTGGCAGAATCAATGATCATGAAAACTGTGCATCACTACTCATTGGAGCCATCGACGCCAGCATTGTCAATTGTGAAGATGACAAAGGAAGGTAATAATTTCTGGACCAAATTGTATTTCATAACTCCACTTAGTATTTTTCATAGTTCTTTCTGAACCTCTGGCACTAATCCTTATCTGTTATGGTCCTTATCTGTTATGGTTGAGCTAAGACTTGTCATGCTGGCTCTTTCAGACAGCAGTTTACACCACAGCACAGCTAAATGGTGTCTCACTTGAAGCAAGAATATGAAGTATTCAATGTCAGAGTATATGTGGAAAAAATATAAAAGAAATAGTATTTTGTTTGTTTAGAACAGCTATGGCTATAGGCTGTTTTCCTGGACCTGTTTAAACACATTTATCTTTGCTAGATGGAGTGATACTATGTGCATACAGAAAAGTATTTCATTAATGGTTTCACATTGGCATTCTCAGGGCACACAACTGAGAATATCTATGTAGCAAAATAAAACTATTACAGCAAGAGATGGGCATTCAGCCCAATCCTTCATTTGTCACATTGAGAATCTCCTCACCATATATGTATATTTTTAATTAAAATTGCTGAAATTCTAAAAACAGAACACTCATTGTTTTCTTTGATTAAAACAAATTTAATACCCTCAGTAACAGTAAATACTTACTTCTGTGAGGGTAAGAGCACCTCACCTTTGCTGATAAGCAAAACAGAAGCAGCACTGAGCTGGGCTGTGTACGAACTCTGTTTCATCTCTAGTAGTCACCATTCCAACCCAAATGCCTCAGAGCCACAGCAAATGAATTCCAGGGTCTACGTCTTGTAGAAACTGATAACTTTCAAAGTGGATTGAATTCCTTCTGCCTATTATAGTACTGCAGTTACTTGTGGCTTGTTGCTGCAGTATCTTTGACTACAATTCAAAATATTTTAATTTTTTAAAATAATGGATCTGTTCTTTTCTGCTAATTCTTCCTAACTGAGGCTTGCTTAATAAAAAGGGTAAATTCAGATGAATAAGGACGAGGGATTGCACTTCCTTTCATGTTACACAATATGCTCTGTTAAAATAAATAGGCTGCTAATACAAGATCCTTCACGGCATCATATCTCCATACTATCATACCCACCTTTGGAGACCAGAAGTATTATTTAACTTACTTCAGCTGCTGCTCCTACAGCCTTCTGGTGATGACTCGCATTTGATAGGAACAAAATCTCAAATCTCTTGGCGCGGAGGTTTTGGGGAGGTCGGGCTGTCGTACTGCACTCTGTAGCACCAGCTGTGTGGGTGTTGCTCCCCAGGACGCCCCTGCACGCCGCAGCCTTCGCGGACCACGTGGAGTGCCTGCAGCTGCTGCTGAGCCACAGCGCGCGGGTGGACGCGGCCGACGGCGCGGGACGGACGCCGCTGATGACGGCGGCGCACGGCGGGCGCGTGGGCGCCGTGGGTGAGTGAGTGAGGGCCCAGCCCCACGGGAGTGCTGCCAAAGAAAACAGCCCATGTGCATAACAGCCTGCTGTGAGAAGATGGCTTTTCAGCCATTAAAAAATACTGCTCTGCCGCCTCGGTGAACGTTGCAATAACAAATTTGAGTCTTACTTCCTCCCAAGAGCACGCTGTAGAGAGCACAAGGGCAGTAGTGATTCTATTCTCCTTGAATTACTTCCTTGATTTTTGAGGAGGAGTAAAGCTGCATGTGAGAAAAAAGATTATGTAACCTTTTTCTGCCCTGCCTTATAGGATTTCTGTCTTTCCCATTCTTGAAAAGGCAGCTAGCAGCAACTGCTTTTTCCAGGCTAGACTATATGCTACGGGCACACACACTGGACATCTTATGGGCTTTGCAGAATTCCCTTTTTCTCTAGCTTCAACAGCACAGGCAGCACCTCAATTTTTTTATATCCCCTTAGTCCTCTCAAAGCAGGATTTACAGTTGTTCTCAGACAGAGGTGATCCAGGCAAAAATTGCTGATCTGCAAACAGGGAAGTTCATAAATAAATTAAGATCGATATATGTTTGAGAGTTTGGGGCACCACAAGCGAGCTGTTAGCTCTGCATTTGCTTGATGATTAACTGCACAAGATTAGTCTGTTCTCATTCACTAATTTCATAATTATCAAGCTTACATCATATAAAGACTTAATGGATTAGCATCTATGCACATGTATATTGAAATAGTCATTTTTTCCTCTCTTTTGACATGTTCATCTGCCCATTGGGTTTGTTCATTGATTTCTACTCCTTACTCAGACTTTTTGGTGAACATTGCCAAGGCTGACCTGACATTAAAAGATAAGGAGTTGAATACATCTTTGCACTTGGCTAGCAGTAAAGTAAGTTGAAGACCTCTCTGTGCTTTTATTCTCATTATTTTATTCTGTATGAATATATGTGTGTGCTCATGCTCCCAAGTTTTTTACTGCAATGGAAATGTGGTGGGTAGAGTTGTGGTGAGGAAGGGAAAGTTGTTCCAAGCTTTTTCTCTAATCTGTTTTAAAGTAATGTACTTTGAGAAATAGGGATGGCAATTACAACAGCTGAAACTTAAGTAAGGGATACTGAGAGAAGTAAAGGAAACCCTTAAAGGTTTTACCAGATAATCTCAATATAAAACTGCTTAACAGATTCAGTAATAAAGAAAAATAAAATTATTTTTTATTGATCTCCAATTCCTGTGAAAGGAGCCCAAAATTTTCCCTCAACAAAGCAGGAGTGAAACCAGAGGTATTGATTAGATGGGTGATGGTGTCTCTTCCTAAACCTTCTTCCTCTCAATTCCAATTTCTACTGCTATTTCTGCAAGAAAAAATGCCCACAGGATTACCTCTCCTGGGCCTTTTGTTTCGCTCCTGTCCACAGACTGGATTCCAGGATGATCATATTACTCCAGTTTCTGCAGACACACAAGCCTTGCTGAATTCTCAAGGTCCTTCAGGCAGCTGTTCACCTGCCAGGGCTGTAGGCTCTGCATCTGCAACTTGCTGTGCTGAAACAGGATCAGAAATAAGACCTGGATCTGCACTATTCCCCAAGTTCCATTGTTAGAGCTCTCTGACACTGAAAAGGTTTAGTAGTAGCTTATTAATAATACACAAAGGCATTTAAAGACCCACAAAGTATGGTATTTGTTTCTGAGATGAAAGCATTCTCTGTCATTGTGTAGTTCTGATAAATCATCCACTGAGCACTCACTCAAGAGAAAACAGCATTCTCTGAAAGCTGAGGAAGTGAATTCATATTTAATGAATGCAGGGTTGAAAGACAGGTGAATATTTCTAAATATGCTAAAACATCCCAGCAGTGGTGGTTCACAAATAGTATTTTAAGACTCGCTTAGTTCACCTTCTACACAGTTTTACTGAGCAGCGTGTTTTGAATTTCAAGTTGAGTTATTAAATTTCACTTTTATTATGTAATATTTCTTTTGCCTCTATTTCAAACTCCTCAGCAAATTAAAACTTTTGGGTTTTTTCCCTGACTGCAGGGTCATGAAAAATGTGCCTTGTTAATACTTGACAAGATCCAAGAACAGAGCCTTATTAATGCAAAAAATAATGCATTGCAGACGTAAGTATAGCTTGACCCTCTCAAGTTCATTTGATTTACCAGAACATTCCAGTTTACTATTGCAAATTCATGTCTCAGATTACTTCATAGAGCAGTATAGTTAATTTCTGATATTTTGGAATGCTTTCCCTTGAAAAAGACCTAAATTATATGGTATTCTCACCTTTCACTTTGATTCTGTTGATGCCATTTGTATGGATGATCTGGTGGAAAAATTAAATGAGGTCATTTATTTGAAGACTATATCAAAATGTCTATTAATCATATGAATATGTAAGTATACATTTGGCATTTTTCTAGCTTTTTGAGCTTCACCTTAAATTTAAATAATTTATTTAGATTTACTTAGACTTAAGGTGGTACATTTAGTTCCCAGAAGGTTTTTTAGGTGATATTTGATGTGCAGCTTCTGTCCATAGCGTATGTTAGCAGCTGCAACTGTTAGTTGGCATGGGGGAATCCCACCATAGGAGATTCAACCATGAGTTCAAGTGGTAGATCACCTAGAGCTTGCAGAAGGATTCATTCCATCTCAGCCCTTCTTTCTCCTCTTTCAATATGAAAATGTTTTTGCTGTCCTGCTAGCTGCCCCCAAACCGGAGCATTGGGTGTTGGGCCAGGAAAGGAGCAAACCCATGGCTATTTTTAATTTCCAGCTGCTCTGCAGTAACAGAGATTAGTAATTGAGTATTCAAGGATAAAAAGGCAATACAATGATATTGAACAGCCTTTAGCAGCCAGAATTAAGGACAGAACACAGGCATTTCTTCAGTCTTGGATTCCTTTTTAAACATCAATTTTGTGCTGTAAACAGTGCAAAAATGAGAACCTTTTAAAGAAAGCCTTTAGGCTGGAAAGTATTAAGCAATCTTTGTGTGCTTGCACAAAAAATACTTGTTTTATAGATGTGAAACATGACAATTATTTCAAAGGCTGCAATAAAATTTAGTGTCAAAGATATAATTCTAATGATCCAAGGAAGGAAACCATTCTCTTTCAGATGCTGGGTATGTTTTAAGCATTGCCTAACTTTGTTTAGAAAATCTGTTGTAAACTGAAGTTGAATTTAGTTGTTATGTTTTTGTAGACCTCTCCATATTGCTGCACGAAATGGCCTAAAGATGGTGGTTGAAGAGTTGCTGGCCAAAGGGGCCTGTGTGCTGGCAGTAGATGAAAATGGTAAGTAAATGATACACTTTGACAGTCTTCAGTAAAACCCAAGAGGTAATTTTACAACAGGTCGAGGCTGTTGTATAGACTTAATAGGTGATGATAGACTTCATTGATGCTTTTATCCTTCCAAGAACAGACAATGAGTTGTGTGAGTACATATTTTTAAAAAAAAATTAGAAGATACTCTTTCTTTAGTATAAGAATCTACTTTAAACATCACAGTGGTCCCTTTTACTGTTCATTTTGCATGTACTGTCAACAGCTAGTCTTTTTTAATGCCTGAGTGCAGTGGTAACTTGAGTTTCCTAAACATGCAAGTGGCACCGGATAATTCTGACGCCTTGCAGAAGAATTAAGGATTTTGCATTCAATCAGCGCATGTTTTAATGGGTAGGAAGAAAACCATCAACATATGTTTGAGTGTGTCCCAGCTCATTCTGAGATCAAACCTTATGCTTGCCAATTATCTGACTTAATCCAAGATGCAATTAAATTACAGTTGTCTCATAAAATACATAATTGGTTACTAAATTAAATAATTTTGTTTCAGACTTTAACAAAGTCCTTCCCTAAAAATTATAAGGAACCATAGAGGGATGTGATTCTACAATCATAAAAATATCTACAATTAAAAAATATCTTCCTGAAATAAACTGGTCTTACAATACTAACTTCATGGCAGTAATGTAATAATTTGGTACCTCCATCTTTCCATATCTGTAAAGTAACAATAAATAAAGTAATTACTCATCCATCACTGCAAGACATTTGAGAGCTACAGATGAAAAGAATGGAGTGGTATTTACTATAAGCTAAATGCTACCTAGCTATACTTGCATGAATGACTTCCACAGAAGCCATCCAACCCTAACCTCACTTTAGAGCTAGGGGACAGAAAAATGAACCAGACTAGCTTCTAACCTCAGAATTTATCCTTAAAATAGTACTTACAGGTCCAGCTAATTTGTATGTAACAAATGGCAATTAAGTTTTCATTTTACACACATCTAGCTTTTCTAGGGAGAGCATGCACAGTTTAAAAGAGAGATGTTCAAGTAGAACCTTAGCGTACTTACAGATCTAATCAGAATATTAACATTTGGAACACACGGAACTAACATGGAAGAGGAAATGCACTGACTGCAATCAGTGCTTAAACGTGGCTATTTTGCAACAAAACTGTATTCCCTTTCTGCCCACCAAATTCATCTGTGCTGCAGATCTTGGCCTCCTCAAGGCAGTCGGTACCAGAAGTGGCCACTGCCTCACATTACTATTGCTGCAGTGCTGAAGATTTAACTATCTGCAAAAGAACTTTTCAGCTCTTAGCGTAAAAGGAGGATTTGTTGGAAAGTGCTGGAGTTCTGCACAGCAGCCTGTAAAATGTACAGACAGTAAGTGTAATGAGCACACTGGCTTCCAGGGCTCATGTATGCGAGGAGCTGCTTTAGGGCAGTGCTTGGACAGGAGCCAAGTTAAACTGCAGTGAAGACAAGCTTCTAATAGCTCCCCAGTTCTTCCTTTGACTGACATTGGAGTCACATGAGCTCTGTACTTGAAGTGTATGCCATGCTTCCTTAATACAGCTATTACTCCTCTAACACAATGTACACTTGGGTATCTAAACATCCATGCAGTCACACCTGATATCCATGTACTCCCTGCACTGGTCTAATTCTTTTATACTTTAATTCCTAAATAAACCACTTGCCAAGTTGAGTAGCTACTCAACTATCAATCTTTAAAATTGTTTGTGTATGAAATCAAAAAACTGTTAAACTAACGTTCCACGTGTAATGGAAGTTGTTCTCAGAATGAGGCTCGTTCATGCACACAGAAACCGCTGCCAGTTTCTGTGCCTGTTGCTGTTCTCCTGTGCTCTGTACTGGCCGTGCTGTCTGTGCTGTAGAGGTGTGTTCAGCGAGTGCTTTCATTGAACTGCTGCAGTGCTTGCTGCCTGGTTTCACACAAGCAGTGCTTGTTGTGGCCCCGGTGACTGCAGTGCCCCCAGTGTCTCTCCCAGCATGTCCCGTGTGAGTGAGTAACACGCCCGTGTCGTGGCATGTGTAACCCATCCATGTGCCCACGGTGTCCCTAGAGATGTACCTGAGGAATGCCGGGTGCCCCAGGTGCCCTCAGTACTAACCATTGCCTTGTCTGCGTTTGTGCCCAGGTCATACGCCAGCCCTGGCTTGTGCTCCTAACAAAGACGTGGCTGACTGCCTGGCACTCATTTTGGCTACCATGATGCCTTTTTCTCCCTCCAGTTCAGTGACGGCTTTCAACTTCGCTTGTTTTAAAAAAGACACTTTGGGCAGGACACACCTCTGCGATGGCTCCGCTATGGGTAGCATTAACTCTTACAATAAGCCCTTGGCTAATAACATAGGAACAGAGGATGGGTACACTGAAAATGATTCGGATTCTGAAACATTTTGACTCATTGGTATTCGAAAACTTTTTACGTTATTATTTCATTTCAGCTTTAATTTTTGTCTTTTTAAACAGCTTAAATCCCACAGTTATATCCTTAGCTATTATTCTTGACAAGTAGGTATTGAAAGATTTGTAGTGTTGATGAGAATCAAGCCTTTAAATAACAAAATTAGAGGGATTTACTGGAACATATTCCTATTAGAGTTCTGCAGCTTTTCAGTTTCCTGATGTTTTCTTTAGGCCCAAAGTGCCCCTGTGGAAAGTCTCTACCTCTTATTTTAAGTAGACAAAGAGAAAATGCCTTTTTTCTTTTTGACAGCACAAATAAGCAGGGAACTGTTTGTAAAGAGTTCTTTCATGTTTTAGCTGCACCTTTAGTACACAATCCTATTTCTAGCATAGCCATCACAGATTCGAGCATCACCCCTTCCCTACGTTTGTCTGTTTCCTGCTTCCAGGGGCTCTGTTAATTAGATAAATTTTTTACACAAACCAAAGGTAAAGTTGTAATCTTAAAACTGCCTGTATTACTTTTCTACAGGAAATGAAACCTTTTACATTCTGCCTGTATTAAGCACTTAAACTTACAGAAGGCACTTTTACAGTTCTTAGTTGCAGTACACAATTAGAAAAATGTAGTTGTTAACTCTTAAGGCTCATCTCACCATATTTTCCCATGAACATCACTTCTTTAAAATGCTAATCACTTGGCCCTATTTTTTTTTTCAATTCAGCACAAATGTGTATGGTTTATTTGCACTACAGAATTAGGGTCATTAGATGTTTCTGTCACCTGAGCCATTAATCATGAATCCAGTACCAGGAAAAAAAAAGGGAAGAGGCAGAGAAATCAGGTGTAGACAAAGGTGTCCGTAAAAATGTATAATGATTTGCCAACTTAAATTGTGCTTTTTTTCCTTTTCTATGGTTAAATAACTTATTTTTGCTGTAAACAGTATTGAATTTTAAAATACTTTTGCCAGTATTTGGATTAACAGAGCAAAGGTAAAGCAGTGAAAGCCTAACACCAAAAGCTGTAATACCAAGCACCAGAAACATAGCAGTGTACCGTGCAGGGGACCAGTGATAGTTGCTAAAAAGCCTTTTGTCACCAGCTTTTAAAGCAGTGTCAACTTTGTGAATATGTTTACTCCTTCTGCCAAAGTTTCTAGGTCAAATGGACCCCGACCCTCCTCTGCAACAGATGTACAAAAGGAAGAATGAGACTTTGTAAACTAAAACAAAAAACACAAACAAAAAACTATCATGAACTAACCAGCCGTACCAAGAGGACCAAAATGCTTCAGTAATTAAATTGAAGACTTTGCTACTTTTATTTTTTTCTTCAAATGTGAGTGACATAATGAAGTAGTTTTTTCTAAATGATAAAAATATAAACTTTTGAAGTAATAGTAGTCTTGGCTGAATTTTACATTTTATGACACAGGTTTCACGTTGACATTTTTAACTGATGATGTGTTGACCACAGGTGGGGTTTTTTCCCAGACTTCAAAATATGTTCATATACTTTTAATGTAAATGTGTTTCTATTTATTTGAAAGGAAACAAATGCCCAGGAAAAATAACTATGGCTTGTTCTCCTAGTTAGCATTCATGCATACTGAAATGAAATGTGAATCTGGCAAGACTGAGGGCCTGAGGAGTAAAAGGAAGGGTGGATGTACTCTGGGAGAGTGTCTATCTTGTATGGAATGCAAAGGTCCACTGGCTGTGTTGGGAAAAAAGCAGAAAGCAAAACACCTTCCTTTGTTTAAGAGCTTAAGAAAGGGATCCAGCCCCTTGCCAGGCAGGTGAGCAAACCCATGCAGCTGTGACAGAGAGGGCAGAGAAGGTGGCAGAGCATGGAGCCAGCTGTTCCTGTCCCTGTCATTCACACTCAGCTTGTCTCAGGCCTGGGTCTGAGCTGGGAGGGTGGGATGAGCTTCCTCGGTGCCTGCTTTCAGCAGGGTAAAGGAAAAGGAAGGATTTGAAATGTAGTTGCAGTTTTTAGCCCTGTCCTGCTGAATTGTTGAAAATCTATTGGCAGGTTTCAGTTCTTTAATTAGGAAAAAACATTATATATTAAGTTTATTTTGCCTTACTAAAATTGAGTATTTTTTCCTTGAATGTTAGCAATTTGCCACAGCTTACAACAACAAAAAAATCCCCTCTTTCCTCTCAACTCTGTAGTTTTTACAGTAGAATGACACAGAACCTGAACCCTTGGTTTTCTTCTCAGAAATGGCACCAAATATTATTTTAATTGATTTTTTCTCTGCATTTTTGCTTTTAAAAGTTGCAGAATACCAATAACCACCTTACTTAAAACACTGAAAATAAGAGGAGAGCTCAATTGTTAAAATTTTCAGTGGTGCCTGTTCCAAAATGAATAGTAATCCCAAATTTCGGAATTTTTTTTTATGTGGAAGGATGGCATTGAAAGCAAACATATGGGGAATAGCTGCCACCTGTCTAACAGCAGAATCAGCATTTTAATCTTATTTTAAGCAGAAATGTAGGCAGGCTGCTTGGCAGGATTAGTTGTAAGTCTCACCCTGAAATATAAAAAATTACGCTATCCTACATGGCAGTGCTTCATTAAGAGAAAACCAGCCCTCTTTATAAAAAGTTGTTACATTATTTTAAGCAGCCATTTAAAGTGTTTCAGTATTTTTACCTGCTACCATAGGGTGACCAAAACTTTTTCTAATTGCGCTACCTCGTAACACTGGTAATGGTGTAGTGCAACAGCTGCTGCCTCTTCGTGCATCCCAGAAGCAGAGGTGATTGATTCCTGAGTCACGCTGCTCCTTCCAGGAGCCAAATCTAACCTTTCCCCAAGAAACCCTACAACGCTGTCAGGATGCAGCATTCCACCAAGCACAGGACACGCGCTGTGCTCGCACCTGCAGGGCGCTGCACGGGTCGGGTTTGGAGGCTGCTGGATTTAGGAGGAACAGTGCCACGAGCGAGACGCTCCGAAGTGCTCGGTGTTGGCTTGGCCCGCATCTCACGTGAGTTACCAGGATCCCTTTTCTTTGTATGCCAGCACATCAATCTGTAGTTATCACACGTAGGAACAAATGTCTAGTTTAGGGCAGGTATTTAAGCATGGGAGTGATGTTACTCTTGTAAATAATCTCCTTGCCTTTCCGTGGACTTCTTACAAGAGTAATCATCCAGAACTGTTGCACTTAACCCTGGATCCTGCAACTTAGGGCACGTGGACAACTTCTGTGTCTGCACCCCGCAGAGGGGACCTGGGGAGGGGCACTCCCTGCCCAGGGGTATCGGCAGGATCCTTTCATCCTGTATTTTAACCACAGCTGCAGGTGGGATCCAGAGCAGGATGGGCTCCCAAGTCTCTCTCACAAATAGAGTTACAACCTCCGGACTGCCTGAAATTGCTGTGAAATAGCTCAGGGGATTTCTGTTCATCGCTACTAAAAGGGCACCATAATGTGTTTGGTACTTTTATGCAGTCAACAACTGCCAGGTTATTGAATTAAAACAAACACATGAAATGAATTGTTTATCCATTGTACTGTTGAGAAACTTGGTTATGTATTTGAGGATGATTTAAAAAAAAATTGTGATTTTTATTCTTAGTCATGTAAGAAATATTAGAGTGCCTTTTTATATTTGTGTATAATGGAAATGTTTTGTGAAACTTGTCTTTTTTTTTTTTTTGAGTGTTATAAAAGCAATATATTACCAGTAAATTTTCATTTCAGACCTTCTTTGAATGTATAAAGCGTTTCTTTTCATATGTTCTACCTGCATTGAAATGAAAATTAATATGCTAAATTTCTATAGGAATAATGTATAATTTTTGCAGTGCTGAAAATGCTTTCTTATTACACGAAAAGTAAACTTAGGTCAGTGTTATAGGAAGGGGCGTTTTAAACTAGTGACAATCTTGAGTGTGTGTATAAAAGGTAATTTTATGCATTTCTTATGCAGTGATCTACATATTAAAGCCAATATCTTATGTTTTGTAGGTTTTGTCTTATATTTTATGCTTTAGCATGTGCAATATATCTTTACAAACCATGTGATACGCATCTGGTGCCAGTGTTATATTTTGCATAACATTTGTAATAAACGATATAAAACATTGTTTGATGGTTCGGTGGGGTTTTGTCGGTATTGTTTGCTTTTGTAAATTGAAGTTTGAAGACTTGGGTAAATGTCACATATGAAATGAGGAAAAAAAACTTAATCCATTGAATGACTTGGAATTCAACCTGAATCTTCTCAAGCACAGTTTAGTAACTTTTTAAACTACTGAATGCTGTATTAATGTAATAAAGAAGCCTAACTGTAAACTACGATTGCAATGCATTCAGATGGTTATTTTTACAAATAAAAATGGTACAAATACAGTGGAAAACTGAGTAAATTTTGTTTCCTGTGGGGTAGCCGGGGTGGCTTAAGTATTTAGCAGTGAAGATGAAAATGCAACTATTTTGTACTTCCCTCATAAGTAAATACCCCTTGCCCTAGAAAGCTGACTTGGCTTTCTCTGTAGAGTCGGGGAAGGTGGGGTAACAAAATAAACCACCACAGTATTTTTTTTTTTTTTTCTCAGTCATTAAATATTTTGCTGTTTTTCCTGGTTAGCACCAGCCGCACCGCTGGGTGTGCCCTGCAGCGGGCTGGAGCCAGCAGTCCCACAGGGACTAAAATGCAGCAGAGAGCTTAAAAGATAGCGACAGTAAGGTGTTAAAGTACCCGAATTAAAGCAAACAAATATAACCCACAAAAAGGAAAAGAAAAAACCAACAAAACCAAATCCCCACCAGCGCTTTTTAGGTGGTGAGTGCCTGCGCTTTATGGACGTTTATCCCTGAGCCGCTGCCCCCAGGGCAGGCTCCGTGCCCAGCGGGGCTGGGGTTTGTTTTCGGCCGGGGCCGGCGGGGCTGGATGTGCCCCCGAGCCCGCGGAGCGCAGCGGGGCCGAGCGGCCGCGCTCCCTCCCGGCCCGGCGCGGCGCCCTCCCCATCATGGCGGACTCGCCTCC
>VYXF01010883.1:211538-251859 GCA_013397295.1 Polioptila caerulea | reverse complement strand
CCCGCCCCGCTCCGCCCCGCCGTGCCCGTGTGCGCGGGGAGCCCGCGGGGAGCAGCGCTCCGCTCCGCGGGGCGCCATGGGGCGGGCGGGCCGCCGGCTGCCCGCGCTGGCAGCGCTCTTCTACGGGGCGCTGGCGGCCCTGGTGCTGCTGGGTGTGCGGGACGTGATGTTCCTCTACGAGGAGAACCGGTGCAGCATGACCTACATGTACGAGTACCCCGAGTATCTGGTGAGTGCCGCGGGGTGCAACAGGTGGGACCTGCCTCTCCCGGGGCGTTGCCGCCCGCCCCGCCGCGGCCGGAGCCCGGAGCCGGGAGCCTGAGGCGCAGCTCCCCGGGGAGGGAGAACAGCCCCTGACTCGGGGTTCGCCGCCGTGCGGGAGCGGAGAGCGAGCGGTAAATGGGGCACGGGCAGCTGGGGCGTGAGCGGGGCCGGGGCCGGGGCTGGCAGGACGCGCTGCTGTGCCCGCGGCGTGTGGCGGTGCGCCTCGGGAGAGGGCGGTGCCGGAGCTGCCCACCTGTAACCCAGCGGGGCGATTCGTGCCGCCCCCGGTGCGAAACCTGCCCGCCGTCGGAGCTCCGGTGCCTGGGGTTACCTGTAGCTCTGTGAAAGCCAGGAGCTCACGCAGTGTTGGCCCGGGAAGAGGCTGGGCCAGCTCCTCTGACAGCGTTCCCAGCGCTGCCCGTGCCCAGGAGGCCGAGCCTTGCGCTTCTTGGCCCTTTGCATGAGTTCGGAGTGTGAAGTAAGCAGTGTGTCAAAAAGCGCATGACTGAGCCTTGGCTATTAGTGAATTTCTCCAGGTGGTGAACAGTGGTGCAAAGCCTTCTCGGGAGCGCTTTGGAGGTGGCATGCCCCACAGTGTACGCATGAGAGCTTGTAAACCCGTCTCAGGTCCCTCTTGTTTTGCTAACAGAGCCTTGTAGAAGTCTCTTTGAAAACCTGGGATCAGTTTGAGAGAGGGAACTGCTCCTGGAACTGATGTTTTCCACACGCTGTTCTGGCTCAGTAGTGGAAGGATGTAAATGCCTGTTTGTAAGCTCGCTGCTAACGCTGCACCATGCAGTTGTTAGAAAACCATTTCTCTTTTTGATGGTAGTTCTTACTACAGCATTTTCTCTCTTATTAAAAGCATACTTGGTTGACTTCTGAACATTCATTTTTCATTATTTGAGATCTAATATCTGTTGGAAAAAACAGTAGTTATTCTAAATAACACAGTTCAGAAGTAGGTTGCAAGCTGGCTTGCACAGTTAAGAAGATCTAAAAGCAAGACTTCAGTGTCTAAATTCGTATTGAAGCAGAAAGTTAATTTTTGGATCTATTAACCTTCATGTGCTAACCTTGATGTAGCCATCTTAGCCTACAAAAGAGGAACTTGGTATGGTTTCAGGGATTGTTTTGTCAGTCCTGTAGAGCAAATTCGTTTAAGCAGTTATAAATACTTAAATACTACATAGCAAATTTTCAGCTCTCCTGGCAGCCACAACCTACTTCAGCTTCAATGGGAAGCCAACCAACAGAAAGTTACTGGCAAAATTCATGTGATGTTATTGGTGGGTGCCTGAAACTCTTGTCTGCTGCCGCATCTTTTGTATTTCTATTTTACGTTATGTAAAGGCTTAAACTCCAAGCATCTTTAGGTATTGCAAGGCTTAAAGGTGAGCAGTAGTTCCATGAAGGAGATAAAAGTCACATTGCCCTCTGGAATTTCTGTTTCCTGAGTAATCACCTTTACCGTGCAGAAAACAGTGCTTTGGGCTGAGGGGCAAACCGTGAATTCGTTTGGGTTCCAAGTAGCTTTTTGTTGTTGGAAGTGTCTGTCTGTTGTCTGTGTAGTGCTGCCTTCACTAGGAAATCCCAGGGTGAGAGTTTCAGGTGGGAGGTACCCATACTTGCTTCCAGATTGGCATCGCATTACAAAACAGCTGCTTGAGCAATTGAACAAGAAGTTTAATTTCTTTTGTGTCTTTCAGTGTGGGTTAGCTCACAGTCAGCCTAGTAATTGATCATCTTTTTTTTGCATGAGTTTTAGAATTGTAGTGTTTGAATTTAACCTGCCCTTGTCCTGTTCAGCTGTACTTGGCAAGAGATTCAGAAGTTAGTAATGAGGACTTGTTCACATAAACCCAATTTCTTACCCAACCAGCATGAAAAACGAAGCCTGCACTGACATTGTAAAAAGTTGCTGTAGCTTGCTACAACTGATTACATAAGCAATGTCTTGGGAATCACAGTTTAAACCCACTGTCATGGAGCATGAATGTCTCTCTTCCTTTGGAGTTATACGTTGCCATTTTGTTATAATATTGAAATACTGTGATTTACAAAAAAACCCTCCATCTCCCCAGTATTTTGACAGTACAATTCTCATGGGTTGTGTGGGTTTTTGTGTTTGACGTTGCCCCAAGGGAAGAACTGTGTGTTAATTTTATGTTCCATACAAGTTTTTGAAAGACAATGAGCCGGGAATTTTATGTGAACAGTTGATTTGATCTGTCAGGAACTCATATAACCACAACTTGATAGCTCTCCTCGTTTAGTAGTGGGAACTGCTGAAGTTTTTTTACATAATTTTGAAAACTTTTGCAAGAGGAGCAGCAGAAAGGAGTGAGAGTGGGACAGTGAGGTCAGTGAAGCTGGAAAGGCAGGATGATGAAGAAAGGGAAAAGACCAAAGGATGATCTGAAGACATAAGCCTTGAATGAAGGCTTATTAAATTTTCTTGTTCTCAGTGAAAGAATTTACCTCAGACACTCTGTTGTGCTCATCAATCAAGATAATTAAAATACTGTAAATAATATGCAAACATAGATATATCTCATGGAATAGAGATTATATATATGTATGTATATATATATACACACATACATAAAACATCATGAAAACAGTTTGCAAATAACCAATATACCAAAAAATTTGAAGGCCAAAGGGGAAAGAAAATAATCATTAGCTGAGGAGAGATAGAGAAGAACAGGGGAAGGGAAGGAGTGTGGGGGCACAGTATTAAAGCTAAATCACCTTTATGGTAGATGCAGCTGAGAGAAAAAAATAAATTATTTGAATTAAAGATGCTTCTATTTCAGGGAAACAATTAAGAGAGATTTTACAGGAGATTTCTGATACAAATCTGAGTTTAGTCTTGACCTTATTCTGTAAAAGTGTTTCCTTAAAATATAAATTGCACCTTAATACGCCTATTTTTGTATTACCTTGTTTTTCTCTCAATTGTTGTAACATAATTAATCAAGCATTGGAACAGGTGTATTTACACTCACCAAAATTTAAAAAATCAGTATCTTAGAAACTCAAGAGTTATAAACCAGCCAACCTCTATGCAGGTGTTAAACCAATATAGTAGTAAACAAGAACACATTTAATTAAGACAGTGCCATATGACTCTAAGAGATTGACTTACTGGTGTAAGATTAATCCTCACCTAGCCCTTGGCATCAAAGAGAGCTTTTCTCTTTGGCAATCCTAATCCTGTGAATCAGGTGTGTGCTGGGTTAGGGGGTTACTTGTTTTTGTCTTTAGCACAGGAAGTGCAGCCTTCTTTGAAGTGGCAGCTGACACGTCCTTAGACCTGGGGTTGTGACGGAGCCAGGCAGTTTGTGAGACACAAACCCTGCTCTGGAAATGAAACTGGAGCCTCCCAGTGCCGCGGGTTTGTTCTTCCTGCTGAGCCCTTTTGGGGTGGTTACTGCTCTTGGGTGAGCTCCCAGTGCAGGTGACATCTCTGTAAGAATCAGCCAAGAGAATTCCCAGGGCAGCTGGAGTTTGCCCTGAGGTGACAGGTGTCCTCTGAGAGTCACCCACACCACACTGCTCTGGGGTCCCGCTGTGTGTCCTTGTTCATGGCACTGGAAAGGATTCCAGAACCGTTCTGGTGCCTCAGGAGTAGTTAGCATCACTCACGTGCCCCACTTTCTGGTCTCAGCTTCTCCTCTCCTGGGAGAATTGGTGGGATTTTGACATGCCCCCACCTCGTTCTTCCCGTGTTATGGGGCTGGATTTACTTTTGAATGTGCAGCTTTGATAGGGGCATAATTGCATTCATCTGCAGTTTGTTCCAAAGCTAGTTGGAGGTAATCACTGTTTGGAGTAACTGCAGCCATTCATTGTGGCCCAGCAATACTTACTTAAACTGTTTGAATATTCCATTTTTAATTATTTTTTTTTTTTAAAGCCAAACCCAGTTTTCCATTCTGTAGTCTTTAGACTGTAATTTACAACCATAAAAATAAACCCACATAAGCCAGTTCATTTGAATGGCTGGATAGCCACTGCCTTCTCCTGTTTGTAACACTGTAAACAAGGTGTTTGTTTTCTTTTTAACTTTTGCAATAGAAAATAAAATTACCCAAGAAAACAGCCAGACGATACCCAGCATATGAGCTGTATCTCTATGGGGAAGGAAACTATGCTGAAGAAAACAAAAATCTCCTATTGACAGGAATTCCAGTTCTCTTTCTTCCCGGGAATGCTGGCAGTTACAAACAAGGTAAGTCTTAAGCTGAGTTATAGCTTTGTTACAAAAAAGCTCTCAAACTTGTGCATTAGGTAGTTTTCTGTTTAAAATAATACTAGACAGAGTCATAATGGTTGATCATATTAGTCTGTTTAATTTCAAACAGTCAAGAAACATGATTTTTGTTTGAAATCAGTCAGAAGGTTAGGCTGTAATATTTCTCTGGAGCAAGCCTTTTGAAAGCCAGAAACAGTACAGTTTATGCTGTCCTCTGGCAGCACTGCACCCTGGCTGTACTTCTGATTGCAAACATCTAGTTGGTTCTGATTTGAACAGTGTTTAGTGCAGTTAATGACAAATAAAACATGACCTGAATTTGATTGGGAGAAACTGAACCATCTGTCATCTTTGATGTAAAGGAATTACATGCCATAGAAATCAGCATCATCTAAGCTTGCCCTCTAGTTTCATTATTCCCTACATCTTTATATAGTGGTGTTTTTTCCTTAACATCATCTTCCCACTTTGCACATAGCCTCCTTTGTTTTCCCTCTTACATTTCTAGACTCCAAATGAAAAGCAGTAATACACTGAGAGCATTTTTGTTTTTCATTCTGAATACCAAAGCTAATGGTACATGAAGTTTTGTGTTGCTGTGTTTGCTTTGGTACCTGCTATTCCTTCCAGTCTGCGTTTGTCAGACTGTTATTTTTGTTCCCTAAAATGTGCTTTGAAACAGTAAACAATACTCTCATGCTGTTAGAAAATGGATGTGTGTGTGGGGAAAACCAGCACAGTCTGAACCCTGATGTTTACTGTGATAATTTTTCCTTACATTAGCACTAAACTTGATGAATAAATTACCTGATTTCAGAGAACCTTTAGAGAGATGGGATTTTTTTGAGAGCGTACTTGCTTAGCTTATAGCAGTATAAAATATTTTACCAATTAGTACTTTCAGAAAACCCATACAGACTTCCAGACACAATAGCATCCAAAGAAGATTACAAACATAATGATTATGAGAGGTGCCATATGGACTTCTGTGATGGTGTATCAAATATTTCAAATCTGTGAATTAATGCTGTCTCCAAACACACGGCAGTACAACACAAGGCAGGAAATAGAATGGCACTCTCAGGGCATTTTAAGAATCAAAAGGAAATATCTGAAGAACAAACAAACTAGGTGAGTATAAGTACGACATGCTAGAGGAGCAATAAATATTTTAGTAATGTTCTTTTTGGAATGGATTTAGAGAGACTGGCAATACGTCATCTGTGCATTTTGCAAAACTTTTGTTAAAATTAATTCATATTAATTCATATTTTTGTCAGAATTTATTGTGAGATAACAGAGTTTGATGCCTAGATGAGCAGAGAAGCTGTTGCTGTTTTAATTTTCATCGTTGTTGAAAATATATTCGTATTTGCTGAGCTATGAAGACAAGTGCTGCTGCTGCCTTTGCTGGCCTTGTTTTTTTCCTAGAACCATTTTGGTTGGAAAGTACCTTTAACGTGATGGAATGCAAGCATTAACCCAGCACTGCCAGCCCTCCACTAAGCCATGTCCCTGGGTGCCACATCTGCACGAGTTTTAAATGCCCCCAGGGATGGCAAATCCACCACAACCCTGGACAACAAGTTCCAATGTCTGACCACCCTTTTGGGGAAGAAACATTTCCTAAGATCTAATATAAATGTCCCTTGGTGCCACTTGAGGCCATTTCCCCTTGTCCTTTCACTTGAAAGAAGAGAAAGAGACTCACTCACAACCCACCTGCAGGAGTTTTTGGTGTGTTACAGGCACTTTTGAAATGTTAATTCATCATTTTTCATGGGCACTAAGATGTAAAATGTACAAAATTCAGACTTTGAGTAAAAGATGATCTGAGAAGGAGGATTCTGTAGTTCACTTCAACAGGTTGAGACCTGTTGTAATCTAGGAGAATCTTGCTCCTGTGTGCTGCATTTGGGCAGACCTTTATGACCATCATTTGTTATTTTATATAGGCACTTTTGGGACTTTCTCTTTTATTTTATTCTGCTGCTGCCATGCCTACCATGTCTTCTTATTTGCAGCTGTTATTGTTCCCATCCTGCATTGTCTCCACGGAAACTTGGGGACGATTCTGCACACCAAAGGCTGTATTAAATAGTAGCCAGGGTTAGACAGGGAAGACAGGTCAGAAGCAAGACCTTGGAAAGTGAACATTTTCTCACTCAAGGTTTTAGATGGACAAGTGTCCTTTAGGGTTTGGTTTTGTGACCCCCCATACTTATCTTAGTGGTATTTGGGAATGTTATCATAGAGTTGGTGGCCTTCAAAGGAGTTTTAGGAAAGCCTAGCAGTAGGATTGCCTCTACAGTTGACATCAAGAATGCCTTCTTGTCCTGGTGGCAGTAAGAAGGTGCAAATGAGATGAGAATAGAAGCTCTAAGGTGGAGGAACATAATCCTTGATCCTTGTATAAATCTGTTCTTGGCATAAAATATCTCTCTTGTCAGTGCTAAGCTGTAAAGACATGGTTTGGTTTAGCATGTCTTTTATAAGTGACTTGAGGTGAACAATGGATTTAATGTATTTGTTTCTTAATCAATTATGTATTTGTGTGTTTTTCTGCTAAAATGGTGCTAAGCACTGGCTGTTGGACTGTTCTCATTGATGTGGTTTCTTTTTCTAGTGCGTTCTCTCGGCT
Source organism: Polioptila caerulea (assembly GCA_013397295.1). Taxonomy (NCBI): domain Eukaryota; kingdom Metazoa; phylum Chordata; class Aves; order Passeriformes; family Certhiidae; genus Polioptila; species Polioptila caerulea. Next base: position 244,693 of record VYXF01010883.1, on the reverse strand, counting down.
CCATTGCACTTAGAAAAGCAGAAGATGTTGACTTCAAGTATCATTTTAATTTCTTCAGTGTCAACTTTAATGAGGAGTTGGTTGCATTGTATGGTGGTAGCCTGCAAAGACAGACCAAGTTTGTGCACGAGTGCATAAAAGTAATTCTTAAGTTGTACAGGGTAAGTAGTGACACTGCTGAGTAATGTACTCCCATTTGGGAGTGGAATTCTGGGCTGCCTGTCCTGCCCCAGAACTGGAGAGTGATGAGTAGGGGAGGGAGACTTTATAATGTGTGTAGATATCTGAAGGTGATGATAATGCAATAGAGAATTGCTTTTTTTTTAGCAGATTTTTAGTACTTCTGACAATCCCAGAGCTTTGGGGAGGTTCTGTGTTGTGTTTCTAAATAACTACTTCCATGCACAATGGATGCCTTTTTCTAGTAGAGATGTAAACATCTGTAGCTTAGTAAAATACTCCTATAGCATTGCCTTACATCCAGTTTTCTCTGGGACAGTTCTTTGATGTCCTCTGTTTGTAAAAGTCTCAGAAATTAAAATAAGCTTAAGTTTATTAAGCTTACACATGCTACACAGTATTTCCTTTTAAGCTGGATGCTTCATATTAAGCACATTTTTATGAGACAGCAAGTCAATTTTTATTCAATTTGTAAGCTTGTTGAGGCTGATTCATGTTGTCCTTGAAAGACCATAAGTTAATTTGGGGTGTGTGGGGGGAAATCTACAGCTAATGAGGATAGTTCAATGTCAGCTCTGTTTCTGATGTGTCTGATTGCTCTTTGCTGAAGGATCAAGAATTTGCACCGAGCAGTGTAGCAATAGTTGGGCATTCCATGGGTGGTCTTGTTGCAAGAGCATTGCTCACTCTGAAGAATTTTAAGCCTGAACTTATAAACCTGCTCATTACACAAGCCACACCTCATGTTGCACCTGTAATGCCTTTAGACAGATATCTTACTGGTGAGTATTGCACCTGTCTAATCACATTGTATTTCTTTATTGATCCTCTCAAGCTTTAGTGGGGAGATTCTTGCAAATCAACAGCCAAGTGTGCTGCTTTATTTACTGTAATGAGTCTGTTCCTTTGTTACTCAGGTAGTTGAGGGTGCCAGGATACTCAGAGAAAGTCAGGTGTCATATAAAATGGATTATGTGGGCTTGAGTTTCTCTACGAGGCCTGGAGCTCTCAATAATTTGTAATTTAATAAGTTGCAGGGCATGTTACTAAATTTGTAAGCTTTCCAGTGAATGACGTATTTTCTTTCTTTTTTTTCTCCTTTTTTAAAACTTGACCTCTGTAATGACTTTTATTGAATGAGATAGCGTTAGTTCTGTGGAAGGTGCTAAATTTAATGTTTTGCATAGCCAGAGATTGTAGAGGTGAGAATATAAATATGACTGTAGTTACATATTTTAAATATTTACCAAAAAAATCGTATTTTCCCTCACCTAAATAACTGTGGCATAAAAATAAGGTATAATCATTTCACATGTGCTATACATTTCCTGAAAAGCCTGGTTTGATTAAACTATACTGATGAAGTATGTGTTTAGTGATAATTGTGCTGCTACATGTAGATACTGAGGGAATTGGGGAAGGAATAGGAACAGACATTAATTTTTATTATTCTCTGTGACACCCAAGAGGAATGGATTATCTTTAGCTACTGGATTTGATTTATTGTGCTTGTATTAATTCTCCATCCTGCAATTGATTTCAGTGCAATGCTCGTTCCTCACTGACTGTTTCTGGACTTCAAGTGAATCCCTGTCTGTCCTTCAAATAAACCTGTGGATTGCTGTTCTTAACAATATATGTGCTCAGCTGTTACACAAACTGTGTCTGTCTTTCCTAACTGCTACTGCTTTTAATTTTCCTCTCTGACATGAATCAAAAGTGATGATTAGAGCTCACATATCTCCAAGGGGGCTTACAGAAACTTTTAGTTAATGTTTATATAGCTTTTTTTTTTTTTAATATCAAATATGGTTATGGGAAAATTGTGATTGATTTTAATATATTTTATAGATTTTTATACAGCTGTAAACAATCATTGGATTCTAAAGGCCCAAGATTTAAGAAATTTAACTACTCTTTCTGTGGCGGGAGGATTCAGAGATTACCAAGTTCGTTCAGGACTGGCTTTTCTACCAAGATTGAGTCAACATGACAGTGCCTTATCTGTTGTGGTAAAAAAAGCAAACTGTTTTTTTGGTTTTGCATGGATCTGTGTTAGATAGTTATTTGTGTAATGCATGTGTCAGTGTCTTTATGGGCAGCATAGTGTAAATAAATATGAAAATACTGCATGTTAAAACACTAAATGGATACGGTGTGGTTATAAAATCATAAATAGTTGATGTAGTCTAAAGGAACCTCCATTGGAGGAGTGTGTGTGGCACTGATTGGAATCATCTATCACTTGGTGCTGTTTCTTCTTACCACCTGCTTGCACTTCTTCAGTTCCAGAACTCAGATTTTATTTCCCTGTTTTTGCAGGAGATGTGTATCTGGAGAAAGGTGAATGTACAGTGTAGAAGTAGAGTGTTCTGTTACAAAAGATAGCTCTGGCACAGCACCTTCTTTTTGCACTTGTTGTTTTTCGAAGAATTTAGGAATAGAAAGGATGTGGAGGATCATCAAGTCCAATTCTCTGCTTTTTGAGGCATCTATCCTTTCAAAATTAATCAAGAGTCATCAGAAAGTATTTAGATTTGTTGTTCCTTCCCCTCTCCATCAGCTTGTTCCCTACATGGTGAAACTGGAAAGCACTCGCAAAGAGGGAGAAAATTTGTAATTTCCTTTTAGTGCAGAAGCCAGTTTTTTAATGCCTTTCTTCTGACATCTGCTTAAAATGTTCTATGAAATAGCTGTCATTCCCTTGGTGTTTACCTCCCTGTGTGTTGTACAGAAAGCTGTCTATAAATAGGCTCAGCTCAGATCCTGCTAGGCTGAGAGGATTAACTCTTCATTCCCTTTGTCCTAGTAACCCTTCTCTGCATCTTCTTCTAATCATCTTTCATTTCTCTTGAGTGTTGGTGACCAGAATTTTGCATGAGATTTCCTGAGTAGTGTACCAGTTCTTTCTGGTTTTTGTTTGTTTAGTTTTAGAGGTTGTATTATGGTTGTTATTGTTCAGTTTGGTTTTTTTTCTTCCCAATGATGCATTGGTAATTCATAGTTTGACCAATAGGTTGATGAGATCCACTTGTGTGAGGTTTTTTGGTATTGTTAGTCCCTCAAATGTAATACATGAAATCCATTAAAGCAAGCAATAGCTTCAAACTAGCCCAGTTCTTTCTTTGTGGTGTTCTGATGGTGCTCTCTGTTGAGGACGCCCTTGGTTTCTCAACAGCAGCTTTCATTGGCATGCTGCTATTCTTGTGTGCTAGGATCAGTTATTAAAATAGTAAGATTAGTCATAGAAACAGTCTTTGAAGAAATTTTTGGTAAGTTTCCTCCACTCCATTTTCTGCCCTTTCACCGTTAGTCTCTGCTATCTAACATAGATAATTTGGTAATTTTGTTTTATAATTTCCATCTTGCACGTGCTTCAGCGCTGGCAAGATTGTGACTGAAGAAGTCATTCTGTTGTACCCTAAGCCCTGAAACTCTAAAGATACAGGATGTTCTTTTTAATAATTGTGCAAATATGTTTAAATAAGGAGGGGAAAGGTTTCCGTGTAATTTGAGAATGCTGAGTACTAACAAAAGCTTCACCTGTTTCTTCACCCAAACAGAGCTCAGCTGTGCCTAGAGCTTGGGCCTCAACTGACCATCTCTCCATAGTGTGGTAAGATGATGGAACAAAGGTTAATTGACTGACTGTGCATAGTTCTCTACTGTTATCACTTTCTACCATGATGGTGAAGTCTCTTCTAACCAATTTTATCACTCTGGATCTTTTCTTTCTAGATTTAATTTTACTTCTTCTGTCTTCTAGGTGCAAAGAGCTGATCCTGGCTACCATTAGAGCTTTTTTTGATCTCATAGATGAAAACACAAGGCAGGTCTGTATATATGATCTCACATATGTGATCTTACCCATCACACTTCCTTCTTCCATCCCAGGATGTTTAATCAGGAGAAATATCTCCCTATTTTACAGAAAGTCTTTTTTTTTTTTTTTTGCTTATTCTAAGTCACGCTGAGAAAATAGTTTCCATTTTGTACCAGTCACTGAAAAAATCCCTTTTTGCTGTTTGAGCAAAGAGTCAGAAATAACAAGATGTTAGCTCAGTTTTCATTATTGACTGCTTGATGTTTGATAGCTGAGCTGTGGGCTGAACATTCCTTCTATAAAGCAGCTGCCTCAGTTGACCTTGACCCAGGATAAACAAATTTTGTTAGGTGTGTAGCTGTGAATTTGACCTCTCGATGTGTCCATAAGGGCAGAGCCCAAGACACAGAAGAGGAAGGATTTCATGTGTTCCTTCTGAGGCTCTTTGGGACAGACTCCTCTAGTTTTTCATGTGTACTTGTTTAATGTGTGATTTGGAGGGACAGAAAGAGGAGTACAGTTGTTCTGCAGCATTTACTGTGCCAGAGGGTAAAACTTTTCAGAAATCAGTTGTAATGGCCACAGTTTTGGAAGGTGGAATAGACAAAAATTAGTCCTGGAAAGTTTATTTGGAAAAAGCAAAACCCAAACAAACAAAAATCCCAACTCCAAACTACAGTGAATCCCAGTGTAGCTATACAGTTGGATATGTGAACTTGGATTAGTAAACCTAAATGTGAGAATTGTTCTTAAGCTCTGGCCTAAGTGTCATTTCAGGAGGAATGCATGTATGTCTATAAAGAAAGTTTAATGGAATGGTTTCCTGGTGTTGTGAGTAGGTGAGAATGTAAAACCCTTGAAAGTTTTGTCTGTACTTTATAATGTGTAGATTTTCTGTAGATTTTTTTGCAGTGATTGACTGTTGATGGCACTTCAAAGTATTGAATTCAGAACAAAAAAGGCTCAATGACTTCTGACAATCTCTCCTGCCTTCCACCCACAAACTGTGCTAGCTGTGACCATGAGATGATCTTAAGTCACACATTGGTAAAAAATTGATAATGTGCTCTTGTTTTAGATAACTGAGGATCCAAAGAAGAGAATGTCTGTACTGAATCACCACTTTGTGAGACACCCTGCAAAGATGTTTGAGGAAAATCCTGAAGCTTTCACAGACCTCACAGGTGTGCAGCAGTTTTCCTTGGAGTAGGATTCAGTGATACTCCTTTGTTAACAGTTAATCTCACTTACCAAAGTTTCAAGTACACTTTGTCCTCCTTCAGACAAACTAAAACATTATACAGGTTATAGACCTAAGCAATCTGCTTTTATTTGGTTTTGGTATGAAAGTGCTTAACAGGGGAAAGTGCAAAAATCTGTCACTTTTATATCTCAGACTCCAAGGAGTTGTATTTACACCAGGTTGTCCAGTAGAAAATCTCAGAAACTGGGAGTTGCTGGATGTCAAAAGGGCAGTCTCACCTACAGTGGTTGCAAGAGGGATTGGGTGGGTGTAGCAGAGCCATTTTGGTAGTTTTGTGCCACTGGTGGAAATCCTGAATTTTCAGCTCTGCTTCATCAATCACTTTCTTCTGCCCTTGACATGGCAGGGTGAAATGAACCGTTCACTAAGGGCATCCTTGTGAAGTTCCTTCCTAAGGATGCAGAGTTAAAAGTGAGAGATTTTGACTGCATGGAGTCCTAAGGACTGAACACAACTTTTGTAGGGCACAGCTTTATTTTACTGGAGTGGGCTGAACCATTTTATACAAACCATTTTATTTCAGGAATTTTCTCAATGTAGGACATTGCAGAAGCAGCAATGTACTTTGTTGTCCAGTTTTGGGCATCTTACATCAAGGCATTTATGCATTGACATCTCCTGAAATGAGTGTGGAGCAAAAGACCTTCCAAAATGGGCAGTTCCTGGGGCATAGGAAATGGGGGAAAGAGTCTGAGTGAACTGAGGATTTGCCTCCTAAAGAGAATGCTGAGGGGGATCATGTTGCTGTCTTCAGCTACCTAATGAAGAATTGGAGAGAAGTGAAGTTAGATTTTTATCAGAGGTTTGCAGTGATAGCACAATTGGCAATAGCAATCTGTAATAAAAGACATTCTAATTAGGTATTAGGAAAAATACTTCACCAGGAAGGTGGTCAAACACTAGAGCAGGTACCTAGAGAGGTTGTGAAACTGATGTTTTGGGAGGATTGCCTTTTTTGGGGTCAGTTTTTAGCAATAAGAAGAATTGGTTTAAATTGGATTTCAAGATTGTGTCTTCCTGTTCGTGGTGACCTCTTGAAATTTAGCTGAATTTCTGTCATCAACTTGTTACTCTCCTTAAATGGAAGAAAGATACAACCTCTTTGCATGACAATGGGCGTTGTTTGTACTCTGATCTCTTCATTATTGTTTTACTCCTTTTCCCCAGCCATATCTTTAAACTGCTCCTGGTTTTCTCTGTGTTACTCACTCTGCTGATGTTCTTCTGCACAAGTTTCAGTATTAGCTTTCTTAAAAGGCTGGCAGGAACAATGATTTGGGCTCTTTCTAATGTTGCTTCATCATTAATCAGTCACCCTGTAATTACACAAAAATAATTTGGTTTATTTGTTTTGCCTTTATTTTGTTTCAAGATCCGTGAGGTTTTTATTTTGCCATTAGTATTTGGTAACAGGATCTTAGGGCATTATTGTTTCCTGTGTAACTGATGAGAACTGTTGCTTGTAATTGTAAGCAGTAGCAATCCTCAGTGTTGATTAAAGCACCTGAGGTTTACATCCATGTATAGACAGGAGGTAAGACCTTGGTGATCAATGCAACATTTTGGATGTAAGGACAATCGTTCCTGCAGTGCAGTGTACTAAAATATTTATTTTTAGCAGCTTTCATGTGGATTACAGTCAAAGGCTCAAAATGGACTTACTCAGTTTACAATGTAAGTTATTTTTTTTCCCCATTGTGTTTTTATGTTTTTATTTTTATTTTGATTGTTTTGTTGAGGGGGGGTTGTGTTTGGTTTTTTTTACTAATGAGCTTTTTTTTTTTTTTTAAGGATTCTGATGGAAAATATTTCGCATTTCCTCTTGCAAGCCACAGAAAATCATACAGTCATGTTTACTGTGAAAATAGTATGTTGGTGAGAAAATACTTCTTTAATGTCTGGAGTTTGTTTTAAATATGTGTTTTTTTAATTGCCATTTGCTGCAGTTTTAAGACAGTTAATGAGCAGCTGTTGAAATCGCTGCCATCCATTTACAGTCACAGCCTAATGCATGTTGGAGGTACTACCTGTTTTAGCATGTCACACTTAGTATTCAAGATCTGAAACCTTCAATGCTACCTGAAACTCAAATGGTTTTTTTCTGACTCTCATGGCTAGCTCTACATTACTGTGTCCTTTAATTTAGTGCAGTTCTGTGTTGATGGTTTTGAAGGAAGAAGTTGTTTTTAGTGCTGCTGTGTTTTTACCGTACTTCTAATTTGGGAAAGCTGTTTATAGGTTTGCTTTCCCATAATAAAATTTAAGTGAGTCTGAAAGGCTATGAGAAAGTGAATGGAAGACACGAGGAAACAGCACCATCTCAGTTGTCTCCTATGGAGAGGAAACACCATAATGTGCATTTCTTGTATTTTTAGCTTGAGACACATACATTCAGCCAAAATTTTTTTCAGTTTTTTTGTACAAGAATGAATTTAATCGCTTGGCAAACTGAAGATGGATAAATATGCTTTTCAGAATAATGCATTTTACATTAGTGGCAGAAGGAAAATTGAGATGCTTTCCTGTTTAACCCTGCCTGTCCCTGTTTCCACTCCTTCCTTGGCCAAAGATGGCATTCATACCACCCCTGTGAACAGCAGTTGTCTGTGCTTGGTGCTTTCCTAATTGTCCTTCTCAGTGGCACCTTCAGTGTTTTTGTGTGTTGTGATCTTAGCTGTGCTTTGATAGGATAACTTTTGCCCTTGTAATGTCTGAAACACAGGCCTAGTACAGCCTGAGAGGGAGGAGGGAGGTACAAAACAAAATGCCTGAGTGTTGCATCATGGTGCTGTTCCTTCAGAACACTTAAATTCTCAAAGGATGGAGCAGTAGAACATGAAATATCTCAAGTATTCCTCTGCTGCTTAGAAGAGTACTTTCAGATGTTCCTTTAAGTTAGAAGAGGTTAAACATTATATGTAAGATGGATATTTTTAAAGAGAAATTATGAAAGCTTGTTTGCTTAACCTTGTATTTATCCATACAAAGGGTGGCAAACTGGAGTTACTTAAAATGGTTCCTAGAAACCCCCACCATTCACACTAAAACTTCACCTTTCTGTCCTTGCAATTGTAATTGCCAGATTATGATATCAATCCTTTAATTATCACCAGTTTTAACCCCTGCAATGTTTGAAGGAATCAGTATTTTCAATATGTTTATAAATGCAATGACACATAGCTAATATAGTATTTCATGGCATTGACTTTCCAGGACACAAGTAGCTGGATTTATGGCTGCATGAACACTAATTCATCAATGTGGTGAGTGTGGACAGTTCCTGTTCTTTATCCAAATGGGTTTGGTGAGAGTGTGTTTGAATTTAAAGCCTATAAATTATGCTTGGTAGGAAGGGATTGGGAAGTAAAATTGTTACTGTAAATAATTCATGCTTTCTATATCACCAGGAAAACAGGAAAGAATAGCTTTTCTTAAAATAGGTGATATTTTTCATGGGGCTGTATTTTTGACCTTGATTGCAAGAGCTGGAGAGGGACCTTTCACAAGAGCATGAGGTGATAGAACAAGGGGTAGTGGCTTTAAACTGACAGGGCAGGTTTAGATGGGATATTAGGGAGTTGTTCACTGTAAGGGGTCAGAGCAGCTCCCCCATAGATGTTGTGGATGTCCCATCCCTGGAGGTGTTCCAGGCCAGGTTGGATGAGGTCCTGAGTAATCACTTTGTCATTCTGTTCCTTTAGAATCCTGTGACAAAAGACATCAAATGTCACACAAGCCTTAAAAAGAGTGGATTAAAGCATCTCTTTTTTTTTTTTTAATTTCAAAATTGCTACTGTCATATGAAAAATATTTAGAAGGGTGAGTGGTTTAGTGGTTATTTGTTATGACAGTCATTACAAAATGGATTTTAAACATTGTCTTAGCTTACATTTGTAAAATAAACTCAAAGTAAATTCAATCTGCCCTTCGAATTAGGGAAAGCTTCCAGGAAAAATAGACCTAGCAGAGCATTTATCTGTTCTGGGATCACTGAGGTGTACAGGCAGAGTCTTGCCTCCAGCAGATAGCCAGATGTCACAATTACTTTTTCCTGATCCAAGAAGTTGGCTGTTACTCCTTTGTATAACCTTTGATCAGTCCTAGGTGAGGACTGCTGCTTAAAATAATGGTGGCTTTGCTGGGGACTGTGTCCTGAGGTCATGAACACTATTTAGAGAAACCAGAAAAGTATTCTGGTATTCAAAACCTCAAAACTTTACGTGACCAAATGGATGTGTTGCAGTTCAGTGTTTGAGCACATTTTAGAACTGCTGCAAACTCTTTATCAGCTAACCAAATTTTTATTGATATGGTATATTTTAGATCTTTCCATAGGAAAATATGTGCTTTTGATGTTTAACAGATGGTTTTAATAAAACCATATGATAATTCAATGCCAGTGCAGTTTTAGCTCATGAAAAGTGTTTATTTTGTGTCTGAAGTTGCCTGGCTAATGTGTGCTGCAGGTTTTCTGTATGAGAGAGTTGGAGCCTTTGCTTGGCTTGATTTTGCACAAACAGGATTTGCACTGTCTGAAATTACTGTAGTTTGAGAAATTACTGTGGTAGCAGTACACCCAAAATTCTTCTCAATTTAGAATGTTAATTCAGAGAGAGAGAGAGAGAAGCTGGTGTATTAATCCACTGCCATGGTGCTGGGCCTGCATAATGAGTGTGCTCATCCTTTCATGTGCATGAATTTTTACAGCCTGGAAGCTGCTGATTTATCCTGGAGAGCTGAGTTACTTCCAACCACCAAAGTAAGTGTGTACCTGACTTGTAGGAGGGAGAAGTGCTTCAGGGGGTGATTGCAGGTCATAGAGGAAGGAGCTGTTCTGTTTGGAGCATTGGTTGTATTCCACAGAAAGAGGGTACAAGAGGTAGACAACTGGGAACTGGCAAGGGGCAAGCTAAGGGATATGTTCAGTAATGGCTTTTCTTCTTTCTTTCTTTTTCTTTTTTTCCTTCCTTTTTAAGGTTGTAATGCTGAAACTTCTGGACTATCCTTCTTTGTCCCACATTGTCATTCAGGTACCACCTGCAGTTGGCAATAAGGTAAAAAAATAAGACATTCAGAAATTGCTTGCTTAGTGTATTCATAACTTGCAGGTGGTATGACAGGAGGAAAAGGAAGTTAAATATTAAATATGTGCTAAGTTACTTTGAGAAACCATAGACCCACACTGTAGTGTGCCTTGCAAGTAGTTTTTGTTAGCTTCTGTAAACTCAGAAACACTTGGATAAAATACCAAGGCATGAATAGCACTTGAAACATGTACAAAGCCACAGTTCTCAAATCAGTTCTTAGAGTTCTTGCTGGAGTTTCTAACGGTAGTCTTCCTTGGTTTTCTTAATACTCTGATTGTTTTCCTGAATGTTCATACCTTTCAACAGTCATTTCTCTTACCCAGGTTAGCAGGGACTATAGATAATTGAAGGCACCACACCTGGATTCTGGGGAGCATAGGTCAGAGAACTCTACAAGCTCTTAAACCACAAATCATGTAGCAGACTGAGTTGTGCAGAGTTTAACAGTCTGAATCTCACAAATGAGATGGATATCTTTGCATCAAGGGCTCTCAGGATCCCAGTAAGGGGGACATTTGAAGGCTTAGTGTGTCACCCATCTGGATCTGGCAGAATACTGCATTGGAATTTCCAGTCTAATCAGATCTGACATTGCTTTCTGTGACACAAATACAGTCTCTGAGTCTGTGGTATAATAATCCAAGAAATTATAAGCAGCACAAGTGTAATGTTCTTCTCTGAGTGTATCTTCAGATAGTTGTGACAGAGGCATCTTGCAGTGAAATTAGTAATGCACAATGTTCAGGGTAAGCAAAGACTGAGGAGAGATCACCTGGGAAATGTAATTTGGCAAGTACAAAGGCTCTCTGGTCCTGTGCTTTGTTAAAATCTGTTTTTTAATATCCCCAATTGCAGTATACTTTGGGCTGTGAATTCTTCAGAGAGGATTCCAGAACAGTACAGCTCCCTGTAACCCATCTTTTTTCATTTGGTAAGTAGAGCATATTGCTTTTGGAAAAAAATGGGAAACTAATATAACTAACCTTTGGATAATAAATTTGCCTAAAAATGTCAGGTCAGAAGGTTTTTGGGGGTTGTTTTTCACTAAAGTTAACGCTGCTTTTGTTAGTAACAAAGAAATACGAGACGTGGAGGTTTAGACTAATAGATATGTAAGTATGTAATTCTTCTGGAAAAGAAATAATCTGAAAATTTCATGAGTTCTCAGATAATTTTATCTAATAAGTGAAAATATTACATCCTTTACAGGGCTTTCTTCAAGCAAAATTCTATTAAATTCCACTGGGTTATTTTATAATGTACAGCTCCAGCATTTCAACCAAGTAAGAATGCTACTTAAGTTTTTATGGTAATGTAACCAGTGTTTGTCTGGAGAAAAGTGAGTGACTTCAGGTTTTTTGTGTTCTAGATATATCAAGCTTTCAAAATTTATATAGACAGCCACTGCCAGCCACTCAAAGGTAAATAGAAGTCTTCTAAAGTACATATTTATAAAACAAATTGTTGAAATTTTGTAGAAACTAAAGGCTTCTCATGCAGTGGAGTTTAGGCCGTGCTGTTATAATCTGTTCAAATGTGTCTGCTGATATCTCTCACTTCCCACTTTATGAAGGATGGATCAATGAAAATGAGAAATCAGTCCTTTAATGTTTGTTTTTCTTAATTCCCTGCAAAAGGAATTTGAATTTTAATCAGGACTCTGCCTTATATTGAAAGTGTTTCTCGAGAAAAGCACATTTGGCTAGGAAATATATTTGCTGATAATGGGACTCAAATTTTACTGTTGAGCTGCATAAGCTTAAACAGGATGGGTTGCTAAAGGATCCTGTTTCAAAAAAAAGAAAGTGATGGATTTTTTTAGACTGAGATTTTGTTTCATATTGAAAAGTAGAACTCTTCTCATAACTGTTCCTTTAAACATTGATGTCTCACTGTCTTGTCCTGTAACAGCCTGAGTTTAAAAATGTCATCTTTGCTTGCTGCCAACTGCTCTGATCTGCATTGCAATGTCACTTGCAATGTAACTGGAAGCCCAGTGATTCTGTGTAGTGATCTGTGTGTCACCTTTGTTTTACTGGCCCTTTAGTTTTTAGAGACAGCTGACATGTCTGGTTCTTAATTAAGTTTATATTTTTTAATGCTGTTCCATTTCAGAACGAAAACCTAGTGTTTACAGACTTCATATCCCCTGGTCATATGAAGACTCAATAACTGTAGCAAAGTAAGGACTTTAACAATTAATGACTTCTTGATATGTTTTTAGAAGAATATTTGCCTCCTTTTGTGGTATTATTTCTGATATGTGACAGTTTCTCCAGTCCTAAGGTTTGGCCTCTGCATCTTTTCCTCATTTACCTTTCTGCCCTTGTTGTTTTGACTTTTCCTAGAATGAGAGTACCTATGAATCGTTTGCTTAATGGTTCTCACTAATTTTCTTGGAAAAAGAAGTCAGATATGCTGGTCTGAGATTCTCAGGGTAATCATTGACCCCCTCAGGAGTGGAGAACAGTGGCTGCTCTGGATGCTGGCTTCCTCCTGGAAGCCAGGTTTGGATTACACAGCAGCCCTATGTTCACTTTCAGCAGCATAGTCCTGACAAAATCAAACGATACAGCTTGAGATGTATTTGTCACTTAGGAAGTTGAACAACCTGTCTGTATTTTAGATGGCAGGAAAACTGTATTTCTAGTTTATTTTAGAAGTCTTAAGGACACCTCACAATTTCCAAGCCCCTGTGTTTTCCAGCAGCATAATACTTGCAGGAAGCTGAAATGTATTCTTGAGGATCTGTTCTTCCCATTCCTGGCACTCAGCATATTTGCATGCTCTATGAGGCAGTGTGTTCACTGAACTTGTCTGCTTGCCTTAGTGCCACATGCCTTGATAGTTCAGAGGAGAGGGAATTGAGGATGTTATGTAGTTCTTTATGACAGGATAAACAAGTTCCTCACACCATTCTGCTCAGCTTGTGGTGACACTTGGTGGGGTGGATCTGCTTTGTGTGCACTTGTTGAACACTGAGACACGTTTGGTTTTTGTGCCTGGTTATAAGGACTGCAGTGACCATGTATGTTGCTGTTTCAGAGTTCCATCTCTTGCTGAGATTTCTGCCAAACTGCACATTGCTCAGCCTCATGATGACAGCAGCCTTCCAGAGTTAAACATCTACTCTTCCCCAGACTGTCAGTATGAAGTGAGTAAAACAGTTTTATTTTATAACTAGTTTGCAATGGTGGATAATTTTTACATAATTCAGTCTTTTAAGCCATAGCTAATTAATTAAATAAATACTAAGCAAATCTAAAGGTGGGCTGTTTGGCCTTTTTGACATGTGTGTGTTACAACTATTTTGCAACAGCTGAACTCTAGAACTTTTGAAAGCTGGACTCTAGAACTTTAAAGCATTTGCTTTTAATTGTCAGTAATAAGGTAGTGTACACTGTGGTTGTGGGATTGCTGTATTCTAAAACTTAAGTTTGCTTATTAAAAATTAAAGTATTTTGTGCTTATGCTTACCATTGTATGAAACAATGCTTTTTTTTTTTTTTCAAGGTAATTCTGAAGACTTCACTTCTACAGGTTCTTGGACAAGTAAGAACACCTAATATTAAATTGGGTTTGTTTATGTCAGTAGCATCTATAGAAATTTTTCTTCCTCCCTCCCTTACTGTGGCACCTCAGATTCCTTCTTGGTGCTGAGAGGAGCACTATTCAGTGATCGTTTTGCAACCTTGTCCCTTGGCAAGGATCTCTCAAGATCTCCAGATAAATGTCAGGCCCCGGTCCTTGGAGGAGCAGAAAAGCTCTCTAGCTCTAAAGAGCTGCTCTAAATGTGGAGCATGTGGCTTTGTGGTGAGCTCAATATCTGTGGGTCACTTTAACTTTCCTGCCTGATGAGTCAGTGGTGTTAAAACTTTAAAATACTTTTGGCATCAATTAAGTTGGGGGAAAAAGCCTAAGTAGGTCCATATGCTCCTTTTTAACAAATCTTCTTTGGTTATCAATGAAGAATTCATTTCGATGTGGGGATCAGTAAAAATAGACTGGCCATCTGCAGTTCTCTGGATCTAAAGAGTAATTAATTTGCAAGCACCCTAAGCGTAGTGCTGGAATAAAACTGGCAAGGTTCTCTACATGAATGTATGCATTTAGAGCAAGGATTTTTCATTTTGTTGTTATTTTACGAGAATTTATAGGCTATTGCTATATTAATCATGACTTGGGAGAGTGGAGGCCAATTAATACATGCATATAATTATTTCCAGAAGTTCTTTGCCTAAAAGCATATGTAACTATATGCAGATTTTGCTTGGAAAGTGACATTTAAATTACTTTCAACTTAGGTTACTGAAATGTGATACTTGATATTTTTCATGCTTGTCTTGCTAAAAAAAAAACAACCTTTTGTTTCTAATTTGATCATTTATCCAAACCTGTTTCATTAGCTGCTTATGAGAGATTCTAGTATTTTCCATCTATAACGTTAATTGCAATTGGAGATTATCAAAGATGCATTAAAATGAGAAACTGGATCTTTTAAGGAAGATTTTCTAATCTCATTATCATTGTGGCTTCATGATAATATCTGTGTATGTATTTTTGAAATACATTTTTATGGGTAGAAGTGAAGTTATCCCTTTATCCTTGTCTTTCAGATAGTAAGGTTCCATGCTGGTGCTTTTCCAGTCTATATTGTTTCTAATATCCTTCTTACCTATGGAGGACAACTGAGCACATTGAGATCAACAGGTAGCTTCCTAAAAATCTGCGTATTTTTCTCTGTCACAAGTGTTTTTAGAGAAATTGCTTGTTAAATTTACTGATGAAAGACTAGCTAGATGTGAATTTTTTACCCTAAATATTCACCTTATGGAAATACTTGGATCTATGCTTTTCATTTTCATTTTTTCTTGGTTGGTAGTTCTTCAAGGTTGTGTTGTAGCAAAATACTTCCTTATTATTTTAAATTGCAGTCCCTTCCCAGTGAAATATTGCTGTTGCACAGTTGTTTAGAATTACCAGAAGTCTACTTGAAAGTACAGGTAAAAGTTTAAAATACATTGTTAATGTGCAGAAAGCACTATTTCTTGCAGAAAGATGAGGTTTGCATAAGAGCTT
Source organism: Polioptila caerulea (assembly GCA_013397295.1). Lineage (NCBI taxonomy): Eukaryota > Metazoa > Chordata > Aves > Passeriformes > Certhiidae > Polioptila > Polioptila caerulea. The sequence goes on along the minus strand of VYXF01010883.1, from coordinate 229,260 downwards.
TGAGCCATGTCTTCAGACAAAATGCATTTTTATTAAAATTCAGGGGGTGTTCTAACAAACTCCATAATGTCTCTAGAAGCTCATGTGTTTGATTCCCTTAATGTGGGTGTCCCAGTGGAGAAGGGCCTTGGTGGTGAAGCCTGCAGCCTTGCAGTACTCCCCCAAGGCATGGTTATCTTGTTTTCAAGTCAGCTCACCATTGTCTGAATTGCTGTTGGGTTGGGGATGCTCTCAGTTGAAGTTCATGATGTGACAGTAACCACAGATGTTCTCTGTTCTTGATTCTAGGCCAGTGTCCAGACTTCTCCCTTGAACTAGTTAGGACAGCAAAGCCCTACAAAGTAGAACCTCTTATAAGCATTGTTGTGTTTCTGCAGGGGTGAGTTTGCATCATTTATTTGTTTAAAGCAGTTTCCAAAACAGAAGTTCTCCCCTGTTGCTGGGGAGAAATATTATTTTATCTGTAGTCACTGTAAATACCTGACTGCTATTTTGCTTGAGAGACTGTAAAAGAAGGAATAGTTGCTAGATATCTAACTGTAAGAGCAATTGGAAGTGATAAATAATACTGCTTTCATGTTTTTGGCAGGTTTAACTGGTTTAGAGAGATTTGGGAATCACTGTCACTACCAGAGGTGGATGCTGCTGTACTGAGTAGTCAGGATGCATGGTTCCCCCTTGTGTCCCTGATTCTATTTCTTTTTGGGACAGGCATTGCCTACTGGAGTGGAGTAATTTTCTCTACATCTCTGAGAATCTTCTCTTCATTATGGTTAACTCTGATTAGGTAAAACAATGTGCTGCCATACATATACATACTATGCTCTTCTAGATGACTTTGACCCTGACAATTGTTTTTTTGTTTGTTTGTTTGCTTCTGTGTGCATGCTTGGGCAAGAATGAATTCTGGGTAGATGGAATTTGTACATGATTTTAGACATCTGGGTTTGAGAGCAAGCAGAAATTGATGTCTCAGAAGAAGTACAACAGGAGTTTTGTTTTTGTTTTTTTTTTTAGACCTACTGAACTTCAAAAAGATAAGTTGATTACACCCAGAAGACTCTGTGGGATGATATCTCTTGCTTTGGTTAGCTGGACCACTTGTGGTGCATTTGCTGTACTAATTATTTATTTTCAATACTTGTTCAAGGTACTGAAAGACTAAACATTTTGTATTTGTAACTGAATTGAAAATTTTAGGTGCTTTGAATTAACCCCAGGTTAAAAGCAAAAATCCAAATTACCTTTTTTTTTAAGCATATAAGAAATGTTATTATTCTCATACTTGAAACAGGTATTTCTAATTTATCAGTGTCATAATTTTGTAATTTGTAGAATTTTTCCTCTTCTTTTGTTAATGCTTCTTACAAAGAAATGTGTGGTCCTATGTGCCCACTACAACAGTGCATATAATTGAAAATTTTAACTTATAGCTAGGCAATATTATAAAAACAAAGACTAATAGCTCCCTTGAAGAGTAGGGAGTCCTCAATTTCTTTTCCTATACTGCAGCTTTTTTGGTGGAGAATCCTTACTAAACAAGCCCCTGCTTGTCTTACAGGTTGTAAAACTGCATGTGACTGTGAGAGCAGAGCAAAACCTGCACAGCAGGGTGAGTCTGTTTCCTGCTTCTGTTCCAAACTGTGGCCAAAAGTTGTCTGGCAAACTTCTGCCATGGTGCTGTGAGGCTGTGCTGCAGTGACTTGGTAGCTGTGGGTCACTTGCTGCTTGTCTGAGTGACAGCAGCCAGGCCACGAGCAGCCTGCTCCATCACTCATGGCTGCTGTTGGAAGTTTCTGCAATGGGAACTTGTCATCTAAGAGGAAAACTCTGTCTCTGAATACACACAGAATAACAGGGCTTGTCTGAATTCTGGTATTTGATTATGCATGGCTTATCTTTAAAAAAAATTCTAATAATCTATAGTGCAGGTAAAGCTGTTTTTTCTAGAGAGGCAGCATGTGGAGTTCAAGGGTTTTTTTAGTCCAGAGATGACAAATAGGATGTATTAGATGAATGTGGACTGAGACTGCAGTAAATAGGGAGCTGTTTAAAACACAGTGAAGAAGTGTTGGGTTTCATGCAGTGTGAACTTTATTTTCTGGATTACTTTAAGCTAAAGGATCAAAGATGTAAGCAGATGTGGATAACACCATATGACAACTACCTGCTCTTTTTGCAAACATAGAACTAAGTAGTCTGACAGAAAAAGTTGTTAAAAGTTTTCTTTGGGTTTCTTTGAGTGAATTTTTCATGTGTTTAGTTGAAAATCCTCTTCTTTAATGTCTGTATAATATTTTGTTTCTTTTATGGGTTTTTTTCTGTCATTGGAAGTTAGTATCTGCCAACTCATTCATTTATCTTTGCTCTTTATTCCTACAGGTAATATTTTACACCCAGTTGCCTTGCTTTCTATATCTTTCCTGTGAATGATGATCTGTGATTTTTCACCCCCATGCTTTATTACTCCTTTTTTTTTGTTGTTCCCCCTTCCAAGAACTCCATTTCATTGGTGTCTGGGCATCTACACTCTCCCTTCTTTTGCTGCTGTTGGATACAAACTATTAGTGTATGAGAAATTTCTGGTTAAATTTTGATACTTTAAAATTGAACTATTAAATTTTGATTTTGATGGCTTTTTGAGGCATAAATTGCAGATTTTCTTCCTAAATCACATCTGGTGTGATATTGTTAGGATATTTTTCCTTCTCTTTTCCCAGCGTGGGTTCTTACAAGCCTGTGCACGTTTTTGTGACTTCTGTCTTTCATTTCCAGGATTCAAGCTACTCTAAAGAAACTTCCCAGAACTCCAGTACACACACAGTCAAAGACCAGAGTTCAGTGGACAGCATTCCAGAAGTAACAGAGTCTCCTTCCAAGAGTAAAACACTTGCTGAAGCTGTTAACAGTCTTAAGATGCACATTACAATCCTTAATTTATTCACGTGGATTGTGCTGCTCAACTTGCCATCTTTAATTTATTGGTTAAAAAATCTCAGGTAAATTCTTAAATTGACAGTAAGGTGGAAGAAAGTTACAGTTATTTTTGAAGATAATAAAAATTAGAAACGTTTGATTCTTTACATTATTAGTTACCTTACAGTTTTAAAGACTTCTGTTAATTATTGTTGTTTTCTCTATCCTATCTGGTTTATATTGTGGTGTAAATAGGTGTTAAATGAATCAGTGATATGTTGAAGAAAGTAATGTTTCAGAAAGGATTTAAAATCAGGCTGGGATGCTATATAGATTTCATGTATATTTTTTGTCATCAGCACTTGTATATTACTTGGCAGCCTAGTTTAGAAGTGATGAGCTTTTTAAACCATTTCTTTGCAGGTACAATGTTAGACTTGATCCTGATCCCTGTAGATCCACAGCTATTATCCTCACATGCATTTTAGAAATTCTAATGAATTCAAGCACTTCTGAAGTGAAATCAAGGTACTGTAGCCACATCTCTAGTTTTGCTTTCTTGTTTCTTCATAAATTACCATTTGTGTGGTAAAACTTAATTTGTGCTGTAATTGTTCAGCCTTTGCAGAGATTCGTGAATTTATATGGTAAAGTTTAAAAGATGAGCTAAAATATACCTCTAGTTCAGCTAAGAGGGAAAAATCCCTATATTTGCCACATGGAAATAAATGAAGTATGTGCTCTTTGAGCAACTGGCTGCGATAAAACTTACTGACATGTGACTTTTTAAATCACGGTTCATTGAATGCTTTCAAGTGGCCCAGAATCCAAATACATTGAGCAATTATTGTCCAACAGTTACAAGGAAAAGGGAATTCTAAAGGATTATAGTTAGGTTCTTGTAACTCCCCTTAAGGGAATAGAAATATAATGTGTTCTCAACTGGATTAAGAAGTTATGAGAACTTGGTTTTGCTGACAGAAAATTTCTTGTTGAGATATGAAATTAGTCAATGCCTCATGAATGACAATCAATAACAGCAAATGTCATTTATCCTCTTGACCAGTACCTGTTAGTTCAAGTGATCTAAACCATTAAGTCTTCCTCTGTTACAGAGAACAAATTTCTAAATTAATATAATATTTTTAATGATGTTAACCTTTCTGAATAATTTCTCTTGCTTATGCATCAACTTTTATTGCATATTAGACCTAGTTTTAAAGATTAATAAAGCCTTGAAATAGAAATTATTTTGCAAAGGAAAATGAAAGATGGTATTTGCATATTTTCTGCATATCTGGCTACAAAATGATAATTTTTTTCCTTTGTATTCTTACAGTAAACTCTTGAAGATTGCAGCCAAAGTTCCACTCCCTTTGTCTGTTGCAATGCTGGCCTTTGGACGAATGCATTTATACAGAGTCCCACACTTTGTAACCTTTTCTCTTCTTCTACATGTGCTGTGCTGTTTTGTGTAATGTTCATTCTACATAGGACATATATAGGACAATGCACCCTAGAAACTTAACACTGGAGATGGGAAAAATTGCAACACAGAAATGCCTAAATTAATACGATCAGTAGTTTACATTATGTGGGAAAGAGGACAGAACTGTGAATACTGCACAAAAATTTCATGGTTTTATGAATATTGCATAGGAAACTTTTCCTGGTGTTTATTTCATGTCTCTGAAAATGGAGTGATTTAACTGTGTATAAGCACATGACTCATATCAGTGCAACATCTCAATACTCTGCCTTGTAGACACTTTGGTATTTCACTATACTGCTTTGTGGAAACGGACCTTTTTTACTCACTGTGCCATGCAGTGTCTGTGTTCTGAACTTGCATCTCTTGCAGGTCTGAGGTATGCTGGTTAAAACTCAATACATTTCAAGCACACTGTGACTATCACAAAAACCACACAGCCAAGTATACTTTGAATTATTTTATGTTACATTCAAAAGCTGCCACATTTGTGTCTAGACAAACTAGAATGTACTGCTTATATAGAACTGTTATTTCTATCAAATCATTTGTTCAATCAGTGGGAGTTGAACATTTGTGAGATTATTGCAAGTCTTACACATTTTACTTTTTGTGAGAGTGAGAAAACAACAGTATTCTATGTAGCTTTCTATTCAGGAAGGATACCAGCAGATTCATAAACAATTTGCTGTAATGTTGTTTTAAAACATTGTCAGTTTTCTCTGGAATTTTGAAATTAATCCTTGGACTTTGTCCATATGTAGAAGCTAGCAAATGTTGAGATATGGTGTGAGTTAACAGTGCAGTTGCTGCACTCTCTTTAAGTAGACAAGGCAGGCTTTTTTCCTATTGTGAACAGAGAATCAACCATCTCCTAATAAATGCCAATAGATAAAATGAATATGGAATAGTTACAACCCTGCAAACTCCTGTCCTGCCATACAGTGCTAACTTCTGCATGTGGGCAAACTCAGTAATAGTGGGAAATACTGACCATAACTATTAGCTCTAGTATAAATTCTATCTTAGTGCCTAGATGCTACAGTGACTGCCATTTATAACAAAGCCCACAATAGCTATGTGTAAGGAATTCTGTCCCCTGGGCATGTGTTTTGCCCAGAAGAAATCTCAGCAGTCCTTAGGTTTAAATGATGTATTGGTTCTGTGTAGAGATGAGCTTACTACTCGCTTCTGTGTTAGCTGTCTGCTGTGTCTGAGATACCTGTTACCTTCATCTGGAAGTACTAGACCAGCTCCATCATCTTAGAGGAATACCAAGAGGAAACCTGCTGCTCACAGTCAATCAAGTATACTCTTGATACAGTAGTACAGCCAGCCTGACCCATTAATTCCATCCTATCTTAATAATCTTGCCTAAAGTGCCTCAGTTATTTCTAATGTGTTGTTAGGGTCTGTTCCTTTGAGCTAGCTGGAAAGACTCAGTTCACACAGTGACTTTCCAAAAGGGAGGACAAATGTGAAGAAAGCCACGTGTGTTTTGTTTCAGTCTGCAGTTCAAGTTATTAGTAAGTCATTCAAAGTGCTATAACTGAGTAAGGGTGTTGTAGTTAGCCAAACCACTGTCCCTGTTATCAGTAATCTGTGTGCTGCTATTCTAGTCTTAACCTTTTTAAAAAAGAAGGTTAGATCATATATAGTGTTTGTAAATCAGAAGAGGTATTTGAATAGATTATATCTTGATATTTTCTGATCAAATGTATGCTACAGTACATGTATATAAGATAATTTGTGTGACTTAATATACTCGTAGGTAAATGCACCAGTTGGTTTAACTAGAAATCTCTGTTCAGACATAGAAGAATAGAGTGGTACTTGCAAATGGTTGTGAAATGTGCAGGGTCTGATTTCTGTGCAAGATACTTTTCCTTGACTTTCATGGTCCATTTGGGTTACTACTCTATTTTTCTTCTGATTTTGTTTTGCCACCTTAACAGGCTCTTTCTGCTTGAATCCCATTTATTGGAACTGTTGGAAACGAAACAGACTCAATACTGAGTATCTTTGATAGCTTTCAAAATAGGCCATAAAGTGAAACCTACTGAATTACAGCACCACAGGATAACACCAATTTTTGTTTTCATTTAATGATTTTTTTTTAACTGGAGTTCTCTTGATGATTGTTAGTGCTCTTCCTAAAGTGGGTTCCAGTATCTCGTGTGTATTCCTGCCTGATTTTCAAGCTGGAGGTAGGAGTAGGTATAATCCTGAGATCCCAGATGACAAGAGTTTTTCACATCTCCCTCAACACTCCCTTTTCTCAGGGATGGTTAACCTTTACTGGGGAAAGGAGGGGAAGTCTTACTCCTGTTTTGGATTTAAATGCATTGTGTGCCATTTAATAGATTTAAACTGTTGTCAGGGATTTGTGTCTGGATTGTGCAGTGATCATGGACTGGACAACTTCAACTGTTGGGCGGATTAGGAGTCTAATCCCAATTAGATTTGCCATATAATCAATGGGTGGTGATAGGATTAGAACAAGTCTTAAAATTCATCCCATTCTAGGGGAGGATGAATTATCCTACTTGTCATGGTTCTGAAAAGGACTAGAGTTTTTAACATTGTGAGATTGTTTTTCAGGTAAAATACAGTCATTGTTTGTTTTTACTTTTGGACAAGAAGCTTCTGTTAGGTGAATCTGTAGTTCTGCCACTGTTCACAGTTAGCATTTCAGCACAAACATAGATAACCCAATATATTTATATATACTGGTAATTGCATATATAAGGAGATGTAAATATTACTGAAATATCCTTTAGTATGAGTGGGCTGCATTTGTAAAACAGCTTTTGGCAAATACATTATAATGTCTCTTACTACCTTTTATGACATTAAAATTCCACTTTATTCTTCAAATTTTAGATTATCTAGACTATGTGGGAGGAGCTCAAGGCACAAATTGTAAGGGTTTAGACTCAGGATGCATTCAAAATAAGAACTATTGATGTGGATCTAATACAAATTTTTAAAATAAGCTATTAAAAACAATGCAGAAACAGGGTAAGAACTTAAAATACTAAATGCCACTAACTTTTGGTACAGCAGAATCTTCCTTTGACATGGAGAGGTTTAATGAGAAGCTTTTGGTGATAGCTTCATACCCTGCAATTACTCTTGAAGTCTGTTATCTTTTCTGCTTGATGTCATCAAACATGTTCCTCACAGTCTCATCATGCTGCAATGACATGTGTGGCTAACACTTCATAGAAAGTCTCTATGTGTCTGATAAGGAAAAGCTCACATCTTCACTGGAATTACCAAATGTACCTTGGAACTGAGTGAATTAATGTTGTCCAAAGCTGATCTTTTTACTGGTGATTTAAAAGTTGGTTGCAGTGGGCCACATTTCAGCATCCTGTTGAAAGAGGATTGGTTTGAGGGCTTTTGGTGGAGGTTTCTTTGTATATTTTATGTCCAAGAAACCTGCAGTAACTGGAATTTAAGTTACTAGTATTTCTGACATCTAGAGTTCTGCCCTGATTTTGGTTTTGAGTGAGCTAATTCATGTAGCACATCATTCCTTAATAATAATTTGCTACATTTCAAAACAAACAGGTTAATAACACCAAAACCCTAAGCAGTGCAGTAGTAATACATTGTAGAAAGCATAGAGACTGCTGGTATGTCTAAGTGAATTTTTCATCTATAACCTAATTGGGCTAACTTTAAAGTCAGTGATTAATACAATAAAATGTATTGACATTTAACCTCAAAAGCATTGCATATGTCAGTGTTTGATACATCTGATTTTCCATGTTTGCCAGTAACAAGTGATGAACTCACTTGATGTTTTTCTGAAATCTGATAAATCTGACAGCACAGAATAAAGTTCATTATGTAGCCATTAATAAATGTAAACATTTGAGAAACTTTCATTTGAATCAAGTTTGTTTCAATACAGAGTTGAGTGTGTTTAGACTTCTCTTGTGTTTATACTGAGATTAAACCAGCCATTTACTGACCTTTAGTACTCTGAGCTATGAACATGTTTTTGGAAGTGAATGTGGAGTCTGCACAGAATTGTGCTGCTGTTCTAAGTCACTAAGATGCTAGAAAATTGTTATTAGTAAAGCAGACTGAATTCTTAGTGCTTATTTTCCATTTAATGTTTTAATGGTGAATGTTTCTTAGTTTACGGCTTTGACTTTTTACATCTCTTTTTTTTTCTGGGAGATAATCAGTCTAGCTTTTGTAAGCATTTAGCACTGTACTGTAAAATATAAAATTTTCATCACTGTTTCTTTAGGGGAGACACACTTCTGTCACCAAAGCTACAAACTGCTGCTGTATAGCCTCTAGGAAATGAGTGACAATGAAAGACAATTCAGAACTAATCTGTTTTTTATTTTAAAGTACAATTTCTACCTTTCTTTTAGAGCCAGAACTTTAAACTAGAATATTAGAATCCATAACGTCTTTAAAAATTTGAAAACCTTTTGCAAAGACTGTACTTTCTGTTGTATATTTTTATTTATGGAAGAATGTGTTCAAACCTTTTAATCAGCTCATCTATCCTCAAACTCAAGTAAAAAGTATACACTTTGTCTTATTAATAAACACTGCTTGAAGAAAATTCCATAGTTCTTACTTAAGCAAATCTGTCCAGCCCTCAATTTTTCAGGGGTCTAAGCACATAACTGCCTCAAATATGTGCTTATTGCCTTGTAGGATGAAAACCTGAGCTGTGATATTTTGACTTTAATGTTCTTGAGATTTAAGAGTTCTTTCTGCATTCCTAAATGTAGACAGATTCTGCTGCTCCTGCTGTCATGAGCAGACCTTGTGAGCATGGCCTCTGTGCAGTTACTGGCAGGTTGTGCTCTGCGTTCTGGGAGGGGTCAGAGCTGGGTTTGTCTCTAAACACCAGGAGTGGTGAACACCATGCCATGGGTTCTTTGTGGCACGAGCAGCTCTCTCTGGTTTGCAGTGTCCCTGCCCTGTAGTGCCAAGCAGGATGTTCCCAGAGCAGTGGAACTGGGACTGGCCTGGGAGGAAGAGCAGCAGCTGTGTGCTGTCGTTCTGTTTGTTGAAATACCAGCCAAGACTATCTTCCCTCTCCAACTTAAATAATTTCAGGGTATATCTAAGTATCCAAAGTGTGTTGATGTTTATTTTTACAAAAGGCTAAGTGCACTGTTTTGGGATCAATTCAGGCTTCAGCATTTTCCACCTACTTCACTCTGAGTTTGGAAACAGGATTTGAGACTGCAGCACCTGGCAGCTGGAATACTTTACAGAAGTCTACAGGTAGTAGACAGGACACATAAAATTAGAGTGCCAGACCAAAACTGAAATGTGAAATTCCTCACTGTGACTTTAAACTTGTAGCTTTGTAGAGGAAAAAAAAAATAAATGTACTGTGCCTTAAACCAGTAGATGAATACACTCTAACTGTGTAGCCTGTGGACTTCCATAGCCTTATATTTGATTTTTGAAGTTGACCAAAAATATTTGTGTGGATCATACTGAAACTTGATTTGGGGAAAATGCTTTAAAAAATTACTTTGACCCCATTGTACACTTAGAGAAATGAAGATTTATGACAAGTACAGCATATTTTTTGTTTGGAATCACACCAACCAAAGTCGGAAAGCTTTAGCTGACCTGAATTTTTCAAGCCTTTCTGTTGTGACCAAAAGAAAAATAAGGAAGGAAAACTGGTCACAGATATCTGTAGCAGCTTTGAAGTCTGTGTGTCAAATTATTTTTAAACATTTTGATCTTTAGTCCTCAAAAAAAAAAATCCTCCTAATTGTATTTTTAGCAAAATACTGTATTTAAGTCATTAAATAGCAAAATCTTGACCAGTGTGAGAAGAAAACAGGACAGAGGCAGGGTTGATTGTTTGTGTTCAGGCTCCAGAAGTTTTGAATACTAAATTTTACTTTTTAAATGTAAATCCCTGAAAATTCACATGTTGATTCCCTTTTTTGGAGAAAAAAGCCCCCATACTTATTTCCCCTTTATTCATTAAAGAAAATTAGAAATACTTGAGGACTTTAAATCTTGTTTTAATATAGTAGAAGGACTTCTTATGTGTATTTTTTAATACAAAGAGCTCAGGAAAAGCCACCGCTGGCTTTCCTTATTTGTCTCTAGAGGATTCTTTGTGTGTTTTGAACAAACCCCCCCAAATTCTGCCTTCCCCCCCTCCCAGATTAGCAGCACATAGCACTGAACCCTGGAAAGTGATTCCATCTCAGAGCTTATTGTTGCACTCTGGTGTTTAGACCTGCACACAGAGAGCTGCACGTCAGCTGGTCACAGAGCTGCTTTGAAGCAGTGCCCAGCAAAGTTACAAAAAATTCATGGAGCACCAGCTTCAGCCTGGCTGCCACAGTGCTGCTGCTGTGGCACAACACAATCCTTGTGTCCTCCCTGCTGCTTCCTTCAGAGTGCTGGCTTAGGACTCCTGAAACTCATTCCAGTCACCTCACTTTTTATTTTGTGATAATGTTGCAGCAATCCTAGCCACTGGAATATCTAGTATTGAAACCATTGAGAAGGTAGAATTACCTTTAAGGCCTTCATGTATGATGGTAACTCGAGAAAAACTGTGTAACTTGATTCCCCACTGACCTTTTAGTTGCTTTTTCCAGCACAAAGACAGAATAATGTTGGCCAAAATACCTGGTTTGGGTGATTAATGGGGAGGGAAGGATTTGTTGGTTGTAAAAGGACTTTAAACTTTGAGGAAAACTTATGTAATTTTGGGAAAAATTACTTCTCAAGAAATCAGTCTTAGAAGTTCTTAATTCTTCCTCTGTTTTCAGTTTTTACATAGCTACTGTAAATCTGATGTTGTACATGGAACTCACTCTTAATATTTACAGGTTCTTAGAGATGTTGGCAGGGTCTTATCTATAAATGTTTGAATAATGCTATAACAAATTATTGTGCTTATAAAAATGTATATAACTAAGTTCTTACAGATCATGTCGTATCATAAACTTTGGCAAAGTCCTTGTCTTGTGAGATGCTGAGAACACCTTGGAGAAGAGGTATTTTCAGATAATGTAATTGCTGAAAGATGAAATGTCATAGTCTTTAAAAACTGCCTTTAGATACTTTTTCGTTGTAATTGAGAGCAACTTGATTGGGAGCTACTCTGGGATGTTCCTGTTTTGTTTGGTGTTTTCCCTGGTTGCAGTGTGTACTTCATTTTTTTTTTTTTAACCTAAGTGTGCATGACTTTAAGTACGTTGTATAGCAAATCCCCTGCTAAAGAAACACTTCTGTATATTTTTGTATGGTATTCCAACGTGCTTGCATTGGTACAAATGGTTGTAATTCACAAGAAGTGCCACTTGCCAGTGCTGCCCTGTGGAGTGTTGTGTTACCTGTACTGCTGTTGGACAAACACGCTGGGGAGTGTTGTGAGCAACGTTTGCCTTTAGTCTTGGCTCAGGTACTCATGTGGAGCAGTTTGGTGCTTTTCCTTCTGGCTTGTAATACTTGGGATTCTGAGCAGAAAATAAAAGTAGTAACCAAAAGCCTTGTGGTTGGAGCAGTGCTTTAACAGGTGCCTCTTTCACACCTCAAGCTGAATGCAGTAAGGATAGTACAGGGTGAAACTTGGCTCAGTGTCTTAACTCCTATACCTTAGGCTTCATGGGTGGGAAATGCAGTAAACTTCAAAGTGTCTGTTGAATAATACCAAACTTGTTCTCAGCTAAACTATATATTTTAAAATTCTACCTTTAGAGGTGAATTGCACGGAACTGAGCAAGCAATGCTGTGAGCATTTTCATCTTCATGGCAGTTTAATTCAAACATACATGAACGTTATTACTGTGCAGAAAGGTGATGTCATTAGTAGAGACACTTCGAAAATACTTGATTTATTGAAGATGTTTATCAAGAAAACATGATGCTTAAATTTGGGTGCATTAAAAAGGCAGCACCCTGACATCTTTGACAGCATTTGTTCAACTTAGCTACTGTCCTCAAAAACGAGGGTGCAATTTAATTCAGTCAATGTAAGTATACTCATAGTATTTTAATATGAATGGGTTCTGCTTACATTTGACTTTCTCTGAAGGAAAGAATTGAAATTACTAAAAAAAGACCAGCCTACACATTAAATGAGCACTAGGTCTAAAGAGACTTTTTAGCTCCAAGAGTTTTTCAAAGCTTTAGCTCAGGAAGCAACAATACAAGTGTGTAAGGATTTTTTTTTTTTTTTGACAGCTCACAGAAAATATATGCTAATTGAATCTCTTGCATATCTGTATGCTTCATCAGTCACCCAAATTACCTGAGTTCCTCCAGTAATAAAGCTTGTTTCGTATTTGCAAATGACTTTGGTATGTTTTACTGAATAATCTGTATATCCCCAGTTCTTTGTAAAGAAATCAAAGGAATAAATTAATGGAGGATGAAAAAAGAGGTAGAAGAAAACTGCCAGCTCTTCTCACTTTTTTTTCCCCTCTCCTCTTTCCAAAGCTCCAGAGGGAACTAAAATCTAATCCCAAACTGTAAATCTTTCCTTTTCCCCTTTCTGTCATTTTCTCTACAGGAGCATATTTCTTCTTCTAGCTGAAATAAAGATCTGCCTAGAAGAGCAACAAAGACAGTTGCCTGCCTTTTTCAAGTTATTCTGGTGCTGCTGCTTTGTTCTTGATGAGTCCACTATCTGGAGGTCAAGTGTTATGAAGCATAATTGATGGGGCTTGGTGTGTGTATGATTTTTTAAAAAATCCAAATATGCAGAAATGTAAGCTGGATAAATTGTTTGTATACTACTGTAGTCATAAAAATGACACTGCTAGGATTTTGTTTACTGTGTTGCTAATGATGTTTGGATGCCCAAAACTTTGCTTTCCTGGAAGAGTGGTGGTTGGTTTTTATTTTGCTTTCAAAATTTAAACCAAAGAAAAATGTAAAGTTTCTAGTCACACATAAACATCTATACTCTGGAGTAAGGTGATGGTCAAATATTTTTAATTTTAGCATGTCTATTTAGGGATATATTTTACGTGATACTAAATCATGTATGATCTATATAGCAAAGAGAAGAGTGCAGTGAAATAATAAACAAAAAATATGAGCAGCTCTGATATAAAGAATAGTATGCACTAAGGCTAAGGTAAATTAGCAGAGTCCTCCTTGAAGCCTTTGTCTTAGTTTCTAGTGTGACAGGAGGATATTAACTGCTGATAAAATCAGGGTAGGAAAGCAAAGCTTCCATTAAAATGTTATGATTTGGGATATTGAAGCAGACCTTACTTTTCCCTCTCTTTCTCCAGCATCAAGAAAGTGATCCATATCTCATTTGCTTGAAAACCATTAGTCACCATTCTAGAGATATGTCTAATTACTTTTAACTAAAAATAATATTTTGATAAAGCTGTGCTATTTGTCCTGGGAATTGTTTTATACTTCCTATATGCCTACTACCAATTTTCTGCAATACGGCTTGGGAGGAATTTGTACTGCACTGTTCAATAGCAACAGGTCTGAAGAGCATCAAGGATGAAATTCTCAAGGGTCTTTATGTCATGGATGGAAATGGAATCATTACTGTATTTTTGAACTCCTGCTAACGTCATTGACACCCACCTACAGTCTACCAGAAATATAAGTGCAGAGATCAGGTTGTTCACAGATTACGAGGAGACCAACCAAGAAGGGGCAAGCCAAAGCCAAATTCCCTGGTAAGCTCTATTTTAAAGAATGTGAGAGGGAGAATTCCTTTTCTCCCCCTGAGTCAAGTTGTGAATTGGATCTCTAGTATGTTAGACCAGGCTGTATTAAATACCATTGCACTTATTATTATATGTAGTAAAATTAAATGCAGTTTTAAAAACTGAGCTCTCTGGATCTTGAGCCATATTTTTGCATTCTCCTTGGAGCACACAGGGTTCTGGTGCTGTATGAGCCACTGAAAATGGCTGTGTGTAATAAATGTAAACTTACAAATGTAATATTTTGTGTTGAGTGTTCTGTTGGTACCTCAGAAGAGAGTCCAGTGTCTAGAAATTGCTTTGGTATGGGAAACACTTGTTTAGAATAATTTGTTCTTCCAAGTATCTTAGTACAACGAAAACAAAGAGTTGATAGCACATGGATGTAATCTGCAGTGGGCAGACTTTCCTTGGATTTGTGTGTTCCCAGTGACAGCTCTGTAGGATTTAAGGAGTCTGTCTGTTTGTCCTTACAGACAGTCTGTTTATCTCCAGCATGAGGAAAGTGCTGCTCCTGGGTCTGTATGTAGTATTGGCTGTGAGAGGATTGGCAAAGGGTGCTCCTTTCCAGCCAGAAGAGAAATGGAAGCCTCTTGATAACCCCAGAAACAGAGACCTGGTAAGGAGACATTTGAAGAAAGAGAGCTGAAGTTCTGTGTGTTTCTTTGTTTTCCATGAAGAGACTCCTTATCATCTAAATTTAAAGGCAAGAGGAAGCCATTAGATGGAATGGAACAGTCAGGAACTGTGCACTTTGTATAGTCAATAACAATTTCTCAGTCAAGATGTACCTCTTAACTGAAGAGACATTCTCAGAGCACAGTAGTGCATAAAACTTCCTTCTATCTCCATCCAGCAACTTTTGCTTTAAAAAAATTATTTTGATTATACAGCCACTTGTTTTATGAAACAGAAAAGGAATGATTACTGTGTTTCTTTCAAATGTGTGCTCTGATTGCATGTTGTTCCATCTCAGTTTGCATCTGACAGCTACGAAAACACCACTCAGAGAACATTTGCACAGTCTTAAAAAGAATTTGTGAAGGAAAAGAATCAGTTTCCCATATTTTTTCCTCAGTGTTTTAAGAAGGTTTAATTTCTCCTTTGAAGTGATTGTAAGGGGACCATTCAAATCAATTGCCTATTGTTGCTGACTCTCACCGAAATGTTTACAGAACTGTCCTGTTGTCCTGCTTGCTCTCAGCAGGGACAGGCTGTGCCTGTTTTACAAGGGGTGCAGTTACATGGCAGCCCGTGGTTTAGTGGGGAGCATAAATGAGCAGGAAACGCTGATCTCCTCACTTCACATGACATGGAGTGGATGGAGCCGTGGATGGAGAGGGCATGTATGAATTAGGTTGCCTACACTGTATCAGGTTATGATCAGATTAGAGCATTTTATCCCACAGAGGAACAAATACTACATCTGATTTGTGTCAGTAGAAATCATTAATCTCCTTTGGTCGTGCTCTCTTTATTTTCACACCCTCAATATGTTCAGTTTTTCAGAATGCTCCAGGCTTACTTCTCGGGCAGGGGTCTCGATCTCAGAAAGTTCCCAGCTACTTTCACTGTGAACAATGAGGGACCAAGGCCTGTCATGTTCTACTCAGATCCTATTGCTTCTGCATTTGCAGATTATGAAGAAAGGAAAAAATCTTTTCACAACTATTTCAGAGGCTGAAAGGTTCTGCTGATGAAGGTAAAAGAGGATGCCTTGTCCTCTAAAGCTGTTATGTGTGTAATCAAGAAAGATTCTGACTGAAGTATAAAAGCAACTTCTTTCTCAGAAGGAATTAAAAGTGTAGTACCTTAACCCTTGCCTGAAGTGGGTTTTAAAATTCTTGAGGCAGAGATCTATGAGGTAATTACTACTTACTAAAATTACACATGGTGCTTGTGCAGACCTATATAGACCATGATTTTTTGTTTTCTCTTTTTTTCTCCCCTCCTTCATATGGAGAAGAATTCTGAAAATGTAGAGATAATAGGGGCTGCAGGTTTTGTGTAAGGAATTGAAAAAAGATTATAAATTGAGATCAGTGGTTTCTTGTGATATATGTATATTAAGAAAATTAATTTAAGCATAAGTTATTGCACTAACGAAGCATACATTGTCTTTTAAATTCAAACTAAATATTGTTTTCTTCTGGTTTACAAATGGTTGAGAATTTCAATAAGATTTAAATCAAGGCATTTTGGTGATTTACTTTGTATCTTAAAGTGCTTAAGTTGTAGTCAATATTTAATTTAGGATTTCCAGCTCAGTCCTGTTCTCAGCCTGCTTAACTCCTTCTCTCTTTGTAATCAAAATCAAAGCTCCATTATTCTTATTATCATGAACCATAATAAAGACTGCACTCAGATTTTAATACTAAATTCTCTTTTTGCTGTGTTTTTGTGTAAGGAAAAAAAGCACCACCGAATGTGTATTTTGTGCATGAAAAAAAGAAAAAGGGAATTCAGAAGGGATGCTCGACTATAAGTCACAGCAGCAGTGAGAAAATAACTGGTGGAAGTTCTTTGTCCTAGATAATTCAGGATGGTCATTGTAGTTCTTTTCAGTGTTCAGAACTGTCTTGTGAGAACAGAGGTTCAGCCACCTCTGTTTTCTTGTATTGGTTTGGATATGGCTATCTTGTATTTCACTAACATATTTGTAATTTTTTTGTCTTTTTCAGGTGTTAAGTTCAGAACTCATTGCCAAGTGCAAACCTTCATAGCAAAATTTTACTTCTTTGACTTCTTAACTGTTACCTGACAGTTCAAGATTTTCTTCACTGTCACCGTTTCTGCCAATGGAATCTGGTGTCCTGCTGTAATGAGCATTATTCTGTCTATTGACAAATGTGTGCTCCTTGTCTACTGCAGTTTGTGAGCAGAATTGTGCTTGAGTGTGAATAAATGAGGCGTGCAACAGCGTGCAGTTAACTCCTGCCAAGTGTCTTTGTTCAAAGCTGCTGAATTAATGTTCCCTTTCAGTTTATTAGAACGGGATGTCCCAAGGTGTTCTGCGACAAGTCTTCAGATCCTCTTTTGGTACAACACCTTTCGTGGCGGCCTCTGGCTGCTTGTGCCTCACCCCGAGCCCGCACGCCCATTTCTGCCCCCGCGCTGGTCAGAACTGCCCCATCCCTCCGTGCAAGGCGTTAAACCCCTCGGTGGTGCCGCTGTGCCCCTCGGTGGTGCCGCTGTGCCCCTCGGTGGTGCCGCTGTGCCCCTCGGTGGTACCGCTGCCCATAAGGGCGGTACAGCCGCACTCAGACCCGCTGTGCCCCTCGGTGGTACCGCTGTGCCCCTCGGTGCTGCCGCTGCCCGTAAAGGCGGTACAGCCGCACTCAGACCCGCTGTGCCCCTCGGTGGCACCGCTGCCCATAAAGGCGGTACAGCCGCACTCAGACCCGCTGTGCCCCTCGGTGGTACCACTGCCATAAAGGCGGTACAGCCGCACTCAGACCCGCTGTGCCCCCGCGCTGCCCTCAGGCGCGGCCCCTCAGCGGCGAGCGCGGCAGCCGCCGCCCGGAACTCGCGCGGGCAGGCGCGGGTGGCGGCGGGCGCCATAGCGGGGCGGACGCGGTGCCTCCCTCACAGGGTCCGCCGTGCCGGGGCA
>VYXF01010883.1:188069-211367 GCA_013397295.1 Polioptila caerulea | reverse complement strand
GCGCCATAGCGGGGCGGACGCGGTGCTTCCCTCACAGGTTCCCCCGTGCCGGGCCTTGCCGGGGCAATGTCGGGTTTCAGCCCGGAGCTTATCGAGTACCTGGAGGGGAAGATCTCCTTCGAGGAGTTCGAGCAGCGCCGCGAGGAGCGCAAGAGCCGCGAGAAGGTTTTAATGCCCCGCTTGGCCGCCCCACGGCCCGGGCCGCCACCCTCATGGCAGCGCCTGGCAGGCACGGCCCGCTGCTCCGTGCGTGTGCAGGGGCTCACGCTCTCTGCCTGTGCGGCTGTGTCTTTGCCAGCTTCTGTGTGCAGAGCGCCGAAGGTCCCGGCGAGGCGGCGGCGGCGCGGCCGGGGGTGCGGGGAGCGCAGGATGCGCCGCTGCGGTCTCAGGCGCCGGCCCCGGCAGCGGCGTCCGCCCCGCCGGTAATTGATGCTTTGGGTATAAACTCACGCAGATTATGCTGCTACAGCTCCCCCACCAGCATCTGAGATCTAAGGGAGAGAGCCGGTGCGGCTCCTTGTTTGACTTCTTGACAGCAGCAAATATAGGGAGACGCAGTTTGTGTCCGACACTATGTAAGTGGTGTGATTAAAAGAAAATACGTATGATTTGTCGGAGTGTTGCAGTTCTTTTTAACCTCGCTATATTTTTGCCAAAGTGCTACAGAATTTCTGCATTTCTTGGTCTTCAGAGAGCAAAATCAGCAGGACTCAGCTGTCATGGAAGGATTTATCCTAGGGCAGCATTCTTACCAGATTAATGAGGGCTATTTTGATATTGACAGGCTTCTGGAAGGATTTGTCACACAGATCTTTTGGTTTTTTTTTTTTCTAATACTGTCAACCATGTCACTCCACCTCACTGGAATGCCAGATAAACAATGGACTGGTCTCTTCAGTCAGAAATATTGTGACCAGTCACTATCTGAGTCACCCACACTGATAAGAATATAAATGTCTTGAAAGCAAGTAATGCTGGGTTTTGTTCACTTAAAAATGCAGTGCTTATCCCACCTTTCACTGGCAGTGCAAAGGCTGGAAAGCCAGATGGTAACTATAAATATATGGGGGAAATAACAATGGGTAATACTATGAAGGTAATAATTTGTATTTTTGGTGTGTGTAGGAGGGAGAAAATGCTTCTGCTGAGGAAAACGAGGAAGATGTAGAGGCTCCAACTTCATCCAGAAAAGCATCTGGGAAATCCCAAAGTCAGGATGAAACTGATGGTAGGTGTTTTTAACATAATCATTCGTATTTTAAAAGGCACTGGAAGTTGCTCTTTGATAACTGACTTCATAAAAACCTGGCTCCATTTTCCCCCTTCTGGTCTCTGAAGGGACTGAAATAAAAGGGAAATTAAATTAATAATTATGTCTTGTGTTTGGATTCTCAATATCCAAGTCAGAATAAAAATAACC
Organism: Polioptila caerulea; assembly: GCA_013397295.1. NCBI lineage: Eukaryota > Metazoa > Chordata > Aves > Passeriformes > Certhiidae > Polioptila > Polioptila caerulea. The sequence goes on along the minus strand of VYXF01010883.1, from coordinate 209,947 downwards.
AAACATATCCAAGTTGAAAAAAATAACCATAAACTCAGGTGTGGTCCCCAAGTCCATCTCCTATATAGGCAATACATGATAAATTTGTTTTTCAGTCCCAACTTGATACTGTGGTTATTTTCTAATCAAATCTTCAGGTGTCCAATCCCCCAGCTCAAAATTTTGAGCTCTACATATTTGGAGTTTTGCATATAGATCTGTGGTCAGTTATAACCCTGGATTCACTTCATAATGAGAAGTTGTAAATAAAAAAATGGTAAATTAAAAAAGAAATATATGCCTTAAGCCTATTTATTCAGAGTACTTAGCATCATTTTCTTACTTATTCTAAAGAATTCTGTTCCTTTTCCAGAGAAATGCCAATAATCTGGATTTTGCATTTACACATGTTAAAAGGTACTTGTTGTCATGGATGGAATGGCTACAAGATCTTGTTTTCAATTACTTCTAAAAATTGGTTGCTGGATTGTGGAGTAGTAGAATTCTCTGGCCACTTACAGTCTCTTCAGCTGAAAAGCTCATTGCAGCCAGCCAGCCCAGTGCTTGAAAATTGCTGATTAAACAAAATGTTGATCAAACTGTGGCTTCATTCTGTGTGTTCCTCCCTGCTTTCATCTCAGATATCCAAAAGATGTTGCAGGCTGGGCCATACCAAGCATTGGTGATGAATAATCCACAGCTTTAAAACCAAAGAGGCTGCTAATAGCTTTTCTGCATTTCTGCAGGCAGCACTGCTTACAGAACAGCTGCTTCAAGGGGGCTGCTGTTTTCTCTGCACTTGTCCAGAGAAGCAGCATGTCCTCTTCGTTGTATCATAAACCTGTTTTGCTTCTTTCTCAACCAGGAGAAACAGCAGATGGGGTCAGTAAATCTGTCCATCGGGTCTTTGCATCCATGCTTGGGGAAAATGAAGAGGAGGAGGATGAAGAAGAGGAGGAGGAAGAAGAAGAAGAGGAAGAAGAGGAGGAAGAAGAAACTACGGAGCAGCCTACAGCTGGAGATGTTTTTGTTTTGGAGATGGTTCTTAATCGAGAGACCAAGAAAATGATGAAAGCAAGTATTTAAATTCATATAACTTCCATGTGTCCCCTGACCATAGTGCATAAATACCACTTTGTGTGACTTTTAGCTGCTTACTGAGAAATTTGCCTGAAAATTGTTCCATGTAGGATAATCCTGCTTGTGCTGGTGTTTGTTGTGCTGTCTTTGTTTATTATAAAAGCACTGTAGTTTGCTGTTTGAAAGCTTTCAGAAATCATAAAATCAGTTTTCCCAGTGCCAGAAAACTCTGAAGATTAGCGGGTCTTTTGGTCTGTCATTTAATATTGCTAATATTTAAATAACTTGGTGTTAAGCACAACAGGGTGTCTCCTGAATTTGGGCACAACTGAACCTTGGGCAGAAATAGCATCCCTTTTCCATTTAGGAGAAAAGACCTCGCAGCAAACTTCCTCGTGCCTTGAGGGGTCTGATGGGAGAGGCCAACATCAGATTTGCTCGAGGAGAGCGTGAGGAGGCCATTCTGATGTGCATGGAAATTATTCGGCAAGGTATGGGAGAATGGGCAAACCTGGGGGCTTAAGGGTGGGGTGAAATTTCCATGTGTGGGAGGAGGATTCAGTGTGGCTCCACTGAAGATGAAAATAAACAGTACAAGCAAAATCAGGGTGTAAGGAGTACAATGAAGAACATGTACTGCACTTCCTTTATTTTCTTGCTTATAAAAAGAAACTAGCACCTCAATTCTGCAGAATTCTGGATCTTCTTGCAGAGGCAAGCATCAGCATGACTTGCTGTGTAGAATAATGCTATAAATGGTTGTTGTTAGATTCAGTTGGGCTGTTTAGAAATTTACAGACAGGAATCAGAAACTTGTCTACAGGTTTTTCCTGAATTTAAACAGCACATGAGGATGTTTCGTGTAATTCTGATACCTGTTCTTTGAGAAAGGCAAGTTATTTGTTTCCAGTGTGGATTTTAAACAATAAATCTAAGTCATTCTTTTTGTCTTTTCACAGCTCCTCTAGCTCATGAGCCATTTTCCACTCTTGCCATGGTCTATGAAGACCAGGGTGATATGGAGAAGTCACTGCAGTTTGGACTGATTGCAGCTCACTTAAATCCCAGCAATACTGAGGAGTGGGTTAGACTGGCAGAAATGTCACTGGAGCAGGACAATATTAAACAGGCTGTTTTCTGCTACACAAAAGGTAGTGTAGCAAACATTTTAATAATTTAAAATTAAGGCTAGGTGCTAATGGCAGTCATTTTGTTTTCTTCTCCTTTCTAGTTTAGTTTGCTTCAGGGTGCTAAGATTCTGATACCTCTGTCTGGACTTTTATCAAAGATTAATGAATCTATAATATAGGATGTCCTTGCAAAAACCTTGTGCATGTCCATTAACACGAGTCAGGGAAAGGAATGTGAAACCCACTGTTGCCCTTTCCTAAACTCCTCTTGTGCTGCTGCTTCTTGCTGTAGCTCTGAAGTACGACCCGACCAACGTGCGCTTCCTGTGGGAGAGATCCAGCCTGTACGAGCAGCTGGGGGAGCAGAAGATGGCCATGGATGGCTACCGGCGCATCCTCAACCTCCTGGCCCCGTCCGACGGCGAGCGCTTCATGCAGCTGGCCCGGGACATGGCCAAGTGAGCTGGGCTGGCAGGAGCCTTGTGCTTACAGTGTGCAGCTCTCCCACAGCAGTTTTGGTTACCTCGTCAGCTGCCTTCCTGTGTAATCCTGTTACTGGCCTGTTTCCAAACAGTTTAAGGTCTTTTGATCTTCGCGTTTGGGAAGCGTCCCCAAAAATGCAAGCATTATAAATTTAATACTGTATTATAAAACAGTATTATCAGTGGAGGTGTTGCCTTCTGGAGGCTGACCTGGAACAGAGACCAGACAGAGTAAGAGGATAAAGTAGATATTTATTAAAAAGCCTCAGTGGGCCCACCTGGGCCACACAAGAGTCCAGCCAGGCCACACCCAAGATGCCCCAAAATGGTCACAAAATGGATACCCGATCGCGAGGTCCCACACTTTTATAAGTTCTGGTCCATCAGCATATTAGAGTCAATTGTCCAACCATAGCTTCAGGTTGTGAAGCTCCATCCTCCTTGATTTTTCTTCTCACTTCACCACTGTTTTTGTTCTTGGGCTTGAAAGTTGTCCTTGGTATCGAGCTAGAGAAGGAATTGTTTTGTGTATCTACTCTGTGAAGAGAACTCAGTAGCACTTAATATGAAACCTAAAGCTGACCATTAAAACAGCACAGGATCTAAAAAATATAAAAGCTAAAAGCTAAGGCATCAAAGGTTTCTGAAAGCAGGTTATTGTGGGACATGATTGATGCCTTACTCCAGTGGGGGAGATGAAAACTCCAGTAATGTCCTAACAAACAGGGGAGAAGAACATTGTTAATTGTTTGAAATACATGAAAATTTTCAACAGTTGTAAAGAAAATAACAACACCCTCTTTCTCACTGTCTTTTATAACATCCACTTGCTAATGAAAATCTTTGCTAATAAGCAAAAATCAGAAAATTATGAAAATCCCTTTGCTTCAGTGGAAAGTGTATATTGTCAGTTTTGTGAATTACCTGGTATCTCATATCTGTTTTATAGGAGTTACTACGAAGCCAATGATGTGACCTCTGCCATTGAGATAGTGGAAGAGGCCTTTGCCAAGCACCAGAGCCTTGTGTCCATGGAGGATGTTAACATTGCAGCTGAACTGTACATCTCCTCCAAACAGTACGACAAAGCTCTGGCGGTACGGACACTTCAGTGCTCTTGGGTGTCATTGCCAGCCCCTCTGGCAGCCAGAATGGATGGTTTATCTTCATAGCTCATGTTCCTGCAGTGCTAAAATGGGGTCCTGCTTCTGTAAAGATAGGGCTCATCAGAAACAGACTGCTTGCTATTGGTTCTGTAGTAATTAGCATTTAAATTAATGTTTGGATTGAATTAATTGGGGGCTGATAGGTTTGTGCCTTGTTGGAGGTTTAAAATTTTGGGATCCTTCCTCTCCTTCTCTACAGGGACCTTAATCTTAGTAGCCAGAGAAGACCTTCAGGCTGGTTTTGTGAGCAATACCAGCAGAGGTCATTCTCTGAGTAGAAGGTTAAAATCATGATACTGAATGCTCTGATGGTTCAAATGCAGATTCTTGTGATTTATCTGGCAGACTTGTGTTACAATTAATAATTTATGCATGAAGCACAAAACATACATTCCAGAAAGACAATACATCTTAACTCTAAGGCATCAGTAATTAGAGAATATTGCTTATCAGGTCCAAATTCATTAATTCTCACTTTATAGGCGTATTTCCAATTTGATTTGGTATGGCTTTGAAAAGGAAGGTGTTGGTATTTGGCCATTGTCATTCTTTCCAAGATAGATTGAAAAGACACTGTAAGTTGGACCTTCTTCTTGTGAATGTTCTTATTTGTCGTTATTAAATTACTTAGGGTTTTTTCTTTCTTGAGATTTTATTCAACTCTCTTTCAGTCAGAGCACAGTATCATGAGCCTGCAAACAATTCCTCTGATCCTTTTTTGTACTTCTTCCCTCCTTAAACATCAGTCAATTTTATATACACAGCATTTAGCTACTGGGTTTATTAATACAGCAGAACTGTAGTCACAGAGCCATTTCCTGTTTCGTTTTGAAGGTTCTACTTGGGTTGATGAATGCAGCTTTTCCTCTGATAACTTCTGTGATGGCTAAAACTGTCACTTAGACTGGTTGCTCCACGTATGCTTTAAATCTTTGAAATGATCCAAGTTACTTTTCTCTTTTAGGTTATTACAGATTTTACGGGAATTGTGCTTGAAAAAAATGTACCAGAAAAAAGTGCAAATGAGGAGAAAAAGGGTAAGTAGCTGTCAAGTGGTTACTGTGACCCTGCTGTTCATGTGATATGACATCTTTCCTTTACCTTTTCAACTCCAGAGTATATTTTGCTGCATTGTTGACAGGCTTTTCTCTGTTGAAATCTGTGGGTGCTCTTAGATTTTCATGGCATGACTTCAGCCTGCTGTAGGAAGTTACTCTGGTCTCCCCATAGCCCTCATGACTCACTGAAGACAAGGACTGCTCTCCAGGCAACTGGAGGCCTTTTAAAGTTCTAAACATTCCTCTGAGTGTTTACATCAGACCTGCTATTTCTACCAGCTAAATAGCTTCTAAAAAAAGATAAAAAGATCGGCTTAATGGCAACTGTGCTCAAGAATATGAACCTTTTACCTAAGAGTAATGTTCTTTATACATCTTGCATCTGTTATTAACCATCTAACTGAAGTCTAGGCATACTAGTCTGTAATTTAGTGAAGTAGGTTGTCTTTGAGAAACTTGCTTTATCAAAGTAATTTCACCTGAAAATGTTTATTTAGGCTGTAGAGTGGACACAGCACACCAACTCCATAAGCAGACAGTCTCGTTTTGTGATTAAAGTGGTTGTTTCAGCAATCTGATGCAAGCCCAATGCAGATAGAACATATTTCTGTTGGCTTTTTGCTCTGATTGACCAGGTAAAAATACAGTTGATTTATGAACAACTGTCCTGATGGAGACTTTCAGCAGAAAATTTACAAGAAACAAAACTATAATAAGTCTAGGAATTAGAACACAATGTTTCCAAGTTGCCTCCTGTGCACTGTTGGTTGAGAGAAAGCTTCTAAAATAGAGCTTGTTGTTCTCTGTTGCTTTGTAACTTTTGTGACTTTTATAACTGCTTCTTGCTCTCTGCTGTCCTTAAAAAAGAAAACAATATACACAAAAAACCCAAAACTAGAACAGAAGAAACCCATTCCACTTTTCAGAGTAAACTGCCAATCAGTTATGGATTCAAAGGCAAGTAACTGTTGGCTTAGCTGGTCCTACCAGTTAATCTGATAATCTTTTACAGAAGATACAGGTGCAGCAGTAGAAACTCAGGAAAGCCAGGAGGCAGCGACTGACAGCCAGAGTCATCCAGCTGCTGAATCCAGTGCTCCAGGTAAGTAATTTATATTTTTAATTTTGGACAAGTCTATGAACTGATCATGTTGTTAGGAACCAGCTTGCAGTCATATAACAGCTGGAGACTTCTAGCACAGAAACAGGGCTTCATCCAGAAAAGCACTCTTCTGTACTTTTCTTCTTTCCCTCACTCCGACCTTCCTTCTAACCCAGCCAGCCAGTTGTCATTTTGTAGAAATAGATCAGTAGGGGAATAGTTATCCTTGGGTATTGCAGCGTTCAGAGAATGATGAGTTAGTCTGCATGTTGTGATTTGGAGTAAAGGGATGTGGATGTAGGAGGTAAAAGGGAAACCTTAGGCTGGAAATCACAGTTTTCTCAGGTTTTAGCAATCACTCTGAGTGTCTGGTGTAAGTACTGAAGTGAAGGAGAATGTAACCAGGAGTTCAGGAGGTGTCATGACTGTATGTGAAGGACCTATGACAATGGAATTTTATTGTGAGACCTCTCATTTGCTGGTATTGTCATGGGTAGCTACTGTGCCTCATGTTTGCATTCAGCCTCCCTGTTGTGTGAAGTTCTGTAGTTAACTGTGTTTGACAATGTGTTCAGGCAGTGCCTGGTACACAGGACTTAACAAGAACAAGAACCTTAATTCAGGGCATTTCCTTCAAAAAAAAAAGGAGGAGAGGGTACAGGTGCATACATTGTTAAAGGAAGGCTTTATTGAGCAAGTGCCTCTTACGTAGGCAAAGGATCTAAGCACACACTGTGGAATCCTGCTGTTGAAGTCAGTGCAGACTGACAGTGCTTGGTACCTCGCGTGGAATTATTAGTCACAGAGACAGTAGGAAAACGTTGCTCCAACTCTTGGAAAAGAGAGAGGAGGAGGAAAAGAAGGGTAGATAAACACTTGCTAGAGCTGATAAGAATATTTTTATAGTTCCTGAGCATGGTCTGGAGGGGATATAGTGCTTGAGAAGTGGTTCTTAAAGCCTCTGGGTTCAGAAGGAAACTCTTTATCTTGTCACAGCTGTGGAGAAGGTCAGCTGCTGCATACCTGAGGGTGTTCCCATCGACATCACGGTCAAGCTGATGGTGTGCTTGATTCACTTGAACATCCTGGAGCCACTCAGTGTAAGTGGAAACCAACTCACAAGGGGGAGAATGTTATAAGAAATCACAAAAGCAAGTAATTGTTTCTGTTTTCATAGACTGAGGTGGTTGAGGGAGCTGTGGAGATTCTTTTTGCTTCTCTCCCACTCCCAAGAGAGAAACCTTACAGGCCTGCAATAGCAGAAATAATATCTTTGCCCTTAGAAATGATGCCAGTGTAAGTATTACTAAAGCACAGTAAGTCACAGCCTGTGTGCTGTGACAGGCCCAGGACCATATTGTGAAGTTGTTGAACACTAAGGAACACATTTTCACTTTGTTTTAAAGCCATACTAAATCTGAAGAGTGTTCTCTCATAAAGGATACTCCTCATGGATGGATGCTTTAACCCACTGGATGTGTGAAACATCTAGAATAGAAGAATGGGGCTTCTTCAGGAATTCTGGATTTCAGATCTTTTATTTTTCATTTCTAAGCTAACATTTAAATAAAGGAAGTATAGTTCAGAATGCAAATGGAATAAAAATCATAGGATAAAAATGTAAGCTTCCTATAAGCATGCCTTAGAGAAATGTTCTCGTTAATTATTTGTGCTTTAAGTATTTGTGTGGTTTTTCTTATAGTCTCTTTTGACTACTCTGGTGGAACAAAATCCAGAAGACATGGGTGATTTGTATTTGGATGTCGCAGAGGCTTTTCTGGATGTTGGAGAATACAACTCAGCCCTGCCTCTCCTGAGTTCCCTTGTGTGTTCAGAACGATACAACCTGGCTGTTGTGTGGCTTCGGCACGCGGGTGAGAGGGGCAGGACTGCTGAGCGTGGGGGACTGAGAGATGATGATGGAATGCTGAGCATTTCCAGGGACCTTTATCCAACATCACAGGGGTTTTAGATTGACTGGTTGAAAGAGAATTGCTATTTGCCAAATGAAGTTTGTCAGGACAGTTCTATCAAGTGTTTTATTTTGTTCTTCATATACACTGAAATTTACATCAGCTAAAAGCACTTTATGTTCATGTAAGTGAAACAGCATCTATTCTGCATTTCATCCTGTGTCAACTGCTGATGTTTGAAGTGAAACTATGGATGCATCAGTGCATGTATCTGAATATTTTCACTTTAAAATACACATTTGGGATGATTTTACTAAGAAGGTATGTTAATTTACTTGCAAACTTGAAATCTTTTTCTGCTGCTTAAGTGTCTTGTGTTGCTGATGGTATTTCCAGAGTGCTTGAAGGCTTTGGGACACATGGAGCGTGCTGCAGAGAGCTATGCCAAAGTTGTTGATCTTGCTCCATTGCATCTCGATGCAAGAATCTCACTTTCAACACTTCAGCAGCAGCTGGGCCGGCCTGAGAAAGCTCTGGAGGCTCTGGAACCAATGTATGACCCAGATACACTGGCTCAGGATGCTAACGCTGCACAGCAGGTGGGTAGAGCCTTCTGTGCTTCCATGTATGATGTATTATTCTGCCAAACTGTGCTAGTAGTCCAAGAGGTTTGCATAGGACCAGGGATTCAGACTTATCTCCCCTGGGGAGCTTTCAGGCACAGTGACTGATCCATTACAGCATCAGGGACACGTCCTCCTGACTTCCTTCCTGACCATTCTCTCAGCATTTCCCAGTGCCACCTGATAACTTCTGTGCAGTGCACAAGCTGTTGGCCACTGAGAGACAGTCAAGACTCTACATGAAGCTGATCAGCAGTTGCTACATGTGAGCTCCATGGTTTGGCCTCTGTTGATTGTAAGCAGAGGTTCTGAATCCCCTCTCTAGAAGCACCCTCACCATAGATAAGAGTCATGCCAGATTTCTCTGAAGTTGGAGGATTTGGAACAGTAACTCCTGAGAGCAGTTTAGGGAGAGCTTATCTGCTGCTGCAGGTTCTTACAGCTTTCTGGAAGCTTTTACAATCCTATTAGTACTGTACTGAGTCAAAATTGTTTGTTTTATTAACTCACTCTGTGCAAAAGGTTGAATAATACTGTTCACTGTTGTCCAGGAATTAAAGCTGCTCCTGCATCGCTCGACTCTGTTGTATTCCCAAGGCAAAATGTTTGGTTACATTGACACATTGCTCACCATGCTGGCAATGCTGCTGAAGGTAAGCCAGTCTCCAGCTGCACTGTAAGAAATTGGACAGCTGTGAGTTGGGTCAAGGCAAACAACAAATGAACTCAGGAGGAAAGCTAGTGGGCTTTTCTATGTAAGTGGTTTCATAATTTTGTTAGATAGTAATCCTGCAGGTAGCCTGCAATACTGGTGATCCTGCCTGTAGTGTTCAGAACAGAGGACTGTTTGTGTGTATAATTCTTGATATAGTGACTTCAACTCCCTGTTCTCAGTGTGCTTACAGCCCACCAAATTCTAAAGCTGCTTCTTGCCTTTTTAACATTCAGCACAGAGCTTTTTTGAGGTGTTGATACTGGTGTCTATTTCAACCATTTTCTTTTTAATTTCTTTCTTTATTATTTTCTTGTGATAAAAGGACAAAATAAGTATTTGTTTAGCCAGAAAATACAGTGGTGGCGGTTTTGTGTTAATTGATTTTTGTTTATTTATAAATAGTATATAGGGAGTGAGCTAAGGGAATATTTAGACCTCCATTTTATCCACCTGCTCAGCACCTTGACTATTGTATTATACTGGTTGAAGAGCTGACTATGCACAAACTTCTGAAAGCGATAGAGAAAGGCATTGTTCTTCTTACACTTCCATGCAAAGAGTCTTGTTTTCAATATACCCAAGGATATTCCAGTCCCAGGAGAATTCTTTTTAAGTAGCTTGAAGAGGTTGTATCTTGCTTTTGCTTAGCCCAATTTGCACTGGAGCACGAGACAATGCAGAGATGATACTCCTGTTGGGAATGTGCTCTCTGATGACCTTGCTATATGGTGGTGTCACAGACTGTTCTGGGGTGCAACGTGAGCAGGATGGATTGGCCATAAAGCTGCCTTTGTCATAGGTTGTTATATTGTAATCTGAAATGCTGCCCTCAAATTTGTTTCTAGGTAGCAATGAGCAGAGCTCAGGTGTGTTTGATATCTAGTTCCAAATCTGGAGAGAGACACCTCTATCTTATTAAGGTGTCAAGGGATAAAATTTCTGACAATGATGACCAAGAGACAGCCAATTGCGATGCAAAAGGTAACAAATCACAGATTGTTTATTAAAAAACAACAAGGTGAACTCCATAGTTCTGAAAAATGATAAATATGCTTCTATTTTGCGTGCTAAATCCATGCAGTCCATGTTAACATTGTTTTATTTCTTGGGGAAAGGAGGCAGCAAAACTGAGGATAATACATCTTAAGGGAACAGTCCCCATTCAGAGAAAAATAGTAAGATTACAGAATAATTCTCAGAGATTGAGAAGAGCCTCAAGTGATCTTATGGGCCACCATTCTCCTCAGGGGAAATGTAATTCATGCAAATCTAGAATGTAATACAGATACATTGTAAAATTGGTGTGATATTTTTTTTTTGCTGGCCCAGGCTTGGTTGAGCCAGACTACATGTTCTTAAGCACTGCTTGATAAATTAGGGAGGAACTTCATTGCATTCATGTAATATTTTTACAGTGTGAACTGGGTGTATTGCTTGCCCTTTGTTCCCACTTTGTGAGTGTTTTTTGCTGGTGTTTTATGAACTGCCCTTAAACTGAGAAGAAGTAAATACTTCTTATTAGCTGTTAGTGCTACAACGTCTTTGAAAATACCAGTTTGATGTATGCATCTATTTTGTAAAAATTTATCTTTCTTCTTCTAATTTTTCTCAACGTTCTGGCTCTAATATTTTCAGCAATTTTTGCTGTTCTCACAAGCGTTCTGACCAAAGATGACTGGTGGAACCTCCTCCTGAAGGCTGTATATGCCTTGTGTGACCTGTCCCGGTACAAGGAGGCAGAGCTACTTGTGGATTCCTCGCTGGAATATTACTCATTCTATGAGGATAGACAAAAGCGCAAGGAGCTGGAGTACTTTGGGCTGTCTGCTGCAATTCTGGACAAGAACTTCAGGAAAGCTTACAACTACATCAGGTGGGCTACTGAGAAGGCAGAGCAGTCTGTGCTGTAATTGCCGCCACTGAGGCTGTGGTCACACTGCTGATGATACTGCTGAATAGGCAGGCTGCTGCTTTCCAGCCTTGGCTAAATGACAGAAGGCTACTGAAGCTGAAGGAGCTTTCCAATAGCCTCAGATTCCAAAAATGCACAATGCAATAGGTTGGTTGGTTTGACCAGAACCCTTGGTCGTGTTTTTCACTCTCATGTTTTCCTCAGTCACTGACCTTCTCTTTGAGTTTCTGTTCTTTGTTATCTTCCCTGAACTGCTGAGGTTTTATTGAAGATCCACTACATACTACATAGCATTTACTAATTCCTTTCACACTTCTCAATCTGTAGAATCATGGTCATGGAAAATGTCAATAAGCCCCAGCTGTGGAACATCTTCAATCAAGTCACTATGCAGTCTCAGGATGTCCGTCACCATCGCTTCTGCCTCCGCCTGATGCTGAAAAATCCTGACAATCACGTGCTGTGTGTCCTCAATGGGCACAATGCCTTCGTGTCTGGCAGTTTCAAGCATGCTCTTGGTAATATCTTTCATGTTCTAATATCAACAAATAGAACAAGTGAAAGTTTATAAAAAGGGAAAGATTTCTTTTTTTCATCAGAAAATTATAGGTTCACAATGCTAGTCTGGTGCTTTAATTATTCTGTACACAAATCAGAGCATTGCTGAAGAGTTTTGCTAATAAAAATTAAGCTGGCACGTTTCAAGTTTAGCACACATTGCAAATATAACTAACTTGCAAAGATAATTGGAGGCTAATGATCATAATACTGACAGAACCAGCTCAAACAGCAAATACAGCTGGTTGTGTGTTTTAAGCAAGCCTTTGGAGTAAACCTCCTGCTTTCAGTCGAGTCCCCCAAATGTCACATTTAAATCCCAGCAAGGACCATGTTTGCCCTCTGTGTCCGATCATTTTCTGCTTCCATTTTTACATCACAATCTGCATTCTTCTGCCAGGATCCCGTGGGTGCTGAAAATACACAATTTTCTTCCCTGCTTTTTCCTGTGTATTTTGATGTAGGTATATTAAACTGTTTCTTTTCTTACTTCATACTTCTAATTAAAATATTTTCTTTCTTGCCCTTAACTTCTTAAGGAATGCTTTTCACAACCAGCATCTTGATTCATTTATTTGCTTTTAGGTCAGTATGTGCAGGCCTTCCGTGCACACCCAGAGGAGCCTTTGTACAGTCTTTGTATTGGCCTGACTTTCATCCACATGGCCTCTCAGAAATATGTGCTGAAAAGGCATGCTCTTCTAGTACAGGTGAGGCAGTGTGATTCTTGTTACCCACAGTTTTTCCTGGCTTTGTATCTTGCAGATGGTTATGGCTACAACACGCTCTGTTTAAATCATTTCTCATAATTAGGATGGCATTTCTAAAGAGGGAAGTGGCAAAGATGGGCACAGATGAATGTGCTTTTGAACTATAGTTACACCATCTGAATCTCCTCTCCTTATGGGTAAAGGTAGCTTGTTATTCACCTTGATGTTAACAGCTGCCAGCTGTTTGTGAAAATATTACTAATTTCTTGGTGGTTATAATCTGAATTTTCTTTGAAATTTTTTTTGGCCTGCATTGCTGTAAAGTGGAATCTGTGCCACATGCCCTTTGTAGATATGTCTCATAAACTGCATTCTTGAGGCAGATTTTACAGGCTTGGAAAGTGGTTTTTCCTCCCGTCTTCCCCTTTTAGGTTCCTCTACACACTCTATTTGTTAAGATCCTGTGAGCTCCAGTTGAGCTACCTTCAAATTTTCAGCTTCCTTATTCACATTTTTCTTTTCATCTGCAAGATCCAGTTACAAACCATGGACTGAGTAGTCCCAAACAGAATCTTGAAAGTAATTTCCTTTACTTTACACCAAGTATTTTCATTAACTTGAAATACCTTTTAATGCCTGTAGCTGCTGAGCTCAGTCAGCATAATATGGTGAGGTCCTGAGCTCTTGTGACTTCTAAAATTGCTGGAAGACAATTGTAGCTTACACTGATCTTGACAAAAGCTACAGGTCCCCAACTACTGTAACACAAAACCAGTTAAGACAGTGTCCAACTTCAAGACATTTTGAACTTGCAAACTTTGACCTAATTTTAATATTTTTATCCACTTTTTTCTGTAACCAGCCTGCCTTTTTACAGGGACTGCCCTGTTCTCCTTTTATAACATTCCTGAACAATGTCCTATTTATCTTACCCCCTGGCAATACAGTTCCCTGCTCTCTCTCTTCTCATTTCCTGCTTACTATACTCAGTGATTTTACATCATTTTTTGCTGCTATGGTAGTTAATTAGTAATTCAACCACAGTGACCTACTGGTGACCTAAATTATGATCTTTAGCTGCTTGTGTCTGAACTAATTCCTCATATTGAAGGAAGTACCTTCTCTGATTACCAGCATGGTCCCTAGAAAGAAGGTCTGTTCTGTGATTCAACAGAACCATCACACTCAAAATAAAGGTAACAAAATAAAATGCATGGGAGAGGAGGAAACAGCTGTGTGCTCGATTTCTCTTACAGGGATTCTCCTTCCTTCACCGCTACTTGGACCTGCGTGGACCATGCCAGGAGTCCTTCTACAACCTAGGCCGTGGCTTGCACCAGCTGGGCTTGCTGCACCTGGCAATCCACTATTACCAAAGAGCTCTTGAACTTCCTCCCCTCACCCTAGAGGTACTGTAACTTTGTCAGTTATGGACAGAGAATAAAGTCAGGAAAATGTGAAGAATTCCTTAGTCATGGTTAAAATAGGTACATCAAATATCTGTAGTTGTGCCTCCTTTAATTTCTATTTTAATTCTTTGTCGCTGGAAGCCCTAATCTGATTGTCACCTGATAATGTATTTAAGTGTGTGTTAAGTTCAAAGATGTATGAATTTTGAAGGATTTACTCATAGACTGAAGCAGCAGCAAAAAGGATTGCTAAAGAACTTTTCCTGGTTAAGAAGCTGACCTTTCTCTATATTACATGCAATGAATTACAACTGGAAGTTGTGTGTACTCACCCATGCTATAAAACAGCATGCTGGAGCAAGATGGACCAGTATTAGGAGTGCCTAATTGCATCTGAGCCACTGTTTAGTTCTCATTGATCTGTATTGGATCCTAATTGACATGTCATACATTTACAGGTCTGGACTGTGGAATGGGTGGGTAGAAACATTGCAAGTGTGTAACAACTTTACCAATGGGCAGTGTTGGTAAAGTAAGAGCTGTGGGTGTTAGCCCTGGGAGTTCAGAGCAGAAGTCTTGTGACCCTGTGAAAGATGCAGGCAGTATTCATGTTCTGGTTGGAGAAACAAATGCGTAACATACAAAGACAAATTAAGGTAGTACTTTGCTGGTTTATAAGCTGGCTATTTGGCTTACAGCTAATGATTTGAGTGTGGAATTTTATAACTTTGGTCATTAACAACATGATGTGGAAACTCCTTAAAGAGGAAGAGCACAAGGAATACTTGTTCTGTTTCCATACAGCTGAAAGCCTTTATTGGCCATGAATATGTAATTTGATTCCACTGTAATGGCTGCTCATGTTTCAGTTTTATACTATTTTTGCATGTTGGTAACATTTCTTAATCATTATTTTTACAGGGAATAGAAACGGATCAAACAGACTTGAGAAGAGATACTGCCTTTAACTTGTCCCTCATTTACCAGAGCAGTGGGAATACCAGAATGGCTCAGAAGATGTTGTATACCTATGCAGTTGTGTGATGAGGTTTGTGTGGGTGGAATTGATACCCTTTGGATTGACCTTTGCATTATGCAGTGCTGGGGAAGCTGGTTTTAAATACAGCTTTTTCTGCAGAGGGTCAGAGACGTGGCTGGTGCTGTGTTGTGGCTTCGTGGACTTGTTCTGCTCCTGCTGTGTGCACTGTATCACGTGCAGGTGGGAGCTGGCCATCGTGAGCACACCCCTGACCTGCTCACGTGTGGCTGCTTTTTGCTCTTCTCCTTTGATGCACTGCTCTCTAAATATATTCAGTCTTGTATATAGAGTCCAACAGTGAAAACCAAGGCCCAATGTGATTTGCTGAGGGCCTTTGGGGAGGGGGAAATGTACAGTGAGCAGTATTTCAACTAATTACCATTGAGGTTGCTGAAGAAGCCATACTCACTGGTGATGAGGGTATTTTAATGTGTAGCATTAAGTTACAGTAATGTGGAACCATCCTAGAGGATGAAGAATTCAGTATTTCAAGATCTTTAAAATATTCAGAGTTTTCTAGGGGTTAATATTCCCAGCAGTTTTTGTATTTGAAGGGGATTGATCTTTGTTTTACTGAAATCAATGTAACTTCTGTTCTTTCTCTGAACTTGTTAATAAAAATTCTGATGTTAATGATGTTTACTTATTCTCAACTAACATATATCCTACCGAATAGGACTAACCTAAAGCCATATGGTGCACACCTAATTTTAAGCAGCACAATTTAATGAGGGTCAGGTTTAGCTCTGCTGGTGTGCTGAGCCACCCCTTGGTCTTCAGAACAGCCATTTGCCTCAGGGAAGAAAGGCTCTTGCATTAGTCTGCAGTCCTACCATATAAATTACAGTTTAGGGCCAAATTTCTGAGGGAGCAGAAGGAGACAATTCTGTGGAGAGTGTCCTTGGGCTACCCTGAGGCTCCAGAGGCATGCAAGAATATGCTCCCTACTATACTAAACAAGTATCAGAAATAGCACNTGGGCTACCCTGAGGCTCCAGAGGACATGCAAGACTTTTCTCAAGTATCAGAAATAACATGTGTAGGTCCCACAGAAACAGTAGTGCCATGGGTCACAGAGGAGGTGGTGAGCAGTTGTGCTGCAGCAGGTCAGAGTGCAGCACCACTTGTCCTGAAGCCTGGTTGTACTGACACCACGTGGAAGAGGAGGCCATGATGAAGAGGAGGTGATTTTTGGTCTTGAAAACTGTCCATGCTATAATCATCTTCAGCATGTCATGAGGTAAGTCTCCTGCTCTATCTACTCTTTCCCCAGTCTGTTGTTCCACAGTAGGATAGGTTGAATAAGATCCACTAATTCTTATGAAGGTAAGGTAATGTGTGGCATAACATCACACATCTAATAAATTCCTTCTATGCACCTGAAATAGCCCAAAGCTTATGTTCTCTCATGACCCAGATATCATCTCCCATTATAAGCAGCCAGTCCTGCCAGTTCCTCCCTGCCCCAGTCACGTCAGCATCCAGCCACAGGCGTGTGACTCTGTCTTCAGTAATTCACCTGAACCCTCTGCAAACCAGTCTTTGTTTTGATAGCACCTGCCAGGCCTTAATCTAAAGCTAGTGAAAGAGAAGGGATAAAAGCAAACATGTGGCCTATCAACAGCATATGGTTTACAGTGATTACAAATAAAGAATAATTGTTTTGTTATAAATAGTAATTTTACTGTCAGCCTCATAATGCAAAGAACCTGAGCCAAAAAGACAACGTGAGAGGTCTGAGTTAATTCAAATCAGCTGTTAGGGTTTTAACAAGAATCCCGAGGTTCCCTGTAGAGGGGTGCCCTGTGAGCACCTTTTATCTGCAGCTGGCCTCAGCAATTCACACCTTTCTAACAGTCCAATCAAGCAAAGTGCCAGACTCTTCCACACCTGGGTGCTAGCAGGGAGTCTCGTGGCAGCAGCTGATGCTGTCCCAGGGCCGGGAATCACCAGTCAGGTGAGCTCATTTCCTGCACAGCTCACGTGGGCCTCTCCAGGGCTGAGCTGGAGGCCTGGGTTTTGCCCTGTGTGTCCAGGGAGGTATGAGAGGGAGGCTCCTTGATTTTTCTCCTGGGAAAAGATGGGGTATTTTATAAACCTGATGATTCTCTGGGAAATCTTCGCCATTACTGAAGAAGAAATGAAGTTTTAGCAGTCAAATACTGACATCTCTAAAAAAAGTTGATTACGTGGTTGTACAAGAACTAATTATGGAGAAGGCTGAGGAACCTACCCAAAGAAGGTAAGCACGGCTTTCGGGAGGGTGTCTGTAGAGGGCATGGACAAGGGAAGATAAACCACTGGCATGGAGCTGAATGCAGAGGAAAATAGATTAGCTGTTAGCTTTCAGATCAGTGTTTGCTTCATGAATGTCAGCCAAGCATGAGGTGTACAAAACACCTTTTCTAAGGACAGAACAATCCCTTGAAGCGCTCCTGTACCCGTAATATTTGTTGCTTCAGTATGTCTTTTGGCAAAAGGGGAGGAAGCAAACTAAACCTGAACAGATCTGCTCCCCACCCGTGAGTGTAAGGAACTACAAAAGAAAGTCCAGAAAACTGAAATCCTGACTCATTGCAGCCTGCAAAATACCATCCAGGTAATTTTTCTTTGCTTCCCTCTTTGAAATGAATGTACTTGCATTTTTTATCACCTTTTTGGAGCTACTGTCTTCTTGGCTCAATGTTTTTCAGAACTTGTAGCTGCAGGCTGTCAAACTTAGATGTGAACCACTGGTGAGTTAGTTGCTGCTTCTAGGCCAGTTGTGATCTAGGCAAGGTGGTGTAATTAGAACTGCAGAGAGAACATTGGTCATGTGCTGTGTTCCACGTGTGAGGGGTAGGAACAGCACACCCCTCACACCTTTCTCCTGTACACAGGAGTAGGAGCTCTTGTGATCCTCTCTTGCTATGCTGTGAAAAAGAGTTGCCCCTCTCTTAGAGGGGTGGTGAAATCAACATGGTCTCCAACACAGCATAAAATACAGAGGCATAAGAAAGAGGGAAAACAAATGCCGAGTGCCACAAACTCCTGAGAGAATGAGGGCAGAATATACCTGACAAGTGCTATAGAAATATTCTTTTGCTATTGGGATCTTTTTTAATCATAGAACAATACTTGGACTGATAAAGCAGCATGTAAGACCTGAGATGGGGGCACCTTTGTTACTTTTAAAAAAATTTTACTTTATCTGTAAACACCTCATCCCTTAGATTTTCACCCCAAACTACTGCAGTAATCCATGGAAGCTATAATGATTTGGATATTGTGATACAACAGTGCAAGGACAAGGTTACATAAGGACAAATGGTTCTGGGGGCAGGGGGTGTGGTGGGTGGTTTTACATGGTGTCACATACAGTGACATAACAGCAGCACAGGGCCGGCAATTTACTTGGCCACAACGCTACTGTTTGCTTGGATAAGAAATCTATTTTGAGCCTGGTGAAAATAATAAGCTGTGGGGGACAAAAGCTCTTTCTACAAACCCCACTAAACTGATTTATAGAAAAATGGAAACTTTTTTCCTTTTAAAGTATAATAAATGCCACTTAATTTCACTTAGTTGAAAAGGCCACCTGTGTACCTCACTCTTCACCAGAGGGTTATAGCTAAGATTGAAAGGGTTACTTGGTGCATATGCTCAATTAACATCTTGTTATCCAGCTTTTGCACTTCAGTCTTAAAGAAGAGATGTGAGAAAATAGCTCAGCTTGCTTTTAGTGCAGAAACAAAACAGCATTGTTTGGAGTGGAACACAGAAGGGAAGTGACAATGTCTCTTTACCCAGAGCAACTGTTTTTTTGGAGTGGGAGTCTCTTAGCAGGAGAAGCAGGAATCACTTCGAATTTTACCTTCCCTAGAAATAATTCCAAGATAACAATTTATTTTGTTTTAATCTAAGTACAATGTCTTGGTCACACCCTACTGTCACTACCATCAGGACTGTTGCATAAATGCGGCTTTCTTGCTCTCTTGTAATCACTACACATTCTGTGCTGTTTGAAGAAAGGTGGAAATCTTTCTACCACAGTCCCAAATTCTATGACAAAGGTCACCATGAAGTAAAGCTTTACTTCCTGCTTGTTTTTCATTACCACCACAATGTGCCTCCCTCCTTATTAATTATGAATTTTTAAAATAAAGTTTAATATGTTTCCAGTCTTTCAACCAATTTTTACCCATCTGTTTTGTTTTAATGCCCCCTGGTGGCTCTTAGCCGTTCTGCTGTTTTCACACGTTAAGCAAATTAATTGTCCCAAATCCTAGAGATGCAGCTTGACTCCCAAAGGCAGCGTGAGCAGAACTGAAGATGATTTTGATACAGAACTCTCTTACTATGTGTTTGTCACTACACAAATAAATAGAGAAAATAAATGAACACTTCCCTCCAGATGATGTACTAAAGAGCTCAAGTTAAACAACCTTAGATTATTAAAAGCCAAGTTTCCCCTTTGAGGTGCAAAATAGGATGCTGGGAGGTACCTGTGCTTTGTCACAAGTCAGTTTATTCCTGCTGACAAGACAGCTCTGCCAGCACCAGTCGCACCTGCTGCTGGGCACACTGGGGGAAAAGGAGCAGAAGTCACCACCTCGTAGGAAAACCAAGCAAAAAGCAACCAAAAAACTCCAAAAAAGTTCTTGCTATATAAACTGCTTCAGGCAGAAATTTTCAGTTACATGAAACACTAAAACAGATTTTAAAAATCAAAATGTCCAAATGGCATAAATTCCTCCAGGACCAGCTTATTTTTAGGAGCAGCTGCTCAAATTAGTACAATTGTCCAGATGGCTACAGGAAGGCCACTGTCCTAGAAGCACAGCCAACAGAAATGGAGAGATGAAAGAAACCTTTGACAACAGGGAACAGAGAAGCAAAAAATTAGTAGAGGAATAAGAAGGCGTGGACAGAATTAAAATAACTTAGACAGTAAAGAATCCCAAAAAAAGTGTGACACTTTTTAATGTTCTGAATGCTCCATTGATTCATATTCTTTATCTTAAGGAATATGATAAAAGAGTTCTGTGTCAAGCAGAAAAAATATGTTAAAGATTAGATAATGTAGAAATGAAACTTTGATTATCAAATGACACACACTCAAAAGATGTTTCAATGAATTTATTTTAGTAATGTGATTTTAGGACCTTATCACCAGCTAAGTGTTTCTTAGGATCTCCAGTGTATAAAAGTGGTTATCACATCCACCACTGTAAAAAGTAAATGGTAAAAGCATTGGTACCACAGTATTACTAAGCTTTCACTCAACTTTTCTGGAACCAGTCTAATATCCTGATCCAGGTGACTGAGACTAGCAAGAAATAATGGAATGGGAATATGTTAAAAATGGGATTGAAGTGCCAAGTGCAGATGAAGAGGGAAGTGATAAATCTCTTGTACTACATGCATTCTTTGGATTCAGTTCCTTTTCTATCTGCAGTCAGAACAACACTCTGACTTGTGTGGTTGACCCGTGTTTCACATCTCTTCCACTGTGCATTTTCTCCCACACCTGCTGCCCTGCCCTGCACAGGGCTAATGCCGGGGGGGATAGCAGGTGTTTCTGGGATCTCTGAGTGGAAATCTTGTGTAACTTGCTCCAGGTGACCCTGCCTTGGCTTGGCTTGGGAAGGGGCAGAGGGAAGGATTGGACAAGATGATCTCCAGAAGTCTCTTCCAGCTGTGACTCTCTGAAATGACTGAAGCTGAAAAGGAGCTAAGATTGACCTACGCTGTGTGCAGTCCTGGGGACCTGCAGCAGCTCTGGCTGAGGCACAGCCCATGGTGGCCACTACAGAGCATTGCTCCTGCTGGCTTCCCCCTCACACAATCACGGCGTGTTCTTCGTTGGAGGGGACCCACAGGGATCACCGAGTCCAACCCTTAGCCCTGCACAGGACGTGCCAAGACTCACACCCTGGGCCCCAGAGCAGAGAGTTCTTGAGCTTCGTCAGGCTTGGTGCTGTGACCACTGCCCTGGGGAGCCTGTTCAGTGCCCAACCACACTCTGGGTTGGGCAGAAGAACCTTTTCCTAACACCCAGCCCAAACCTCCCCTGACACAGCTCAGGCCATCCCTCGGGTCCTGTCCCTGTCACCACGGAGCAGAGATCGGTGCCTGCCCCTCCGCTTCCCCTCACAGGGAAGTTTTAACAGCAGTGGGGTCTCCCCTCAGCCTCCTCTTCTCCAGGCTGGACAGACCAAGTGCCCTCAGCTGCTCCTCACGCGGCTTCCCCTCAAGGCACCGCCCTCGTGCCGCTCCTTTGGATGCTCTCTAACAGCTTATTGCCTTTTTTTATGTTGTGGCGCCCAACCCCAGGCACAGGAGTCAAAGTGAGGCCACACCAGTGCAGAGCAGGGTGGGACAGGCCCCTCCCTGGCCGGCCTGGCCGTGCTTTGTTTCACCCCCGGCCCGCTGCAGCCCCTCGGGGGGCCGGGCCCGCCGCGCCTCATGAGGGAGCCCCGCGGGGCTGCCGCAGCCTGCGGGGCCGGGGCTGGTGAGGGGGCCCTGGGCTGGCCCCCGGAGCCCCTCGGCAGGGCTGTGTAAATGAGCTTCGCCTCCGTCTGGGGCTTAGATGGCGCTCGCAGTTTCACAGCAGAGCACTCAGGGGTTTTAACTCGGGCTTGCGGCGTGGGGAGGCTCGCACCTCCCCAGGGAGCTGCGCCACGGGAGCCTTCTGACAGTCACACTAAGGGTTATTTTCACAAGTGATTAATGATATGCAAGAGGGAATGGCTGGAAGCTGGAACACTGGAAGTTTAGATTAAATACTAAGAAGAAAACTTCACTGAGATTAGGGATGAGGCTCTGGCACAGGTTGTGCAGAGAGGCTGTAGATGCCCCATCCCTGGAAGTGCCCAAGGCCAGGCTGGATGGGGCTCTGAAGAGCTTGGTCTAGTGGGAGATGTCCCTGCCCATGCCAGGGGATTGGAATGAGATGATGTTTAATGTCCCTTCCAAACCAACCCATTCTATGTTCAGTTTGGGCCCTAAGCAAACATAGTG
>VYXF01010883.1:169984-187853 GCA_013397295.1 Polioptila caerulea | reverse complement strand
GGGACCATGAGCCACTAATTCCCAGCTGAGGATTTTGCTCAGGATCAGCAAGTGGTGTGAACACCATCAAAGTACCATTCAGGGACTCATCACTTGGGCTCAGCTTTTCCTGAAGCTTATAATATGTTGGGGTAATACTATTGATATGTGTTTGGGGTGAACAGTTTTGTAGGGCGCATTGAGATGCCGTTATTAAATATACAACTGGAATGGAAGAGTAGATTTCTAAAAGAAAACTAAAAAAAGTCTGTCTGTAGATGGCAGCAGAGAGGAAGGATATTTATTAGGACCTCTAAATATGGTGACTGTGCATTTTATAATTTGTGCAACTGCAGCTGGTGGCTCTCCATTAATGCTGAAATTTTTGCACTTTACTGATGAATTTAATTATTTTGATTTGAGGATCTTTTGGCATGACTGTTTATTTTGGAGGAAGAGTTGGAGCTTTTCTGAGCAGAGGGTGACTCTGCAGACAGGGCCGCACTGCATTTGATCAATGCTGTGTGTGTAATAAAAAGATCCTCAGCTGACGTAAGGATGTCATTGCTCCACTTGAGAATTTGCTCCAGAAAGCCTTTGCCTGGGGGATGTTGCTAGGAAGCTTGTGAAGAACTGTAGGATGTGAGGGAATATAAAAATCACTTGGGAGAAAGGAGATTAAAATAATAAATTAAGTAACTCTTAAGTTTCTCACCTAAGGAAGGGATGGATAAATAACATTGTTTTTACTGTACAGTTTCTCACTAACTGGTGGTGCTGCATTAGGCTGGTCATTAGTGGGAGGATTTTGATATAATGGCCATGTTGGGATGCCTGGTTTATGCAGTAGAATAGTGTGTGTACAGGAGGTGAGAACATAAAAAAGCAACTGATATGTGGGTCAAATGGAAATGGTATTTCAGAGCTCCTTTCATGAGCTGGGGTTGGGTAACACTATTTGACAGAAAGATGGCTAATTCTGACAGCACCTGATAAATTTTGAAACAAACAGATCAAATGCTGTTCTTAATTTGGTGTGCATTAGGAGAACTGCTTGATTTGAGCTTTTTGTTCTTTTACTTTCAGAAGTTGGTATGTAGTCCAATAGGAGTTACTTCATATAAAAATAGGAGTAAAACATGTACATCAAAATGTCTGTAGCATGTTTTCCATGGGATACTTTTAAGATGACTATGATCAAAGGAATGAGTGTTGAAACTTGAAGTTAAACAATTAGATGTTCTTTTCTGCTCCAAATATCCTGTCCAACAGTTTCACAGGAGTAGTCAAAATAACCTAAATATAGTATTTTCTTTTATTTTTAGTGTTGTTTATATGGCAGTAGGAGATGGGGTGGGCAGGTGCATTATGATGACAGCCCACATACCTTTTTTCTTCAAATCAGTATCATTTCCTCTATACTTTGCCACCTACATTTATGTCTGGTGGGATCATGTACAAAGTTGCAAACTAAAGTGGGATAGAAGAATGTTTTTATTTGTAGTTAAGAACACAAGTGTACATTTGTTTCTTACACCTGTGCTTTGTGTGATGTGCACAGCAGCTCACAGAACTCAGTAAAGCTTTCATGTAAATTATATGTACAAATCAGATAATTTACATAATTTTTAAATTATTTCTGCAATGTTATGGCTCCAGGTTTGGGTTTATTTTTTGGTATCGTCTCCAATTAGCTTTTTAGTCTGATTTCCAATTTTTCAGGGAATGGGTCTTTCCTTGGGAAGTCTTTCCCTGTTCCAGTAGAGCTCACTGTTTAATGGTGCTTTTGCCTTTTCCTTTCTTGTAATGACATTTCTTTTAGCTATAGTTTTGGGGTTTTTTTTGCTGTTCTGACAATGTCTTTTGATTTCTGCTTAGGTTTGCCATGTGTTTGGAGATAATTAAGTGCTACAACTGTCATTAGTTAACAAAGTTTTATTCCAGCATAGATATATAAAATACTTTCCTTGCATTGATCTTCTTTGAATTCCTTCTACTGTTTTGAGGTAGAACTGAAGTCTTTGTTCAAGGTGGAGTCTGAGCTGCCAGCACTGTGACAGTGCTTGTCTTTAGAATCCTTTTCATATCACTCAATTACTTGCTTATGCAAAACACTTTGGTATGAAGGTAAATCAGAGAGCAAACTCTATTACAAATGTCTCTGTTTTGGATTCTGTGGGTGGCATGAAAGAATGCTGCAGCAGCAGGTGGAACTTGCAAGTTTGAATTGAGAGGTGGGATACATTAAATCTGCTAAATTGGATCAGTTTGTCCACCCAGGTTAGCATTTTGCAAAGGGAGGGACTTTGTGGGAGTAAGAGCCTTTCTTCTATCACTGCTGTAACTCTGCTTTCTCTGAGCATTGCTTCAATTAGTTTATCCCATTCTTTCACAATGCTTTCTTTTTCATTGGATCAGATGCAAGTTTTGGAAACTGAGTGGAAAGTTTTCTCTTCAGAACCCTTTGTGATTTTCACTTATCCTGTCTGCTCTGTTTTATCATTAATGAGATATTGACTTCTGAGTTTGCTTGGCCCATGTTGCTGGACTCCAACACAATTTAATTTAGTTCTTGTGAAAGCACATATGTGGATTTTTAATTTATTCTCATCACTTGCGCACTGAGATGCAACATAACTGTAGCAACATAAATATGCCAAAAGAACTGTTCTTTGATCTGTCCTTAAAACTCTTCTACATTGTCACATGTGCAAAACTTGCTGAGGATTCAGGCTATCAATATGTTCCTGCCACTGTGGTGGTTTATTGGCAGTAAGTCTGCACTTTGTGCTGCCCAGTTTGTGTGCAGCTGTCTGTTCCCTGTAGTGAGATGTCAGATCTTTGGGAAAGCTGCAGACCAGCTTCTGAATGGTGTCATGAAAAGATCATCCTTGGATTAGGGTGCTTAGCTGCTCTGGAGTTTTACAGTAAGTATATTATTAGATATTTTACATAATAATATAACATTGTAAGTGTTCTATAGAATGTATTTTTCTTCCTTATTCTGAGAGCAATATATAATTCTTATTAAGTATACCGTGGAAAGAACAATGTTTTGTTTTTATCTCTTTATGCTTACTTATCTCAGATCTGTCATCCTTTTTTAGAGCATTTTTATGTTTTTTTAGGGCATATTGAGGGTTCCACATATCATGTGGAAAATGAACATGTTGGGTGACTTTATTCCTCTTCAATAACTTTCTTGTTATTAAGATCAGTTTTATGAAAATGGAATTCAGGCAGGTATGGTTAATTTCTTCTGCTTGTTTTCCTGTCTGAGATATTTTCATAATAACTTTGGCATCTTTAAAATGGCAGATGTCACACTGGGAATTATGAGTTTAAGGACATAGACACTATGTCTACAAGACCAAATAAACTAAACCCTGATTTTGTATGAAGACTTAGGCTTTTAATAAGAAACATGCAAGGACATGATTTTGTCTGTGTATGTGTGTGTATCCATATATATGCAGAAAATATAGGAATAAATTTGCACCTAAGTTGTTTTTTAACTAATAACACTGAATTACTCATTACTTTTCTGTCCTGTTGCTTTCTCTTAGAAGTCTTGAGGTTTTTTGCGCCTTGCTGAGCTGAGACTGAAAGCTTTAAACAAAAGAAGTCTTGAACTTTGGTTATGTATAAACACTGATCTGGTTGATTCTCACATGTAGTTTATTTTCTCAGTAAACCCCAGTAACTGTAGCTCAGAACACTGTCAGACACATTTGAAATGTAAGTTCTGCAGGTGTGTTTTCTTTACTCTGTAGGCACATAAGCAGTCTCTAGTTGAAATATCATAAAAAACAAGACTGATGTCTCTCCTGCTTTTGTTTTCCTTTCAGTGTCTTACAACTTCAGTAATTAAACAGTTAACATGTTATGTACATCCTGTGCAATGTCCTGGCTCTGAACATCCATATTGTCTAAAACACAGAGCATGTCAGTCTTTTCTGCACAATTTTGTGAGCAGAATAAATAACCTTCTTCTCAAACTTCATTGTAATGAATATTCCAATAGATACTATTTCAGGTGTGTAAATACAAACATGAGAAGTGTGGGACACATATACACAAATTGACATTTTAGCTGTATTCTACCTGAAGAAGGGTCAGATAAGTGGTACATTGATTTTGAATGAGAACTCTCACTTTTGGAAATAGAAAATAGGCTGTAGAGCTCTAGACCAAGGGACAATCAACATCTCAAAAATGTCTCAATTTGCTGTCCAACTCTTCTCTGAGAAGTCAACAGAAAATGAGGTGGCATCTACTCCTTTAGGAGTATTTGAAAGTCTTGTTTTCAATAAAAATGTTTCTATGGCACTCAGGTTTACTTCAGCAAGTGCAGTGATTTACCATTTTTAACTTGTGTACAGGACTTAGAAATTAGAAGCACAAGAAATCGTGACAACAATTTTCACTCCAAGATATGGGATTGGGACCAGCTTCTACCTTAATTAGTTCATATCAGTTTATCAGACCAGCTCCATGGCTTCTGGGCTTTAAGATTAAAAACTCAGTGTGGCACTAGACATTTTTTCCTTTTTACCTTTCAGACAGAAATATCTTCTTTTCAGTCACTGAACTAAAAGAATGCAGAATTAAAGTGTCATGAAGGAGTCATTGTACCTGACAAGTTAATGCATAAATTTCAACAGATTTAAGGATACATTACAAGCTTAAATGGAATCTAAAGTACTCAAACATGACAGTCCTGCAGTGACAGAAATGTTTGTCATTATTTCAGTTGTCGATATTTGCAGCTCTTTCACTGAAATCAAATGAAATCATAGCAGAACATTTGGTGCACTTACAGAACAATGACCTGCACTCCTGCTGAGAAACAATATCTCATGTAAGAAGAGCAGAGTGAATTCTGCTGGGTGTTTGAATCTGTTTTAAACAGATTGTCAGTAGTACTCCTACTAACAGAAACATTACTTCTTTACATATGTGTAAAGAAGAATTGTTTCAGTGTGAAACAATTGAATACATTTCGTGAGAATGAAGGGAAAAATCTGTTCTTTGTAGAGTTCTGTCTTTTCTCATGCTTTATGAGCTGGCAGTGGTTATGTTGATTTTTAATTTAAGAAAAAACACTGCAAGAATGCTGAAAAATATATAATAGCTTTTACTGTTTTCCACTATGACTTTCTACATCTTTCTTCTACCTGGCTGAAAATCTCCAGTCAGAGTACTAATATCACAAGTTCCAGTTGTTAAACTGATAACAATGCTCCTAGTAATATTTTCCCCTATTTTTAAATTGAAAAGATTGAAAGCTGTAAATCCTATTGAAGTGCTTTTTATAAACAGAATCACATTTTGAGTAAGGGTTTGCCTCTTTCCTTAATGCCAGTGATACATAAGCTTAATGTATTTGCTGGCCTATTTTTGAAGGGAAGAGTCTCTAAGGGTAAGAGACTGACGTGATAGCCGAGGTAAATGACTGCTGTGTTTACTGGAAGAATGACTTCTCCTTCAGAACAAGTGAGAGGCAAAGCAGGAGAGCCCCATTAGTCAGTAAGGTAACCAGCCTCAGATTTAAACCAGAGATGCAGAGCAAACAAAGGCATCACACAGGATACATTAAATTTTCATTAACATTTTGTATTTGAGTTCGGGCTTTGTTTATGCAGCCCTTAAGAGGAACATTTTCTTTTTGCAATCAAAAGTCAGCCTGTGTTTTTGGGAGGGATTTTGCCTTGTTATATACTAAACCTGCATTTTGCACTCTTTGAAGTGCTGTGCCATTTTTGTGAGAACAACTAGGGGCTGCTGCATGGCTTTGGGGAGCATGGCTCCTGTCCTGGGAGTTGCAGATTGATGTGCTGTAAAACCAGATGTGTGCACAAAAGGAGATTACAGCTTGCCTTTTTTCACCTCAGATTCTTGGCTCCACTTTGCACAGAATTAATTCGTCAGTGGGAGGGAAAGTGTCATTTGTCTACTTCAAATTTATGGTGGATCTGTGGGGACTGAGCCACAGGACTGGGGATTTAAGCCTGGATTTATGCCAGCAGCAGGGAAAACCGAGAGGAGCATGACCTCCACAGTTAGCATTCATTTTATGCTGGGGTCTAATGGAGCACATTAGAGTGCAGATCAAAATACCAGTTCCACACAGAGAATCCAATCTGCTCTCTCTAACAACAATTTCCAGCAGTAACAGGTATTAACGCAGCTAACATGTTGAGTTATACTGAGTAGCAGAGTTTGATTTATATTCAAAACTTAGTAAAATATATGCAATGCAAATAATAATGCTTATTATTTTGAACTTCCTAAAGTCAATTATTAACTGTTTTATTTTTATCTATTGGCTGTCATTTTTTTATTGTTGAACAAGGATTTTTTGTTGAAAAGGTAATGTTCCGATTAAAAGGCTTAATTGCATTTACAAACAATGCAGGGTTTGCTTTACTTCCAATGGAACATTACTTAATTATGTTAAAATGCAATTGGCCTAAATACTGCCTTAGAAAACACTATTTCTCTCCTGACCTTGTTTCCTTATGTGCTGTGAGATTTTATGTTCTTAACTCTCTACGTCAAACTGCAGACAATATCCTGGTTCCAGCTCATAACAAAGAGTATTGATGAATAAACAGTACTTATTTAGAGAGAACATTGAAACCCTTCAGCTAACATTTACCTTTGTCAGCCTGCTGACACCACAAGGAATTTGATGTTTTTCTCCTGACTTTTTCTCAAAAGACAGCTGTGTACAGTAGCACTGGAATCTTTGCAAGGGGCTCTTCTTGGCACTTAAAAAAGTTTCTGGGATTATGGACAGAATGCACAATTGCTTTCAGCAGGGCAGTGTCAGACCATTAAAAAAAAACTATCAGAGTATTGGGACATCTGTCAGTAACTAGTAGAGTGCAGGACACAATGAGCACAGATTCTCACCTGTATGGTCAAAATTCCTGAATCAGGGGAAAATCAGGCTGAATGAAACATTGGCTCTTATCAGAGCCTGTAGTACTTACTAGCTGAGTTTATAAGGACAGATTTTTTTGTTTATAATATTTTGTAATCAGAATTCATAACTATGTTAATCAAAAGTGTATAATATGCCCCAATCTTTCTGTATTTTCAAGGTAATCACTATTTGTTGCCAAAGACAAGAGTTCTGACCATGTGCTCCGATGTCCTGTGTAAAATATCTCAGAATTGGTTCTGCCATAATTCATTCTGCCTTAGGGCAGGAGGATGGACTAGACTTATATGAGTAAATCCACAGCCCACAGACTGTGGGGGTATCCTAAAGGAGAGATGGTATCCCGGTCTGTAGTTACAGAAAGCAAAATTAACATCACACAAATACATGTTTCTGTGAGTTAGCAGCTGTATGTCATTGACTTTTGACAGGCTAAGTCAGGAATTGGGCCATATTATAATTATAATTTTTATTAGATATTTTAAATTAAAATTATACATACGGTAACATTTTAATTCATAAACTTCAGTTGCCCAAGTGCTAAATATTTATCACATACCTTCCTACCAAGAAAAAGACTACAACATTTTCCACAGATTTTTCTTCCTGAAGCACTATCTGGTCCTTTGATATTAAAAAATGTTCTTGATGAACTCTCTCTATTCCTTCCAATACTTTCCAAACAATAACCACAACATCGACAACAACAAAAAGGGAAGATCTGAACCTACACGGTACAAACAGACTGAAGAAAGAACAGAGTGTTCTAGCTGAGAATCTAATAGATGAATTTTTGGGTTCCAGCTGAGGTGCTGCTTTGTGAGTAACTCCAGATAAGTACACACATAGCTAGGAATTGTGTCCATCTCCACCTGTGCCTTACCAGTGTAGTAAGGCTGTGTTTTGCCTAAGTAATTGAAGCTTCTTCATTGAACTATTCACTATGTGTGAAATAATTATGATAAAAACACTCAATGACAGAGTAGCAGGCAAGTTTTATTGAGTCCCTCTGTGAAGGTAATAAAGTTTGCATTAATCTGTCAAATCAAGAAAGAGCATTTTGCCTGATCAGAGAGTTTGGTGGAGCGCATGGGAAAAGTGGTGAAAGTAGAAGAGCCATGATTTGCAATGCACCAGTGTGGTTCTGTAATCTTTGTGGACACCTGTAAATATACTTTTTTTCTATAGTGCTGCTAATAAATTTAAAGTGGAAGTTAGTTTTAAGTACTGTTCTTTATTCCACCATTATACTTGCTATATTAGATGTTATTTACTATTCCATGAGATTTCAGGGGTGACCTAATTTCAGGCTACCTATACCTGAAGGGATCCTACAAGAAACATGGAAAAGACTTTACAAGAGCATGTAGTGACAGGACAAGGGGGAATAGCTTCAAACTGATAGAGCGTAGCTTTAAATTAGATATTAGGGGAAGGATCTTTCCTGTGAGGGTGGTGAGGCACTGGAACACATTGCCCAGAGAAGCTGTGGCTGTCCCATCCCTGGAAATGTTCAAGGCCAGGTAGAATGAGGCTCTGAGCACCCTGGTCTAGTGAAAGGTGTCCCTGCCCATGGCAGAGGGTTGGAATGAAATGATCTTTAGTGTCCCTTCCAATCGAAACCATTCTACAAAAAGCAGGACTACAGAAATGCCTTATAGCATTATTACAGCAGAAGAATATTCCAACCTTTATGAAAAATTGCAATGATGAGGTCACACTTACGAAAAGGAAAAGCAAATAAACAAAAACCTTCAAAACTGATTGAACCCTTCAGTTACATTTTTTCCCCCCATCGTAAAAAATCAGCAGGGAAAGGTTAATCCCTTTGCAGCAATAGTGACAGTGGAATCATCTGCTACATTGAAATGGCAACTGCAAAGGAATTAAGCCTTGTGGATTAGAATACTGCAAATTATGTTTGCAGGTTTTTTCCCCAGTTAATTGAATAGATGCACTCAAGTACATTTATAATAAACAAGCAAAGAAAAAACCCTGCCATCTGTCTATAAAATCAGAATTTAACCACAGTCTCAGATAGAATTTAAAATTAGGCTTTTACAATTCAACATAACAACTTTATGTTCGACTGACTTCATTATTGCCAAATTTTAGGTTAGGATTTTACTGTAAACAACTTTCTTGTAACATTTCTATGGCCTCCAATAATCTAATGGGAAAAAAATAATAACCCAATTCTGTCTAATATTGTATCTGTGTTTTAGCCCATTATCAAATGAATGAAATATACACCCTTGAATGAAAAAGTAACACCTTTTTCTATGCAGCTGTGACATTTTATGTTCCAGATCTTAACATTTTTTCCCAAACTCACTTTGATAAAATTCTGACTGGGTTCATTTGAAAGTTCTTGTTTCTCAGTCCACTCTTAACACTTTTAGACTTGAGGTCATGGACTTGCCTGTTGTTCAGGAATTTAGTGCTGCACTTGGGTGTGATGAAAATGGACGTACAAAGCAGACAGCTGAAAGCAGAAGCCAAGTGTCCAGGGAGCAGAAAAGAGTTAATTTTTAGATTTGAAGTCCAAATAACAGCATTGTGCTCTCAAACAGACATTGTCTCATTCCTTTCTCCTTGCTGTCTATTCCCAAACATGAGATCACCTGTCTGTCACATGGGATCTTGTGCCACTTGGATTGCACAGTGAACCCATTCCATTTGTTACTTGGCAAGAAACCACACTCACTTTTACTGCGTGAGTTTTCTGTCATCTCAGTGGATAGAATATTCCTTGCCATGCAGTTTGGTAGCTGCTAAAACAGATGTAAAGTAGGAGATGGGAGTGCTTGAGGAGAATTGGTAGGAGTTTGGACCTCACCTTTTTGATGGTGATGTTGAGGGGGCTAAAGCTGTAACATCAAACTGCCATTTTGTAGCTTTTATAGCACTGTTATACTTTAATTCTAAAATCTAAAAATGCATACCCCCCAAAAATACATTCCATTTTCTTCATTTCCTTCAAAGATTTAAAAGTGTGGAGTATCGTATGTGAGTCAATAAAATTGTTCAGTTCTAGCCCTCTGGTTCAAAGATTTGAGAAAATAGCAAGTTCTGGACACATTCCAATTGGGGACTGATAAATCTTTGCTTAATTGAGCGTCAACCATATGGTCCAGCTCAAAGGTCTGAGGAAAAATGTGCTGCTGCTGCTGAATTTTTAAGCTTTACATTAGTGTGCTTGCTGTGGGAGAAACAGTATTTCTTTTTCTGCCACTTTCTGTTCACGTGTCAACCTGGAACTTCTCAGAAAAAAATCGTCCTAATACATTAAATAAATACAAGCCTCAGCAAGCTTCTACAAATCATGTACACTTTGAGGAAAATTAGGAGGTTTAACAAATGCATTAAGTAATGGTGTTTTCCAAAATACACCAAGTCGTAATCATGATGGTTTTTAAATAGTTACATTACCTGGAGTATTTAGTTTTTCTCATTATGTCATACCTACTTTTGGGGAAGTAATGTTACAGCTTTGTGTGAAAGCAGTAGCTTGATGTCTAAATAGCATTCATTATTCTTAGGAATATTATGTGGAGATTATGTTTTCTGCTAAGATATTCTAGAACTCCACTGAAGTTATTCAGGCACTTTTGATAATAGTAAAGTACCCTAATTAGCCATCAAGGCAAAGCTAAGTAACCTTTATTGCCTTTTTTTTTTTTTTTCTCTGCTACATTCAGCTTTTTGCTAGGAAATTAATTCCACTCATGCTCATTGAGATGCATTAATTTAGAATTAAGTGTGCTATTCAAATCTAATTAGAACAGACCTTGCAGAATTTAGAGCCTTTTTCCTATTCACTGGTAAAAGGCAGGTGCAAATATCCACCTGGCAGAATACTCACCTTGCAGAAATCTGGTCTCATAATAGCCTAACTCACATGATCAGAAGTCTCCAATCTCTGCTGTTAAGTAATGGCATCTTTGTCTCCTGGACCAGAGCCCTTAGAGTGAGATGTATTTTTGCATGTATAGATGCACTCTGTAGCTGCAGGATTGTTCTTCATAGAATACTGAAAGCACTGTCTGGAGTTATGCTTTAAAAATCTGTATTTATGATCTGTACCACACACTCAGACTTCATTAAATCTGGGAGCTGGTGTTTCACACAAGATAGCAGGCAGTGGAGAGCAGCTCCTGTAGGCTGCAAGTGTGTGATGCTGTCAGTCCATCCACAGGCAAAGCCTCACTCTGGAAATGTGGATATCTGCCAGTGTTGCACACAGGTGGGGTGTTATGTCCATACTTTCAGCCTCTCAACATGTAAACCCAAGTTCCATACTACACAGTTTGGTATTCACTTCAGGGATTAGAAAGTAGGTCTTTATTATAAAGGAAGCTCGTAAAATGGAGTGTAAGTGAAGTCTCAAAAGTTGCCTCGTAAAACAACTGTTGTAGTAAAACACAAAGGCTTTTTTGGATGTATCCACCAACCAAAACCAGCAGCAGGGTGTTGATGTGGCAAAATTCTTTGTTCTGTGAATTGTACCACAGAATAAGGAAGACAGAAAACATTTCGTTTTTTATATAAAGCAAAGTAGTCAAAGACACAAATGTAGAACATTTGTGCTGCCTACCTCAACTTAGTAATGTTGCTATAAAAACAAACCCACATTCCTCAGTGAGAGGAACACTTCTATGTGGTTTCCGTACTCCTGGAATGATTGCCATGTGATTCCTGCTCTGAAATCACATACGAGCCCAAAACCATGCATGGAATTTAAATGGTTGCCTTATTCGGTGATGTGAGCTTAGCTGAAAACTGACAGATATTCCTGATCCAACTATACCAGGATAAGAGTGACTTTGATGTGTTCCAACCGCACCCCAGATATCCTAAGCAGTGTGTCATCTACTTATCAGAACATCTAAAACTGTAAATGCTTGTAGAAATCTGTTTTCTCCATGCTAAAGTTTTTAGAGAACATCTGCAGCCATACTCCAGAGAGGTCTTATTCTACCTATTTTTTCTTGTCCTTTGAGGTTGTTATGTTTCAAGAATTCTGCTCTTGGCTCCGCTCTTCCAAAGTGCCTGCAGGACTTCATGTTTAGTTTGCAGTGTGGAGACTGTATGAGCAGGAGTTCACAGTCAGCAGTACTGGGCAGTGTACATACACCACTTCTCTTTTCTACAGCTAACACAGCCAGACAGAGATTTGGGTACAAAGCTCAGCAGTTGCCTGTACTGTTCATCCCTCTGGGTTTTTTATTTAGGCCTTATTTCTTAAACTCTGTTTTTATTTACTCTGTGAACCCAAATACTTGTTTGTTGTTCTTTTTCAGTGTGAAGAATTCAAATATTGTTACTTCTTCTAATGTTCTTTGCTGCTGTCATTTCTTCTCTGTCTTCATACTCTTCTTCTGAGCAATTTGTGAATTTGAATGTGATTCCATGCAATGGTTTTGCTTGTTGATGTTTGCCTTAACTTGAGGTGCACATTCAAATTTGTCCCTTTTCAGTTAAGGAGTTAAGTTTGTGTTTGAATTTAGGTGCATGGTTAATCTAAAGCATTTTCATGGGATCTTAGAATGGCCTGGAAAGGACTTTAGATATCATTCAGTTCAAACCCCCTGCCATGGACAGTGACACCTTCCACCAGACAGGGTTGCTTGGATTTTGTGTCTTGTTAATGTGTGTCATTGTGGCTTTAATTTGGAGCCCTTATTTTTAGGTATTGTTCACATTTCAAGGTGGTCAGGTAGCTTACACTTAATGAAATAAATAGAATAACTTAGATATATATTCTTGGGGAATGAATGCTGCCATTATTGTCAACTGAAAGTTTACCACTGCTATTTTTCCATGTCATACCAACACAAAAAAAAAAAATGCCGAATTAACATTGAAATTGTATAACACCTTGTAGTAAGAACAAGGTAAAAATATAAAAATACAAGATCTTCCTTTCACTTTGAGCCTGAGCAGGGTGTGAGATTATATTTAAGGCTGTTAGGATTTTGTGGTTACCTTTGTAATTGTGCTGGATATGGTATGGTGACACTTCTACACAGAAATCTGGCTGAACACTGGCTTTACAGTCACCATCATTTGTATATTTTGCACTCACTGAATTAGTATCTTCTCTCTCTTGATTTGGCAAAAGTGTTTGGGAAGGTAAAGTTCTATTAATTTTCACCATTCTGAATTGAACTCTTAGCCAAAATAATAGTTTCAGCATCTGTACTATAGATGACTCTGTGGATTCTTAAATATAAACTTATAGTCCTTTCATAAATGGAAAAGGATAGAATGTGTAAGAAAGCTATTGTGGATGGAAATCATGTCAAGTGTCTATTTTGAATGGGACTATAAGAAGGTTTAGCTGGATTAGGCAAAGGCAAAAATCTTCTTTGTTGATTCCTCAGGCTTTCAGAGTGGCTTTATTTTTCTGGCATTAATGTTTATTTGTTCTGTGGCAGGACCAATGTGGCTCAAGTGTTTGACAGTTCTCTCTCAGTTCATGATAAGCTGAGTTTCCATTGCTGATCATGGTTGTTAGTGAAATGTATATTCATGCCTGATAAAGTGCATTGAAGCTCAAGCATCTCCTGAAGAGAAGCCTCCATTTACAGTGAGAAGTAAATTATTTCTGCCTGAGCTGCAGGGGCATTTTCAAGCTCTGCTAATTCCACATTCAATCCTATGTAGGATGCAGAAGGAATTAATGTCACTAAGGTAACCTGCTGCTTAGTTGCCAAAGAAGTTACTGCTTCATTCAAATCATTTAAAGAAAATTCATTGGTAATGCAGCTTGCTCACTTACTATCTACTGCATTTGCTTACTGAGTGCATTTACATGGTAAGTGTTGCTGGTGTGGTAAGCATGAAGATTCCTAAAGAGATAATTTGAAGATTTAAGTCAAATTATTGACTAAATGTGTAATTCAAATAACCATTGTCTAGAGGTGTAAACGAACATGAAGAGGGGCACCAGATAAATATTTGAGAGATTTGAGTCCTAGTGATATTAGTGATGTGGCAGTTCTGCACCACCTGCTCTAACCTTTTCTGCTCTCCCTTCACTGGGTAAAACCAAGCATTGTTCCACTATTGTCAGTACAGGTCTTTAAACTCTCTGGGGTTCTGGTACAGATTTGTGATCCTCTTTTCAGCCTCACTGATGTCTAGATGCCTTCACAATCTCTATGTCATTTGTCTCATGATGTTGGACTGTTTCCCCACAGACTCCATTTACTTACTTCAGCAAGAATATTGAAAAAAAAACAAGGCAGTAATTTCCTTCAGTTATGGAAGCTCCCTGATTTTACAAAAGCATGATCCACTGATGTTGCCTCACTAGAGCCTTGTGCAGGCTTTCTCTGCAGGTTTGACTGACACATTTATAAGTCAAATAGCAAGATCATGAAAGTGTGTTTTACAAGTGACATTTTGGTGTTATTTTTTGATGCAGTGTCTATGGGTCTAATCCTATATTACTTGCCTTAGGGCATAGTTCAAAATTAAATCTCCGCAAGTACCAACAGAAACTGGCAATTGCTTTTATCATCATGACTTAAACTCCAATTTAGTGATCTTTGTGCCCATTTCAGTAACTATTTGGAAGCTTCAGATTTAATTTCTGTATTCAAGAACTATTTCAATAATTTCATAAATTGCTATTGGTAGGAGATTGTTTTACTGTTGGAAATTAATGTACTTCTCATTAATGGTTTAAATGGTTTTGAAAAAAAACTCAGCCATGTGTTTCTTTGCCCTCTGTATCAATACTCCTCTAAGTCCAAGACCAGAAGACAAACTCAGGCAACTCCTCAAAGATATGGGAGCTTTGCCAGACTGGGGCCTGCAGATTTGAGCTCGAACCAGATTTGCCCAGATGGCCTGGTGCAGTGGGTTCCTTCCCTGTATTCCAGAGGAGTGGAGAGCTCCTGAGGAGCCCCTCGAGTCTCTGGCTGGATGAATGCCTGCCCTGGCACCAATAGTACCAGATGGCAGCAGCTCCTGAGGGGGCTGGACCAGCTGCAGGTGGCAGGAGCAGATGGACAGTGACATGCTTTCCCTCGCTGTGCTCTCCCCTCTCTGTGCTCAGACTGTAGGCTTGTGTGGCCTCCCATGGGCTGCACAACTCCACGGTCACTCAGGGACTCTTTTCTATTATAAAAGACCTGCTGAGGAGCTGCAGATGGTTTTCACTCTCATTAAGTCGTTTGTGCAGCACTAAAGAGGTGGGACAGGTCAGGGAATATGTCCTGCAGATTTTGGTACCTAGGATGAGTCTTTCAATTAATACTTTCACCTGCTGAACAGTAATCTGTCCAGAAATCTTGTGAAAGATTACCTTTTCATCTACCCCAATGTTTTTCTGGTTAATCCTTTGAGCCTTTTGATGTCTGGCTTTTTAATAACCATGGCAAAGAAGCTCTTACTTTGGACTTTGAGCTTGGCCTATTGCCTTGTAAAGAGCTGATCAGCTCAGAAAATACAAAATCTTGGTGTAATGTAGAAGAGTGTTCCTTGTCTTACTTCTTGCTGTGGAACAGGGAAGTTACCCCCTCGAAGGGCATGCTCTGCATAGCCTGCTGCTGATCCCATGGTGGTAAATGGTGACCTTCTGTAATCACTCATCAAGGCTTTTAAATGATATCAAAATGAAAAAGAAAGCACATAGGAAATACTGGAATATTGTTTTATTTTCTTTATACATGGATTGCTGAAAAGTTATATTTTGCTTTTTCTGTACTTGTCTCCTTAGTATTTGCATGGAAAGTAAGGGTGCCAAGCAAAATGCATATTTTTTTAATATTTATGTCATATGAATTATGTTAATTTTAAGTCCTCTTTTGTTAAGTTACCAATGTCTAAATTTAGAGCAGCTGAAAATGTTGCAAGGGGTGCGTCCTTATGTCAGTATGTCATAGCTTCTTGTCATATACAGGATTTTAAGGACAATAATTAGAATTTTTGGATGTCTAATTTATCATTAGAGTAGAAGATTTTTACAGTCGATATCATTTTGCATTTTCGTAACTAAATAATTTTTGAGGATGACCAAAAATTGTCTTTTTCTCCAGTGAAACTCTTACCAAGAACATAACAAAACATTTTTTGGAAGCTTTTGCATTCTAGTACTATTTCAGCTATTTTAATGTCCTAATCTCCAGGGGAGAGCGACTTTAATATTTCCAACTTGCACCCCAACTCACACCAAAGACATGGGAACTGTAAATAAAGGACTAGCATCATATAATGTGAATATATCAGGAAAGCATGCATAGAAATCAACTGGAAAGCAGTAGTGCTGAATTTCTATAAATACATTAGGTTTTACTATTGTTGTCATTGCCATTTATGTTTGGGGGAAGTCAAGAGGATTCATATGAAGTAATGTTTTTGCTTAGTGGACAAGAACATTTTCAGTGTTTTGAGGGAGACAAACATGAAAATCCAATGCACTGGATTTATGTACTTTTTAATTTGACAGATGAAAAGTCTTTACTTATGGAAAGTCTTCACTCATGTCATACAGTCAAAGGGCTTTAACAGCTTGCAAATCCACTGAGAATAATTCATTAGCTAAAGGTTTTCATCTTCTGATGTGTTTCTCATCTCAACATCAAAAAAATGTCATGATAACCAAAAACAAAGCCCAAATAATCATAAATGTTATGAAACTCTTGGCAGTGCATGTCTTTTTTTTTTTTTCTATTTTCATCTTGTTTCAGAAAGTAAAATAAGTGTTACATTACTGGAGCGAAGCCAAGGTACTGCTGAAAAGAGTGATGTGTCTACAATGTCCAAATAAACACTAACCTATATATGATCCTCCAAACCTGACCCTTTAATGTAAATCCAATCATTTATTGCAACTGCACATCACTGTAGTACACTCCTCAATACAAGGAATCAGGGAAAATTTGTATGAGACTAATCAGTTGCACACCGATCATTTGCATGTTAAGCATGTTTAAACTACTTTGGACCAATGTGCAAAAAGGTGTGCAAGTCACAGAAAAGAAGCAAACCAAAGTTTTAAGGCTTCAGGTAGGTGGAAGAATGTCAATGACTTTTATAGCTTGACCTACTTTGGAATACAGCTGCATACACTCGTATCTGGAACAGTTCCTCCAGTACAGAAGGGCCAAAGAGCAAATTCCCTCCTTCTATTGAAGCCGAAGCCCACAGTGCCTTGGGCTTCAGTATGGAAAAGATTTGGAGCCCAGGGCTTTGAGAATGCACTATATTTACTTTTTATTTTGCCTTGCATTAATTTAATATAGTTGCCGTCAGGTTATTCTGAAGAAACTGTCTCTACAGAAACCCATGTAGTTTCCCATATATTGTTATATATTAGAGAACAGATGTGGAATACAAAGTAGCAATGACTGATGTACTCCTTGGTTGTGGGAAGATTTTATCTTAATACGATTTAGAAAACAAAACATGAGGTGTTGGCTCATAATAACAACCATAACCTTGATAGTGTAAGAATATGTCAATTTTTTCCTGTTACTGACATTACCGTGGTTTTGTTGGGCTGTTATTCCGCAGTGTTTCACATCTCTCTTCCTCTAGATTACTGTCTTGCACATATTCCTGCATTTTAAGTTTTCATTTTGTGGTTTTTTTTTTTTTTTGTAACCACATTTTTCTATGAAAACAATCCTGAATTCATTGCGATGTACGAAGCAGAAGTGAAATTGAACAAGTAGGGGACGCGGAGCTATCGGCACCTAGCTGCTTTGAAATAGACGGGTAATTGGCACTGAGGGGACGGCGAAGGCTGGCTCATACTCACGGCTGATGACACTGATAGCCGTCAGTGCAGATAACTGTGTGTGACTTAAAAAAACCCCGGCGTTTCAAAGCACCACCTCAGTGGCGCTTGCTCGCCAATAGCGGTAACAATGTAGCAGCCGCAGGAGCATTTCCCCCGCTCCGCACGGGGATCGCCGCTCACCCACC
>VYXF01010883.1:15228-169457 GCA_013397295.1 Polioptila caerulea | reverse complement strand
GCCGCGGAGCCCCGCAGCGTTCCGCTCGGCTCCCTTGAAATCAGCTTTGGGCCATCAAATTATAACTGGTTTCCTGCCCGGGGAAGGCGTTCGGCACTTTGTGTGCCGCGTTTATTTCCTGCGGGCCGTCCCCCTTCGCCGGTTAGTGTATTTATTTATTTATGTGTAAGGATGTTCTCCAAATTCTGTATAGCCCTGTCCGTGGTGGGGAAAAACGATCACCGCAGTTTTCAAGCTTGTTGTTTTCAGAACAGGGGGACTTAATGTGTTTCTATTCCTATATGCACGAAATACAGCACAATGACAGTATGTGTGTGGAAAAAATAGGTTTATATTCGTGTCCTCGCTGTTCTGTGTATTGTTTGTTGATGTGGAGATCTTGTTCTTTTCTTAGCACATTTTTGGTTTTTTTCTCTTAACCTTTTCAGTGCACATCACTACCAACCTGGGTATTTGAGAAAAATAAAATTCTCTTTTGGCCGGTATGATGCCAAAATAAAAGAGAACGTGGTATATGTAGTCAGTAATAGAGTTACATAATTTATTATCGCTTATTTTGTTTCTGGATACATGTCGGGAACACATAGAGAGTATTAATAACATTTTTTTTC
The DNA here is from genome assembly GCA_013397295.1 of Polioptila caerulea. Taxonomy (NCBI): domain Eukaryota; kingdom Metazoa; phylum Chordata; class Aves; order Passeriformes; family Certhiidae; genus Polioptila; species Polioptila caerulea. Next base: position 168,846 of record VYXF01010883.1, on the reverse strand, counting down.
CCCTCCTTTTTTTGGGGTGCTGTGTAACAGAGTCTTTGCACTATACTACATTGCACTAGAATAATTGCAAAAGACTTGACCCTGATTCACTCCTGTACCTGAAACACCATCAGGGGCCTTACCTTGCTCCACTTTGTTGATGTCCAGGGCTGCTTCCTGTATGCTCTAAAATTTCTTTTGTAGATTTTTTTTTTCTGCCCCAACAATTATGTTATTTTCTTACTTATATAAAAAAAGTAAGTCAAACCTTTATAAATATTTCAGTAGTAGTTATTCACAGCGCCAAGGTACAGAAGGAAATCTGTGTCATGGACAAATTAAAAAACCTTCTTCCTATATGCAGGTGAGCTGTTTGCTCCCGTATTTGACTTCTTTGGAAAAAACGTCTTTAGAAGATGATAATGTATGGTTGCAGCATCAGGCCATAAGGCATGATGTCATTATTAGCATATGAAAGGAACAAGCTTAATGGTGCCTTTCAATCAACGCTGCTGTTCAGGCTCTAAATTCCCAAAAACGTGGTGGTTAGTTTTGTGTCTGCTGGAGCTACCACAGTGCTTGTTAGATATTATTCCACATGTATGTATGTATCTTTCTGTCCTTACCTATATCACCTTAAAACGGGCTCTGAGATTCCATGGAGCTCATATGGTTGACTGGAAACCAGTTTCAAACTTCTGCTTGGTAGTAGTTTGACTTGACAGAATTGTAGTTGAAAAGCCTCCCTTCTGTCCATCTGTCTTTATAAAAACAGCCTTCTGGTGATGGCAGAGCAAAGCCGTGGTTTGTTAGCACTATGGATTTAGCTTGGCTTGGAGCATTTGCCAGCCTCTGCAAGGACCCTCTGTCTTCCTTAAAGACCTATTGCTTTCTTGTTAATTTTTTTTTTTAGAGTGAACTTTGCTAATGGGCACTTTTTATTTGTTTTACACTTCCAGTGTTTTCTCAAACTTGCTAGAATGCACAGTGTTGCACCTTTAAGAAACTCTATGATAGTACAGTGGCTGCCAGCCAGAAACAATATACTATTTTGTCAGATTTCCTGAGAAGAAATTGAGTGAATTTTGTGTTTTCCCCCTTTATAAGATTAAGTAGTAATGCCTAATGGAAAAGAAATTAACTTTTTCCTTTACATGCCAAAATGCTTTAAACTGCAGCTAAAGCTTCAATATGCTGCAAAATAAGGGGGATTTCTATGTATGAGACTCAATCTGCAGATTAAATTCTTGAATAATTACGTATAATTCCTCTTTCTTTTTTTTCTTTTTAATCTAACTCAGCGTTTTGTTTGTTCAAAAACTCCTCCAGTCAGACAGTGGCAGAATGCTTAGGATATTGCATTTACTCCACTGGCTAATGAAACACCTGTTTGGGTAACGTTACTGAATCATTGAAAATGAGATGTAAGTAATGTGCTTAAAATTTAATAGCATGCTCAAAATCCTTTATTTGAGACTGTATCCCAAGTACTGCCTTTCATAGCATGGAGTGCTCTGAGTGGCTGAGCCTAATTTTGTTTGATCCTGCTGTCGTTATGCATGGCACGGTCACAACCTTTGTCTTCACGTTGTCCCTTGCTGGTCAGAGGAGGGGAGAGGCTGGAGTGGAGCTGCCACCAGAAGGAAGTGTATTAATTTCATTGCCAGCAGATGGAACAGAATGGACTATTTCATGTAGAAGTTCTCTAATAGGAAAGGAGCCATACTCTCACAACCTTGGGAGCATGTGTTTTGGTGCTTTGAAGCTACTTGGTGGTGAGGTGTTTCTCTAATCATATCAGGGCCCTTTGGCAATTGAGAGTGTCATGATCTATTGTTTTGATAGCTGAGTTTAGTACCTGAGAAAGGTTCCTTGTAATTTCCATTGAAATTGAAGTAAACTGCATGGTTTATAGAGACAATGATGCAGGGTGTCTGTGAGGTGCCTCCACAACAAGGTTTTGCGGTCAGTTGGAATATCAGTGAGGAAAAGGCTGAAAATACCCACATCTCTGGTGATACAGCCTTGTGTAGCATGGATGTGTGTTAAAAGGACACATCTTTGTGGGAAGTAGGATATGATGCTAAAATACTGGCGTACTTAGAGAAGAGTTCAAGTAGTGCTTTTTGGTTTTATATTTTTTACAGAAACGTAGACATCAGTGCTTGAAATGTGTCTTTTCTCCAAACTGGTTGCATTCTTGAAGAAAGTAGCGCAGCAGTTGCATGCTGTCCTCTGAGTGGCTGTGTAAATGACCACAGTTGGGTTGTGAGTTCTCATTGGAAGCACAAGCCCCGACTGTTGGCTGGAGCTGGTCACTCACATTACAAGTGCGTGTGTTTCAGTCATCCCTTCCAGCACCCAGGAATCCTGTCATTGGTTGGACAGTAAAGTTGGTGTTTGGTTTCCAAGTTCTACTGACAGGATGAAGCAAATGGGTAGTCACAGTCTTCATTTCACTTGGAGAGCTGTTCCTTCTTCTCATGATTCCTGGTAGTACTGGGAAGAAAATGACAAGTGACCTAGGCTAAGTCTGGTTTGGATGCAGCCATTGGATTGTGCCACTAATTTGAGTTTTCTTACATTTTCACAGTTTTGTGTTGCAACTGTATTTTTCTGTGATTGGGGAGGACTAGAATGCTGATAGCAGTTGCTTAATGAACAATAATACTTGTATTTCATAATTGGTTTCATAAATTTGTCATAAATTAGGCTGAAAAAAAATAGATAATGTTTGAAAGAGAGAGAGGTTAGAAAGAGGATCTTTTCTTTGAAGTGTAGTTATCAATGTTTCTACATGGCACAGTAGCAGCTTGTTTGTGTGTGAAAATTAATTTGAAATTGGAGTGTGAGTCCATCATTATTAGACCAAAAGACCCAACTAGTGCAGTCAAACCAAACCTAACAGCTCAAATGGTGCATTATTTGTACTTTAGAACTAAGGAAATACCCAAAAGTGGATGATTGATGGGTCATCTGAATTGTTTGCTTCCGGTGGGGTTAAGGAGTCATTGTGACATTATTAATTGTCTGGGGCTTTGTTCATGGTATTTTCACTGAAAAGGAAAAGAATGTTGAAAATAAAGACTAGGATGTTAAAATAAAATAAAAAAGAACTATTGTTGAGCTTGGTGTTTCTTGAAGTTGCATCATGAGATCAGCAGACAGAGCAGTTGTTCATAGAGTGTTTTGGTTCAGATTTCTCTAAGTCTGAGCCTCCATTCATTTGTGAAGCTGTATATACACACATATAATTTAACTTGTGGACTTCCAGTCATAAAAACTTTAATAGCATTGTCAATATCCCTATATGCCTTGTATTGACCACCAGAGAAAGATATTAGGTAACAAAAATTAACATTTTGATAAGAAGCCCACCTAAATATTACATGGAGGACAGTCAAATGTGTTTTAAGTGCTGTGGTGGCCAGGATCCATTGGCTAGGATCCACTTGAAAAATCAGATTAAAAGTTTTTGTGCTTGACAAATGTCATTAGTTTAAAAATTCCCTGAAGGCTAGTATTGTTATTAGATGAGCTTAAAGCATACAGCAGTAAATTTCATTTTCTTCCAGGAATGACCAGCAGCATCTTTAAAAAAAGAAAACATTGACTGATCCTTGTCAGATAGAGTAGCCACAGTTGGAAAAAAGAGTTTTCCAGGAATAAATGTGACAGCTGAAGCTGCAGCACCTCATTTTGAGTGGAGTGGATCAGCCATAGCCTGGTGGGAAGTGGTGTGGTCTGCAAGGATCCTGCTGAAAAAGTGCTCGAAAGTGATAATTTGCTTGGTTCCTCTTCTCAAGGGCATTGGATATTACAAGCTGAGCAAAATAGTGTTAAAAGCATTACAAAACCAGCAAATCCTTTTGGATCCTGATTGTCACAAATGTCCATCTTTGAGTGATTCCTTAACCTTGCTCTGACAAGAGCATGTGTGCTTCATAGTGCTAGGCTACAGCATTCCAGCTTCAGAAGTACTTGTTCAATGGTGTATTTGCTTGATTTGAGAGGCTTTTTAAAAGGTCAGTCTGCTTGGTTGTTCATCTTATTCTCCTTTATGATTACTGATTTTAGTCTATTTTGAGCTGGTAGTTTGATCAAAGGGATTTCTCCAACTGGAAATAAGGAGTAGAGATTGTAAATATATAATCTCTGAAATGTAGCCACAACTACATAAACCTATATTTTATGTTTCTTGCTTCATTGCTGTAATAAAAATGTCTACATTGTCTTCACCAACATAAATATCACAGTCATGGAAATAATGGAAATAATTTCCTAAATATTTATATTGTAAAGGAAAATAAGAAAAATACAACTGTCGTTCTCTCTGGGTCTTGCAGAACTTCCCCTGGGGAAGGTGAGGTAAGGCTGGGGCTGTAGTGCTGTCATAGGGTTGTGACACTGTCCAGGTGTCAGAGGCTCCCTGGCCTGCCTTGGACCAGTGCCAGCAGCCCTAATGGAGCACTAAGGGAAAGCCATGGGCTAGGGACTGTCCCAGGATGGATTAGGGTGAGACAGGCCTGTTCCTTGAGACAAGAGCAGTTAGCATGTGCTGTCTCCTGCATGGCTTCAGCGTCTGGCCTGTTCTCTTACAGGTACAGGTGTAGCTGTAGAGATGCTGCTGCATGTGTGTGGGTAAAAAAAAGCTCTGACTGAAAGCTCTTTACCTACAGAAAAACAAGAGGCCACTCACTGTCCCTTAGGTGAAAGCAATACTTAAGGAAGTTTAGTGCATATTGTTATTTCATATCTGTGTGTCTGTATAAAAACATAAATAAGTATACAAACACATTGTTTCATATAACAACCATCTTCTTATGTTTTGAATAATGCCATGTTGAGCAATGCCCAGACCTTCCCAAAATGCTGTTTAGGATCTTGTGAGTGTGTGTAGCCAAGTGTCATAATTGGAGTAAATGTCAAAGTTCCTGATTGCCTTACCTGGTGTTTTTGTGTCAAATGTTCTCCTAATAATCTCTGTGTGCATAGATATGACATCACTTCTCTGTTTCCTAAAATGTGTTTTGACTTCCTTGGAGTGAAATAAGAAATACGACTTTGACCTAGCTCAACTTTTATAAACAAGTCCCATTGACTTGAGTGTGTGCTGGGAACTTGCTCTGAGCTTGGATAATGTTTTATGTTGGGCTGTTAAGTTGCCAGGCTGATATTTTTTCATTATGAAGCTATAGGTTAGTGTAGAGAGCCACTGCAAACACTGTGGTGCTGCTGCTCAGCAGATGTAAACTGTCACACTCCTTAATATTCCACGGAACTCTTGACATTTCCCACTTCTTGCCTTAGTTTCAGTGTCATATATTGAGTTGCACTGAACAGTGTAGATGTGTTTTTTGTTCCTGATATCAAAGATCTAGGCTTTTTCATGCTTGAGAGAGAGGTTTTAGGGGGTTTTTAATCTCTTTAGGTGTTGTAAAAAACATACGGTAAATATTGCAAATCATGGAAGGCTACTTTTTTATAGAGTTGATTTATGGATACCTTTATATTAAATAGGTAAGTAAAGTCAAATTGTCAGACTTCATGCTCTAAGAGGTGGACCAATCACTGGTTTAAAATGTTATCCTTATTTTCATTAATTGAATTTGGTTGGATTTTTTTGTTTACTTTATTGGGTATTGGGTTTCATTCTGCCAGGTAGTATTAAGAATACTCATTTCCAGTGAGCTCTTGTCTTTTAAAACTTGACTCACTGTTTTAGAAAAAATCTTTGCTTTTATGTTGTTTCATTTCCTCTTCATACTGATGTTGATACTGACTGTGTGCAAAGGCACAGACTTAAGTACTGGGTTTCTACTTAAGGTAAGACAGTGGGCAAAAGGCTTTGGCTTAGATACACTACAAATAAGTCTGGTTTTGATTTATGTTGAGCTTAAGATACGCTTGCCTCATCTTGATAGGGTAAATCACTAAGTGCAACAATTAATTTCCAAGGCTTTAAGGACATGAAATCAAGGGGTTTTTAAACCTTGCTCATGATTATCTTGGTTTTTAAACAGCTTGAAGTACTGTAAATATAAGAAGTGTGTTCAACACCTCTTGGCATAAGCTTCATCAATTGTCAGCTGTAAAGGGTATATGAAGTCAATATGAGGAAGACTAATGCATATATTTAATTTTTCTTTTAATGGGACAACTGCCATGGATTGGCTTGAAAGAAGCTTTTCTTTATTATATTCTCTCTGGGTCATTCCTATACTGCTGGGTTTGGTTTTTTTTTAAAGTTATACACTACACTTCCATGAATCTGTTCATGGAAGAAAATGTAAGTCTCAGGTCTTGTGCACATCACTGTGTCTCCTTTCCAAGGTTTGTGTTGTTATTGTCACCACAGAAGTGCTTTTCTTTCTGGTACTTTGATAAAAATTCACCCAAACAAATGGGAGACTGTGGTGGAGGAAAAAAGCATTAGCATTGTCGAGCTCTCAGTTACTCATTCTGGAAAAACAGAAATACTTCTCATTAAATCTTTCTTTAATGTGACTTCAGGGGTTATTTTTTTCTCTAATATGTGGAAATTTTTCTGACAGGTTAATGTGATTTTTAAATTAATGACATCTCTTTATTAATACATAAGACAGTTTGGGCTATATGTATCTTGAACAAAGACTTTGTTATCTGAAATATGCACTGATTAACCTCATGAGAAACATTGTGTGTTGACTTAGTGTCTTAGCTGCTTATGTGTCATTTGGAAAAGAAAAAGCAGGATTGAAAGAGCAAAGGATTTAACTTTCTACAGGATATACTTTGTGACTTGTGGCTGTAAGTCAGCTGCAAGCAAACTTGATTTGTCAAATAATTATTTTGATCCTAATTTGCAACCCAAACATAAATTGATTCATGTTTACTCATGTAAGTAACCCCATGAAAAATCAATATTGGGATCATTCTTTGTTAGTACAGAGCAGGTTGTGAACCCTCTCCCTGCCCCTGCAATCTGGACAGCATCAGGGCCAGGACAATTAGGATCCATGGAGGATCACAGCAGAGTCTGCTTGTGTGTCTTGCTGCTGCCGAGGATCCTTGTCCTTTTGATCCTCCTCTATCCAAGATACGTTTGGAATACAAATCTCATTTGTTACCTCTTGGGAAACCAGTAATGAAATCTTTCACTTTCTGACTGGTGACCTAAGGCCGGTGTGGATTGTTGAAGGCTAGAAGTTGTCTTTTAAGGGAAATTAAGGGAAGTTTTGCATCCTGTGGATAAAAAATGAGTCTTCTCAATTGAATTCTGTGCTTAATGATCTGAATAAGGGAAATTGGTCTTGTGTATAATAATATTGTTGTTGTTTTTCTTACTGTTTTCAGGCTTGCTGAGGTTTACTGAAAAAGGAGATGCTTGTATGCCTGGTTCCAGCTAATCTAGATGGATATAATGCTTAATTGGGCTGCTGTGATTTACACTTCTTAGATCAAGCCAAGTACAGCTTAAATTGTTAAATGGATTAACAGGATGTAATCTGCTTTGATTGGTGTATCTGATCAGTTTTCTCTCACTCTGTGCAATGTGTTAAGCAACTAGTTGAAAAATTTGGTGAAATGTAGTTTGCTGCAGAAAACCAGCAGAAGTATTGCATGATGCATTCACATTTCCTGGATATGGGGAGGAAGTTTTCTCCTATGAATATTCTGCTTTGTAAGTTACTCATTGGGTATCTGAGTTGCTGCATATGCTCTCTGATCTTTGTAAAATGTTAGATAGATTTGAGTGAAGATATTTTATCTCACTAAAATGTAAGTAGAAGTAATAATATTTTTGTTGGTCTTTACTTAAAAGTTCAGTTCTTCTTGTCGTTACTCACCTGAAATTAAAAACAGTCCATGTGTGATCTCTTAGAGAATTAGATGAATGTTCCAAGAAGTAGTTAGGTGCTATAGTCATATTNTAATAATATTTTTGTTGGTCTTTACTTAAAAGTTCAGTTCTTCTTGTCGTTACTCACCTGAAATTAAAAACAGTCCATGTGTGATCTCTTAGAGATGAAAATATGGCTATAGCACCTAACTACATCTTGGAACATTCATCTGCAGGTGGTGTTTCACTTATCTATAGTTTGTAATAAGTAGCATGGCTAGAAATCTGAGGTGAACAGAGTATCACCTATTTTACAGTTAGCAGGAACTGAATTTTAAATTCTCAGCTGATTGAAGTTTTTCTCCATTATTCACACATGGAAAAGTCCCAAGAAATAAAGAGCTAGATGTGTTTATAGCACTGTTCCTCCTGGACTGTGCAGGAAATTTTTTTGTATAGGCTTTTATAGTGGAAAGATTGAGTTGGACTGTGAACTGTCCCATGGGTGTGTGGATCTGGCACAATGCAGTTAGCAAAGCCCAGGATTAATGCTCAGAGAACTGGGGATGAAATGCCCTTGGTTGTAAGGATTCAGCTGTGGAACAGTCTTCCAGACCAGATCAGTGAAATTTGAACTCCTGCAAATGCTTCTAGGGTTTGAGTTTGGAGGAATCCCTTTCACAACAAGTGACATCTCAATGCGAAAAGCTTTCTCTTGCTGCCCTTGTCATAGAAACACAGAATGTTAAGGGGCTGGAATGGAACTTAAAGATCATATAGTCCCAACCCCCAAATCTATCTCACTTCAAAAAGTAGTAAAATAAACAGTGCTTTTGTTCCTTAAATGTGGCAACCTCCGTTAAACCTGTTTAGGAATTCACTATTGCTTTTGATTCACAAATACTCTAATATTGGTCTTGGGGGTGGCATAAAGCCCAAACCCAGCACACATCTTCCTGCCAGTTGAAATTAGGATAGGAATGTAATGGATCCCCCCAAAATCAAGCTCCATAAATATCATACCTTCCTAGAAATAGCGTTCTATAAAGAGTTATGCCTGGCTTACCCTCCAGTTTTTGAGTGATGGTTCAATCATTATGAAACTGATTATTTTAAATTGAACTTCCTTACTGTAAGAGTCCAAGTGATTTTATGTAATATTACATTGTGAGATTCTTTTCCTCCTAATTATCATTGGTGTGTGTTTAAGGTGGTATTTTAATTGGAAACTACAGAACTCTAATCAATTTAGCCACAGAACAGGAACAATTAGTGTTTTAAGACTATGTGCTCTGAAATGTCATGTATCCATTATCTTTAAATTATTCTTTTGATTACTTTCTTTGAAGTTTTCCTATCTTATCATCTTATATGTCCCAAACTGCTTTCTCTTCTGATTTCCTTCCTCTACCACTCTCTCTCTTTTCTGTCTTCAGGCATCTCTGCAATTATCTTGTCATTCTCATCCCTCCTCAGACCTCTAGTAATTTTGGATTTCTGCAGTTCTCTGCATGCACATTCATACCCGTGGCTTTTGTCATCCTTTTCTTGTCCTTTTTGGTTTAGTATGGATGGGAGCCTGGAGAGTGAAGTTTTAATTACCCTTGCATAGGGTAGTAGACAAAAAAAATGTTCTTTAGAAAGAAATGTTGTAGTTGTTGGGGTCATCTCTGAAGAGCCATGCTGGCCAGCCATGGGACTGTCAAAATGTGAACTAAAATGAGGGATGTATTTGCAAAACAGGGGATGTGATTAGAATTCAGCTCCATCTCCCTTTTCCCTGGTCTGTAGTAGATGCCTTGGGTCACCTTTTTTATCAGCTGCTGAACTCTGCTGGTGCGGTAACATTTTCTAAAGATCCTGCATCTGAGAGACTGGAAGTCCTTGATGTCACATTTTCTCCTGTGTGTCAGGAAAGGATGGCACATGGGAGCTTTTGCTTTCACCTCCTGCAGCTCCTATGCATTGGCAATGAGGAGGAACATTCACTTGAGATTTTTTCCTTGATGGAAGAGTGGGATGCTGCTTTCCAAAACAAGCAAATGGAGCAAGGACTGATCAGGATCAATCTGCAAACTCATTTGCTTCAGCTATGCTTATGGCTTTTTTTAGCAGTTGGAGTGAGTTTTACTGGGTTTTTTATAGAACTTAGCCATAAAAGATTAAGGTTAGTACCAGGACTTTTTTTAGTCTCTTCAAAAAATTAAAAATATAGTGGTATGCCCACACACAGAATACTAATTTTAGTTAAGATTTTTTTAGCAAAATCATGAAATTGTTAGAGCCATTTCTGAACTGAGAACACATTTGTAAAATTTTTTAAAATGTTTTCTGCATATGGTAATTTTAAGCATGAGTCTAGAATGGTCCACAATTTATTAGGCTTTGATATGTAATTTTATCAGAAGCCAGGAGTGTGAGTAATAAGCAAATGTAAGTGATTTATATGTGCTTTAGGCAGGCATAAGTGTTGCAGAAATAGAAGTACCACTAACCTGCAGCAACTGAGGTACCTGAGTAATGAAACCCATTATTGGTTTCTTTTTAGACAGTGATACTTCAATTGCATCTTCCCTTTGAGTTCCTTGACACAAACTAACTTGTTTGAATTTCTGGACAAAATAATTTCTCTGGCATTTAATTCATCCAGAAACCTTTTGTGTTCCCTTATGCTTTGTTAGCTTTGAATATCGTGATTAACATCAACACTTAGAAACTCTGGACAGTGTAACTTCACTGTCATAACTGATCTCTCTGAAAAATGTTCATGTCTCAAATTCTGCATTTGGATGCTTTTGGCTTTTCTAGCTAATATTCTTGTTGGAATCAGCTGCTCAGAGCACAGAATGTAAAAAGCAGCTGTACAAAGATTTCCAGTCATTGACTTGTATCAGTGTTCTCTGTTCCTCTGGTGTGCCCAGGTTCATGTGTTGCACTTGGACTGTGGTTGTCTCATTTGAGGCACAGAATTATAGGCTGTGCTCTTGACTTGCTGTTGTACTTGATGGAAGTTTAGCATTGGGTAGTGCTTCAAGAGCAGCAACAGAGTTGCAAAATAATATACTGGGTATATAGTTCATACCAAGAAGATCAGTTAGTAGGTTTAGAATAGCCTTTCTTTTGGGAATCTGTGGAGGCAAACAAGCAGTTTCAAGGGAGATGAACCACTTCTGCAAAATGACAGTTTCATGGTCGACACTTGGTGTAGCCTGGTGCTTAACTATGGGTTGCTCTGCAGTTATACTTGGTTGCCAATTAACAGCTTTGCACTGGGAAATAGAAAAGTAGAAGGAATGGGAAGAAGAGAATTTTGAAAATGTAGTTTAACAAAATGGATTGGATCACAAAGATTGAATAGCATGAGAAGGCATCAGGCTTCTTGAAAAGGGGNAAAAGTAGAAGGAATGGGAAGAAGAGAATTTTGAAAATGTAGTTTAACAAAATGGATTGGATCACAAAGATTGAAGAATAGCATGAGAAAGCATCAGGCTTCTTGAAAAGGGAAGCAATTTAAGCCAGAGTAATTTGTTGCCAGCCTTAACAAATCTGTACATTTTCATTTGTTTTCATTAGAAGCCTGGAGTGTAAGCTGACATTGTTTAACTACTTAGGAGTGGAAACTGCAATTATTTTGGTCAGTGGATGGAAGGTTAGTCATCTTTTCAGGTTCAAAAGGAGCCTCTGAGATAAGTATCTTGAAACGCTTGAAGTCAGAACATTGAAGGCAATATATGTAATATTTTATGATTATTATATTTCCAGTGGCACGACTGTTACCTTGTTCTTCTCTGTGCAGTTTTGTGAGGATAATTAAATAACCTGATGTTTAGAAAAATTCTGAGGAAGATGAGTAACAGCTCACATGTAGCAGACACCCATGATGTTTTTTCTGTTAGCATGCAGTGGCCCCTACTCTCCCTAGGGCTACAGGAATGTATTGAACTTTTCCTAATGGCTGTATTCAAGGCCAGTCCTTATTACAAAAGTGACAGAAAGGACTCGGGGGAAAAAGAAGAGGCAGGATTTGACTGGAAATAGTGTAACTGTTGGTTCCCCCAAGCTACCTTTAAAAACAAACCCGAGTTGTTGGCTGTTGCGGTGAGAACCTTTTATTCTTTGGAAATCCTGTTTTATGTCAATGTACCATGCAGTAATTCTGTAAGGGAAGACTTTTCCTGCTAGAGGAAAGCTTTGGATAGCATAATCACATTTCAGCCTCCTGACAAGTTGCAGGTGCTGCTGTGGCTGCTCTTGCAGAGAACAGTGACTCATCATGACCTACAGCGCGCTCAAGGTACAGGTAAACTCACTTTGTGCTGTTAGATGGACTAAGACACACACTTGAGGTTTTGTCCACAGTTCTCTAAACAGTTAAAGGCACTGAGTTGTGAGTCAGTAAATGCCATTCTTTTTTGACAAAAAATGCCAAGCTTGTTAAAATGCTTCTGGATTCTTTAGAAGAGGTCTTTAAAATACTTCATGTAACTTACTATAATTGTTTTATGAGATGTTTCAGAATAAGGGAAATTGTAAGGTAAAACTTGGGGTGGGGGAAAGGAAGAGAAGGTTTGACTGAGAGCAAAAAAATAAGTAGCTACTATGCTTGGAAGGGAAGATAAGTAGGGATAATTTTGCAGTTTTGCACATTACTGAAGACTGTTCACTTTACAGTACTTTTGTGACATGCAACAGTATGCTGTAGATGTGGAGATTTTTTCTTTTTTGTATTGCAAATGATCTTCTCTTGAAAAAATCTTGCTTTGTTTCTTCTTATAAACAAAACAAGTAGTCACAGGATGCTTCTAGTAATTTGGTGGGAAGCAGTTTGTGTCACTGACTATGACTGAATGAAGCAAATTTGGACCTTAATACCTAATTGGTCTCCAAGGCATTTACTCTTAGTAGGATATGGAAAAAGAAAGTTGGAGTTTATCTAGAATATGGTTGTAATGCATGTTTTTGTGCTGCTTCTGTGGTGTGTACGGTATAAACCATACTTGTTTTTGAAAAGTTCATTTCTTATTTTAACTTCTTGAGATTATCTGCTGCAGAGCCTAAGTTAAAGTAATATTGTTGGCTCCAAGTCAGGATGATTGTGGTTGTCTTTATTTTCAGGGAACAACTTAAGAACTATCAGACACATGTTTGTGTTTAATACATACATATAGCATTTATGTTAATAATAGTTTTCAGAACAAGAAATTGTGTAAGGGAATTTATGTAAATTTTAAAATATATTTCTGTTATAATTGATCTTTAGACATGTGAGAGGAATGGAAAAACAAAAATGAAATTTCATGTCAGACACTGAGATGGTATTGCAGGGCTGATTTTGCACTCACTCAGACTTTTCCCCTCATTTTCATATGGCCCTTATAGGCAGAGGCTTTGTGCAGCACTGAGATTCTGCATAATATTATTTATTAGAAAGTGTGTTTGTCACCCTTCAGAAGGTGGCCACTTCTGTGGTAGAAATGTGAGACTGAAAATTGGGGTGTTATGGCAAACTCAGCTCAGAAGCAAAGAAGGTGTTGTCCTTGTCTGGAAAAAGTTGCCAAAGAATTGTTGGCCAAAATTGAACACTAAGCAATAAATTTGTGTTTTATAATGGAGTGTGTTTAAGACCTGAACTGTTTTGAAGGTGAAATCCCAAATCATCAAAGCATACTTTTCAGTCCAGTTTGGCAGAATGCTGATGTGCCTACTTAATTTCCATAGATGCTTAATCAGATGCCTGGGGGAGAGCTGCAGTTGCAGATGTTGAGAAATTTAAGTCAGGCTCCTTCCTCTTTTGAAAATCAGCTCTATTTTTACAAAACAGAATCCCTAGATTATCTTTTAAAAGCAGGTTCTGGTAAGGATTTTTTCCCCCCCAGAGAAAAGGTTTTAAATTAAAAAAAAGACAGAATTTCCTTTTGAAATGGAGAAATATGAGTGTGGATGAAATGAATACTAGAGCTTCCCATCTTTGAAATTACTTTTGAAAACAAGCACAGAGAAGTTTAAATGTGTTATTGCTCAGAATATTCTTCTGTTATTTTCTTGTTGATTGCTGTAGATGCCTGTGTATAAAAATGCAAATTTTTTTCGAGGTTAGCCTTTATTTATGATGTGCAGTTTTTGATTGACTCATGCCTTGTGTGATAGGCCTTAGGTGAAATGCAGGTGGATGTTCCTTTTTGTGATTTTTATAGTGTTTGGGGTTTAATAGGATTACTGGGCTTTAGCCTGAGGTCCTGCAAGTCAGTAAATGAGTGTCAGCCTGGTGCCAGGCAGGTACAATACTGACCACAGGGGCAGTAGAGCGAGCAGGTGTGTGCTTAGAAACCAGCAGCAGTGTGGTCAGTAATGCTCAGGGCCTGGCTCTTCTTAGAGGTGATATCCTCAGACAGTCTGTGTAGCAGAGAAAAGCAAAATAATCCTTTATTCCACCTATGCTCCCTAGCCAAAACACAAGCTGAAATGCAAACTGAAGATTGAACGGTCTAACTGGATGAAATAATCTGTTCCTACACTGGATTTGAACATCACCAGTCAAGTGGATCCCTGCTTATTTATGTTTCTTTAAAGTGTTCTGCAGGTCATCTGGGAACTTTTGTCTAAGAAACATGATCTGGGCATTAAAAGGGATCACCTTCTCCCTGTGATTCACAAGAACAAGTGAAGAAACAAGTTTGTAGATCAAGAGATGCAGACTCCAAATAGAAATGCTGTTCACTTCACAACCTTTATATAAGTTCTTCCAGAGATAAACTGAAGCCTTCTCTTTATGAGCACATCATGTGACAGGGATTCGCCCTCTGTCTTTCCCAGTAAACAGTTCCAAGGTTCAGCTGCAGTTACTGCTAGGAAATTGCAGACTGTTTCAAGGTTGAATTGATGAAGCTTTAATTGTTAGCTGCTGGATCCTATTGCATTACTATCAGCAAGTTTGAAAAGGTCTTGCTACCAGATCTGCTTATCAGGGAGTAAGTGCTTATTTCTGGTAATCAAATGACCCATCAGTCTTCATTTAGCTGACATGGGCAGGGTTCCCTGAGACTTCAGAAATGGAAAAAGTAGATGGAAGAGGAAAAGAAATGGTGTATAATGATAAGAGCATAGGATGGGAAGCAAACAAGATGATATTTATGAAACATGTCCTGCTGCAGAGACAGAAACATTGTGAAAATCAAGAAGACCTTTAGGTCCTTTCCCAAGCCCTTGAAGTCCTCCATGTGAAACTGTGCCTGGCATGGATGGTGGTGGTGCCTGTGTGGATCTTAGCCAAGCACTGCATTGCAATTTTCCATGATTGCCTTTGAAGCAAAGACCATAAAACAGGAAGGTGTTAATACAAACTTATGGCTTGGCTGAGACACTGGGAATGATGCTTCTTGGAATGAATACTTAGGATATTAATCCACATACTTTGTTAAGAAAAAGAGAAGAATTGTCCTGTGTATAAAAATGTTTAAATACTTTTTTCCCTTCCAACAGCGTTGACTTCCTATATCCATCTGTATCCAATGTTGATTTAAGCTCTAATTTTGGGGCCATTTCTGTGCAAATTTCCATTACATGCATTATGGATGCACAAAGTCTGCTTGCACAAAAAGAGCTGTAGTGTGTTGTAATCCTTTAAATTTAAGGATTTGTAAGGTAGCAGAGGAAGGACTAAGAATAGCTCTAGAAAAATAGTGATTGAAGGTTGCTACTACCAGAACCATTCATCCAGCCTGCAGCCCACTCTCTGTGTGCTCTGCAGCTGTGCCAGAAAATATGCTGTATGAACAGTCTGGACAGTTGTGGCCTGTTCCCTGTTTTTTGGCTCAGCCTCAGAGTGAATCAGGAGGTATGGACATGCTTTCTGGCAAAATACCCTTTTCAGAAGTGCTGGGGGAGGGCAGGTAATCCAGTAATTATGTCTGGACAGACTTTGCTGCACACAAGCCAGTTGAAGGGACAGAGAGGAAACACAGGATTTAGTCTTCCATTGGTACTGGAAGAATCTCAGGTGTCTTGCCTGGTCAGGAAGAGTGGGTGTTCTGCATTCTCCTCCTGAGTGTGGACCAAAGCCTTGTTGGATGAGGTAATACTGGATCTCAGCTCCCCAGGAGCTATGTATTTGATGGGTGCTTTCTCCAGCCTGTGTCATGTAGAGAGGCAGAATGGTTGAATTGAGCTCATTCCTCAATTCTGTGGCAGCTGCTATGTCCTCCAGGATCAGGACCTCCTAATGGACTTTGTACAGTTTTCAGATGTCATTTGTCTTTTCTCCATATCATAACATTTATTTACTGTGTTCCTCTATTTTCTGTGTCTTTCTTTCTACCAGCTTTCCTTTTGTGTCCTTTTAGCTTTTTCCAGTAACTATTAGCTCTGATCCCACTGGTGTAGCATTTTTTTATTTGAAAAATATGCAAGTCAGCTGATGATATCTAGAAGGAAACCAGTAAAGGCTAAAGAGTGAGTGGAAACAGTCTGCCCAAGTTTCCTCATTAGGAAATGAAATGCCTGCCGAGGATGTCATCAGTTTGAATTTTTCTTTGTTTTTTCTTTGAATAGAAGCTGAATTTTAACTGTAGGGTGATATTGGTGAGGATGTCCATATAAGAGGCCTCTCAGACACCTGTTTTTCCTTGGCCTATGGAGTTAATGGCACACCCTTTGATGCTGTTACCCTGTAGAATCATGGAGTCATTTAGGTTGGAAAATACCTTTATGATTCTCAAGTCCAACCATTAAGTCAGCACTGCCAAGCCCACCACTAAACCATGTCCCTGTGCACCAGTTCTGTGCATCTTCTGAATACCTTCAGGGATAGTGGCTCAACCATTTCCCTGGGCAGAGGGTTTCAGTGTTTGGCAACTCTTGTAGTGAAAAATTTTTCCTAATATCCAGTCTAAACATCCCCTGGGACACCTGGGGGCATTTCCTCTTGCCTGTCCCAAGGAGAAGAGACTGACACCCACCTGACTATAACCTGCTTTCAGGCAGTAAAAAAAAATAAGTAAAAAGCAGTAAGATCCCCCCTGAGCCTCCTTTTCTCCAGGATAAACTCCCTCAGCCACTCCTTATCAGAGCTGTGCTCTTCACCAGCTCCAGTGCCCTTCTCAGGACATGCTCCAGCCTCTCAATGCCCTTCTGTAGTGAAGGGCCTAGAACTGAACGAAGGATTTGAGCCTCACCAGTGCTAAGGGTTAAAATAAATTCACGCTGTCTTCACTCACATTGGGTGTCTTGTCTTCATCTGTGTCACCCTAAGAGAACAAAAAACATGTTGCAGAACACTGAAAGGAAGAAAAAGCCTTTCTATTTTTTTTTCTATGTGGTTTTGTGGTGTAAATAGTACGGCAGTGCAGCACTGTTGAAATTAGGAGTTACTTGCTAATTAGTTAAATATTCCCTAATCTAATTTTTGTTCAAGTCCCTACGTATGCATGTCTTTGGTGTAGAGCTGTTAGGGAGTGGACAGTGAGTGTTTTGGGAAGACAGGCCAGGGAGCTGCCAGGCTTCTCCCTTGCTCCACATGAAGCCCCATCACAGGGTGGGGGCAAACTATTGGATGGATGTCTTTGCCTCAGAGAGGGGAGTAGAGCAGTAGAAGCCAACATTGTTAATAGCATTAACTTTGTATTTTATGCTGGTACTGTGTCTGTACGTACCACACAAAATAAGAGGCTCCATGTTTTTAGGAAATGCCAAAGGCATCAGGAAATTTGGTGCACATGTAGGTCAATAAAGCTTCGTTAGCTGAAAGCCATTTTTTTGTTCAGTGGGAGTCTTCAGTGTTTTTAAGTCTTGTGAAGTTTCTCTCTTTTTACTTGTATATCAGTAGCAAAAATGGACATGCTTCAAAGTACTGCAACAGCTAATGCAGCTTGAGGAAAGTCACCTTTGTCTCTTACTGCTTTGTTTTCAGTGAGATGCAAATTGGCTTTCAGGTTGATGGTAATACCACAGACACATTGCAAATAGGAGATTACATAATAAAGCCTGAGTGTATGTTATTTGATAAACTTAAAGCTTTGGTCTAAAAGGAATTCTGAACCAAACTATATAAGTGTTACAATGAAATGCAGGTGAATGTGATATTTAACTCAGGGTTAAGCTTCAGAAACATTTAACTTGGATTAAGAATTGAGTGATTTTAAAGGTTAACAGAAAAGTATAAATTTGGTTAATGAACTGTTTAATCAATGTGTCAGAGTTCCCTTTACTTTCTTCTGGAATCAAACTAGTTTGTCAGGTTTATTTCTTGTTTGGAGAAATTCAGGACCAGTGTCTAAGATCTGACAGAAGTTTTGGATTATTCCTTAGTCTGATAAAAAGGGCGTGCTACAGGATTTGGCAATTAATTTCTTCTTGAAATTAGTGTGTTGGGAGATAACAGACTAGTATGTTCAGTACCATTGTAAAGATAAACTAAAACCATGATGAGCTTTGAGCTTTGGTATAAGAAAATACAGTTGTATTGAACGGAGGGAAGGTGACCCATCTCTTTCCAAACTCCCACTAAAACTGGTTTTACTGCACAGGTGGTCCTGTTGGAGATTCTGAATCTGAAATGAATGATTATTGACATGGCTTAACTAAAGAAAGGTCTTTCTGGGCCTGAAAACAGCAGAAAAAAAAAATCTGTGTGGTGTTTCTTTTTTCTGTTTGTGTGTCTTTTGTGTATTTTTTCTTTCTTTGTAGGTGAGGAATCACATTTAACTGTATGCTCCTGATTGCAGTCTGTAGTAAATTCCTGAGAGTTTCACAGTAACAAGATCAGACAGTGAATCAATCAAAGATGTTCTTGTATTGGGTTTGGCTTTTGCTGGTGCCAGTGATGTGGCTTCTAATCCATCAGAAAAGATGAGCTCTGCTTCTTTATCACTGAGATACCAGATAATTGTTTCTGTCAGAATCTCTTGATTTTCTGTGTGCTTCCCATCCTTGGATGAAAGTCTGTATTAACCCTCACTGCATGTTATGTTAATTTTTATTTGATATTGGGTTTTGATTTTGTAGATGTCTGAAATTCTGTGGCATTGCTCTGATTTCTCATCATTTTACACCATCATTTGTTGAGGCTAATGGATAATGGTAACCTTGCAAGTGCCACTTCTGTGGCTATACAACATCAAGTGAATTAGAGCTTGTCCTAGAGCTGTACCTTTTGTTCTGAGGGTTTAAAATCATAGAATCATAGAATGGTCTGGATAGGAAGGGACCTTAAAGGCACCCTTTTGCCATTGGCAGGGATTGCTTCCACTAGAGCAGGGTGCTCAGAGCTGCTCCTACCTGGCTGTAAATACATCCAGGGATGAGGAGCTCACAGCCTCCCTGGGCAACCTGTTCCAGTGCTGCACCGCTCTCACAGAAAGGAATTTCTTCCCTATATCTAAACTAAATCTGTCCTCCTCTGGCTTAAGGCCACTGCCCTTGTCTGGTCACTGCTCACCCCTGTGAAAAGTCCCTCTCCAGCTCTCTTGTGGGCCCCCTTTAGGGACTGGAAAGCCTCCCCAGAGCCTTCTCTTCTCCAGACTGAAGAGCCCCAGCTATCTCAGCTTGTCTTTATACTTGTTTGTGGAGCTGAGAATACTCTGTCTGAATCCAAATTTTCTGATTTCTGAGAGTGTTGTTGTCTACCACTCTCTACTTCCTTTGCAGCCCAAATCTGAGGTTTAGTGATATACATCCTAATTCGGGTACCCACTGACCAATCTCATTTTCTTTCTATATGTGGATGATTCCTGAATCATTTCCCATTCAAGTTTTGTTCTCTGTTCCAAACAGTGGAATTTTAAGCCAACACTTCATTTTTCTGGAAGTCTGTGCATACTTCTTTTCTTTCACTGCTGATGTAAACCCTTCGTTGTGCCACGCTCATCCTGCCCCACTGCAGTTTATGGGGCAGGATCACCATAAATACTCTCAGTTTCCTTGCTTGCTAGCATGAGATATTTCTTTTGTGGAGTACTGTTTGTATAATGCTTATAATAGCATGCGTGCTTCTTGGTGTAAGACTGTGTTCCTCTAATACTGGATAAGCTTTATTATTAATCCTTAAACAAGGAAGAAGCTACAGAATTAAAAATTTTGAAATGTATGTCTGCATCCTTCTTGGGAATAAGTTTCATCTTGCCTAACCACAAGAATTATGTCTTCAAGTCCTTCTTAACCTGGATTGTGCTGTGACTCTGTTAGGGATGCAGAAAAATAAGCTTTCCACAAATAAAATTTAGGAAAGGCAACAGAGGCTGGGTTTTGTAGTATCTGTGAGTAGCCTAGCACTTGTGTCTCCAGCGTAGCTTTATTTGTGAATCTTCACACATCCACATCTGTGTAAAACTGGACTGCACAACTGGCATTTAGTATTGCATGGCTGATGTATTAAAGAAGGAAACAGTACTTCAGGCTCTCATGTATAATGATATTTTTTTAAAGGGAGAAAAGACAAGAAAATAAGAGGATAGCTCCTAAGTCTGGAGAAATAAAAGGGTGGAAGGCAGGAGGGAGAAAGAGGATATGAATGGATTCTACAAGTAATAACTTGTAAGATTTTTATAAAAACAAGTGTATTTTTTCAGCTTCTAAGATGCTCTTGGCCTTTTGTAAGCTTTCTCAACACTAGGGGAGCTGCTGAACAGCTTACGATTTTTTTAAAAAGGCCTGGTACAGTTGTAAAGTTTCCACAATACTAAGTGGGCCTTTCATGTGCATTTTTAACTGTCAGGTGAGAGCAGGATAGTTAGAGCCATTCTTCAGGCACACGTAGGGCTCTGCTCTGGCAGAGCTGTGGAGAAAAGATGGCAAATCCTACCCTGAATCAATAGAACAGTTCCCACTGACTTGTAGAGAGCCCAGTGCTTTCTAAAATGCAGGCTCTAGCAAACTGGACATGATTTTGAGATTTCTCTGTGCTGTTGACCTGCCACATGTTTTTTATTTTGATATTCATTTATCTGATTCATTATTTTTTGTTGATGTTCTTCAGGGCAGGAATTGATTCTCACTCTGTGAGATAGAGCACCTTGTTTGATTCCTGCTTTGGGATATTTCTTAGTATCTTAACTCATGAATATTCTCTGGGCAAGAGGGTATTTTTTTTTCCCCCATGTCCATTAAAGTTGGATAGGCCAACCCAAATCAAGCCTTACATGATGAAATCCAAGTAGGAAGCTTCTCAAAGATCATTCTTAAGGATGTCCAGTCAATAATGATTTTGTTTGAGAAGAGATTTTTTTGTAGTGCCGACTGTTTCTTCCCAAGCATCCAAAACACCCAGGGTATCCAGGTTTTCACTTCTACCTGCTAGAGAACATGGGTGGGTTTTTCTAAATTTAAAAATTCTTAATATATTTTTTCTCTTAGAGTTTGCTCCCACTGCTCAGATGGCTGCTGTCATACCTCTTTTACCATAAGGAATGTCAAAGTAAGGGATCTCTTCCATGGTTTTTTGTGGCTCCAGGCTAAGTGAAAGTTTGTGTGCAGCACCACACTTCTGTGACATTAGTGCTACTTGCAGGATGGGGGTAGGATTGCAAATTCTTCCAGGAAAGTGGTCACAGCCCTAAGCCCAGCAGAGTTCAAGAAGTTTGTGGAGGACACTCCCAGGTACACGGTGGGATTCCTGGGCATGGTGCTGGCCAGGCCCAGAGTTGGGCTGATGGGTCCCTTCCAATCCAGCACATTCTGGGATTCAAGGAAATTTTGGCATAGCTTTGACATCAGAATAGAAATTAAAACTTTCCTGTATTTTTAGGCTACATTTTTGGCTACAGCAAGTGAAGCTTGAGACATGCAAAGAGCAAAGTCCACCGTGAGAGTTCCATATAAACAAATTCACCTTTGCAATTATAGAAAAAATAAAAAGACTACGCTATTAAAAAATCAAAACTCCCCAGCATTTCTCAAAGGTTGATGAATTTACCCAGTGCTGAAAAAGTATCACCTACTTGTCTAGTATGTGTATCATCTGCATTTTTTGTTGTTTCTAGTCTAGACAGTTTAGGATGCCATAAGTGACGTTTCCATGTCAGTTGTTTGAGAGTGCTGGGATATTGTGGAAAGAATGTGAATGAAGAGCAGGGGTCATTTCTCAAACAAAACCTGACAGCTTCTTTGTGTCCCCCATTGTTTGTGGACATCATGCTGAGCAGTTCTAGTGATGTGTTTTGCCATGTAGTAAACTATGGTGCATCCAGGCACTAGAAAAAGTCCTTTGCACAGAGGTAAAAGGTGAAGTAACAGGCGCTATCATGTAGTGACTGGCACAGCTCCTTGAAAAATTAGGTTTTTTTCTTGTTAGAAACTTGTAGAAGTTAAGCTTAACTTGTAGAAGTTAAGCTAATCTTGGTTTATACTTGGCTAGCCTTGAGTATACTCTTCAAATGCAGCTAAGATGTGTTCTTACAGATAAATATATATGATAAGAATTTTCAAAGTGAATGGGAAGTTACTGCATGTTATCCATACTTAATCTGCTTACCACTCTTAAAGATTCCAGTTTTCTCCAGTGATCGTTTGTAATTGTGAATATCACACAAGGGATATGTATCTAATTTTAAATTATGCATCTTACTGGGTTGACATATGTGATGTTGGTGTGTGTAATGGTTTTTTTTATGTGTTTGTATTTTTAATATATGAAGGAAAACAATCAGAATCATTGAAGTAGTGTTTCATGTTCTTAAGGGACTTAGTAAAGTACCAGTAAAAGAAGCACAAAGAAAAAATTCTACAGAAAATGAAGGGATGAGTTATAAAATGTAGCATATTAAATAAACTAATACTATAAAGATAAAGGATTGTTATTATATTGCAGTAGTATTAGCCTGTAACCATTGTTACCAGTTTGTCTTTCTTGTCAGCAGAGTTCTTCAGTTTTGCTTTTTGAATTGAAGCATTTTATTTAGACATCTCTTATTCCAGAATATTCTTTTTACTTGCATGGAAACAGATTATTGTTTTACTGCATCATATTTTTCTCCAACAATACATCTACAAGAGATATCTGTAAATTTGAGGATCTTTTTTCTTCCATAATGAATAATGATGATCTGTCCATCTGTTTCCATGTGGGGTTCTCGTGCATTGCCATTGTTATAAATACCAGTGAATGCAGATACTGCAGTGACTCACTGATGGTCCATGTCTAATCTTTAGGTAGCTCTGGAATGTTACAGTGTTTCATAAAAACATCAGATAGATGTTGTGAGGTCTTCCTCAAAATAATTATTAGCATGTGGTAAAAGTTGAACTGAGTGTGTTCTACAGAAATGAAGAGCGATAACAAGAGTTTGAATATCATTTCCACTATGCCAGTAAAACTTCCTGAAAAATAACATTAGAAGAGTTAAGTAGCAGCTATCAAAAGTATTTATGTATGTCACTCACTGAAAATGCTTTTCCATTTAATCTTAGAAAAAATAGACATGATATATCAAATTTGATGACTGTACTGGCAATTTAGTGTGAAGGCAAATCTGTCCTCAAAAGGAAGAAACGATTTTTTTCTCCACAATTGCATTTAGGAACCTAAACCTTGGGATAAATGACATTAAGCTACATGAACAGTTCTTCTGAGCACCATTAAATATTTTTGGAAGCTTAATTCTAACAAATTGGCTGTTACAAGCTTCTTCCTTCATCCTGGCACTAGTGAGTTTAATTTATTTCTAATATCTAGGAGTCTGTACCTGTGTCCAACTCAATTTGAACACGTGCCATGAGTTTTTTTCTAAGTGCTGCATAAGGATTGTACTTTGAAACATCGTAAGTGCATCAGTAAACATGGATCCAGGTAATGTTGGTGGATGAGCTTTGTTAGAGCAAGGCTCTCCACTGCAAATAAATAACATCTTAGTTTTTATTTATTGAGCTTTTGAGTTTGATATTTAAAAAAAGAATAATTACAGCTTCCGTTTGTATAAGTGTCTGTATAAATATGTGTATGTGTGTAAACACACGTCCTTTCCATTTTACAGCAGAAACTGGAAATCCCAAATCCAGACACAGCAGAATGGAGCTGCATGGTGGCTCCCCTTGCCTTGGTTACAGGGCATAAGTTTTTTAGGACTATCGAATCAGTGTTTAATATTTAAGTAGAAAACATAAATATTTTCATCACAGTTATGCTCACATTGTTCTGATGTATCAGAACACCCTGTAGCCAATAATTCACTGCCAGTTCGCTGATGCTGAACTTGGGAATAATTTACTCCAAAGCAGCAGAAGCGGCACAAGTCAAGAGGTGTTGGGTAAGGGCGGCTTTGCCCTCATTGCATTACAAAGCCACGCTTAAAGCAGCTTCAGTGTCGCGCTAATTTTTCCCCCATGCTCAGGAAATACCTTTTAGAAGTGTGATTATGGCGGGGGTGCCGGAGCCGAGCATTCCCTCCTGAAAGCCGCGGTGCCCGCAGCTCAGCAGCCCGGCCCGGGGGAAGAGAGAGCCTCCGGCAGCCCCAGGGCACGGAGGGAGGGAGAGCTGAGGACTCACCCAGTGAAGCACTGGGCTCTGAAAGGAATCAGCAAAACATCTCATGAGGAAGGGAATAGAAATGTATCTTTTTATGGAGTTTAAACACCCCTGGGATTTCCTATCCATGCCACGTCCTATCTGAAGTCTCCTGAAATCTGCAGCTTTGTGAAAGCAGCTTCAATCTTTTATTATTTGCTTTGTTTGCTACTCATGGCTTATATACTTGTGCTAGAAGCTTGTATAAATTCTTAAAAAATGTAAAATACCACTTCATTTTATTCATGAGTCTACTAACCTGTTGTGAATATGAATTTCCTTGTGTATTTGGGACTATTTCAGTGTCTTAGTATGACCTGAGAGACATTCCTATGTGGAATTCATTCCAATAACAGAGAGCATACATCCATTGCAATCCAGCATGATTTAACTGGTTAGTGTGAGCATAAACAGCTTTTACTGAACTGTGGCAATAGCGTTTTATTCTAGATTTGGCAGCTTATGCAACATTTTAGTCTTAACTGTACAGTGGTGTAAAAAAAACATAGTAATTGGGTTTAACTCTTGGAAGGCAGGTTTTTTTAGACAGCTTGCCATTGCAGTAATACATAGAAATGCAAAAAATGTGGCGTGCATTAAATAAAGTACTGTAATCCTTATTCTAGAATGTTTATCAAAAAATGACTAATGAAGGTAGGAACTACCATAATGTGTTTGTGTTCTGTTCAAAGGCAATAAATGTATGTACTGACCCAACAATGGGTGATGCTGCAAGTGACCTTAAGAAAAGATCAACTGTTTTGAAAACACTTGATGGAAGTTCTGATTTCCAGTTCTGACCCTTGATGAATTAATGAATTGTTAGTGTTTATGTTTCTCCTGCCCTCTTGAAATACATTTAGGTAATTAATGTTTCCATTAAGTCAGAATCATTACTAAGGAAAGACTAAGGCAAAAAAATCCCCAACACTTGAGACAGAGCCAAATGACTGCTTCTCCTACCACCCAGAGATACTTTGATGCAGGATACAATTAAATTATTGTTGGTTTTTTGCTGATTAGGTTCAGTTGTTCTCTTAGATTATAGTGGTCGAGTTCATTACATTATGCATTTACCAAAAGTGGAAAGGAGTCCTCTTAAATCCCAGCTACAATATAGCAGTATTTTGATTACATTGAAAAAATCTGTGGCAATTCACAATGCATTTATTAAGGAGGTTATAAAAAATTATTTCTTTCCAAGTAGTAATATTTATCTGCAGTAAAATCAGTTGATTTACTCCTTGAGAATATTGTGTCTGTGTAAGTTTGTGGTTTTTTGGGTGCCTCTCTCAGGAGAGTGGCAGAGGGGCAGCAGGGGTCGCTTTGATGGAGGGGTAAAGGAAAGCAGGAGGGTGCTGAGCCCCTCTAGGGAGAAGGCTGAAAGTTGTGCCAGGGCCCTGAGAGAGCAGTGCTGAGATGGGTTCTCCATCCCAGGTCAGTGGTGACAGAAAACAATCTGCCAGAGAGGAGCAGAGGAAAGGAAGGCAAAAACAGGCTGGGTGGGAGAGGCAGAGCTGGCTGGTGCTCCACATCGTGGCTGTTTTGTTGGCATGTATTGTGCTAATCTTTTTTATTTGTGTTACTCCAAAAACACAGATCGGTTCAGAATGAAAGACACGTTGTGTGTGAAGCAAGACAGTGCACTACAGATATTGACTGCTGATTTAATAAAGTCAGAGTAGCTATTGTTGGGGGAAAAGCTGATAAATATTTTGACACAAAAATAGAGAATGTCAGCCACTTACTGTGGGGTGTTTGGCAGTCTTTCCAAATTAGGCAGTTTGGACTAGTCTTCCATGATTTTTGGCCAACTTTGCTGGTACTGTACTGGCTTATCAGAAACATCACAAATAATTTTCTGAGAGTGAATTCTTTTGGAGAGATAAAATGGGACACTTCTTTGTCTGGGAGGAGATCATAAATGTAGAAGACTGACAGGATAAACAAGTCTTCCTTTTACTTATTTCCCTGTGTTCAGATGATCTATATTGAGTGCTGGAAGAGTTGTGTGATCAGCCTCAAACTTACACATTCCCTTTATAGTGCATCAAAGGGCCTTAGGAGCATGCACTTGATCACTGCAATAAATTTTGGTAATGAAAGGCATGGAAAAATGCTGTTCCTAAAATGTGAATATAAAAAGTTGAGACTCTTATCTTTAGGAGGAGAAGGAAATCAAGGGAATGCTGAAAGCATGCCAGAATGTGAGTGTGTTTAGTGTAGCTGTAAACTCTGACATTCATAAATGCAGTGTGAGATTAAGAGTTTGGGCAAAATATTGATGAGGTCAGGTTAGAACCAGGTCCTTGACCAACAGAACCTGGAATGCCTGCCCCTTTAGTTTAAGCATTTTTCACAAGAAGGGTTGGACAAGAAAGATTATTGTTAGATAAGAAACTAATGTAAAAAGAGTGGGTTTCCTGATAAATAAATAGAGTTTTATGAAAAGCACCACAATATTTGAGAACAGTCCAGTTTAAGTATTTAATTTAAAAAGAATTTTGGTATTGTTATCTTAGAGAGTCATTGCTGAAACAAACTTCAGTCTCTCTAATCAAATACTTAGTTTCAAACTATTATGCTTCTGCATCCTGCAGGGCACAGACTAATATTTTCCATGAGTCAAAAGAGAATGGTGAGAGTATGGGAAGGTGGCAAGATTTGTGTTTCTTTTTGAAATTACACTTTGGCAATCAGAACATGCATTTTCTTCTGTTGCTGTTTCTGGCTTGCAGATGTGGAATTAGATCAAGTGAAATCTGCACTGAGGATCAAAATTTCAGGAAAAGAGAAAAACTGGTGGTAAAAAGCAGTATTTAAAGTTTTAGTGAAGAGATCTCTTTAGTTATGATGTGCTTTTTCCTTTTGTTTCCAGGACATGAGTTATCTTCTGACACAGCTGGTTCTTACCGTGCTGGCTATGGTAAACAAAACATGTTGGTTGTGTTTTCCAGGTTGGCATATTTGCTTCTTTTTGTTGATTTTTGTCTCCTTGGAGAACATGTCACCTTCTTGTGTTTAATAACACAAATAATTGCTTGTGCATATAGCTTTAAAAAGTCATACTTGGAGTCTAGTGATTTTTTTCTTTCTTTTTTTGTTCCCTGACATGTTTCCTTTGTTAGACAATGAGTCACAAGCTGTCTCATCCTATTAATAGCTTATTAATTTTTAATTTCAAAGTCTCCTTTTGTAAATGTACTGTATTGAGTAAATCATTAGGAGTTCTCTGCTTCTCTAAATAATTATGCATTTCAAGGTAGTTCTATCAGTTTAATTCATTGATTACACACAAATTGTACGAATTAACAAACAACATGCTAATGAAATCTGCTATTTATTGAAGGGTGACAGTTTTTCTCTCAAATAAAACATGGTTCTGGAAAAGTGTCTTTGGCAATGTAGCTTGTTCAGAATGTTTTGTCATTTGTTTTTTCAAATCCTAATTCCTAGTGGTACATATTAAAAATAAGTAATTGGAAACAAGATCAACAATATGAATTCTGACAATGTTCTTCAGTCTTTTTTTCACAAATATTTTGAAAGTAATTTAAAATATTCACATAGTTTATGGCAATACAGTGCTAACATCTCTTAGGTGCCAACTAGAGAAGGTGTCAGGGATACTGTGAAAGAGAATTGAGGAGAGCTTTATATAGATCTTCTCAGCTGAATGTGTCAGGAGGGTTTAAACCATTTTCTTAGTGTATCATACTTCAAAAGGTGTTTCAGGGACGGTTAAGATGATGGTGACAAATTCTGATAAGCAAATGGAGGAGGTAGAGCCCCAAAGAAATAATGAAAAATATGCTTTCAAGTAGCAGTCATTTCTGTGGTTTTCCTACTGATTTCACAGAATGACATTGGACCAGATATTTAGTCCTGGGAGTCTCCTTATTAAAGAAACTTTATTACATGTATTCAGAGTCTTCTGACCAGTCCATGCCTCTTCACTCTACTTGTTCTACTCCCTAGTAAAACCTGTACTATGTGAGCTTAAATTCTCTTAAAAATAAAATGCAACTATGATTATGTGAGGTTGATGTTAGATATAAAATAGATCTTGTATTCCCAGTATCTCACCTACCTCTAGTTTCATCTTTAGCAAAAAGAATGGCATGTTATGAAATGCAGGGTGTCTACATCGTTGTTTGGACTAATTGGAAATTATAATGCTTAAAAAACCCCACCAACCAAACCACAAAAAAAAAACCCCAAAAAACCACCCCCCAAAAAAGCTCCAAAAACACCCACAGAGCAACTGTTTAATGCCCATGAGAGAGTTGATCGTGTTAAGCTGAATATTCCACTGTCAATCTATTAATAATTGAGGAGTTTAGTCACAACTGAACTCCAACTGTGGATTAATAATGGAATCATTACAAATGCTCAGTAAGAAGAAATGACCACTTAGCTATGGCTCTCATGTATGTTATGAGCTTAGAGTTAGTGGTGCTTATAGGAAGTGACATCTTCACCTCGAAAATTTGAAGTGGTAAAATCATATTTGCTACATGAAATATATTTCCAAGTTTGTTTGGTTTGATGATTCAAACAAAGCCAGATCTCAGTTTTGTTAGAGCTTTTTGT
This sequence comes from Polioptila caerulea, assembly GCA_013397295.1. NCBI lineage: Eukaryota > Metazoa > Chordata > Aves > Passeriformes > Certhiidae > Polioptila > Polioptila caerulea. Next base: position 139,963 of record VYXF01010883.1, on the reverse strand, counting down.
CGTGAGAATGCTCTTTTATTTGAAAGATCTCAGGCACAATGCATGTTAGGCTTTACCCTGGTGCTGAATAAGCCTTCCCATCCACTGCTGCTCCCAAGCACTCCAGTGTGGCAGAGGGTGCTCTTAGCTTCAGCAGCTACTGAGCCTGCCTTTACCTGGTCAGCAGATGTTTGTGTGTGTGCTTGAGTTGAGGCAGTAAATGGTGGGGGGAAACATCCTCTGGCTGCAGTTGGAACTCCAGGAATAATGTTTCCCTGGCCACAGTTTCTGGATAATGCTAAGTGCATTTTACTGTGTGCTCCACCAAATATAACTGGGATACATATTTGTGCCTTAGCACAGAAGTTTCCTCAGTCTGCATGTAGATTGTAAGACAGCTATAAAAGCTCATGTTATATTTAGATCTGTTTGGTTATTGCTCGCTAAATATAGGCAATATCCAAAATTATACTTTTTAGCATTAAAGAGTCATGTATTTTTCACTAGTTGCTTTTCTGGTCCTATACGCTTAAATCACTTTATTTCTGGTGCCTGGCTCTATGACACCCTGTGACACCCTCTGCAGCATTCTGTAATCTCCAGGAATTTCAGTGCCTGTTATATCATCCATACTTGATTAAATCCTCCCAGTAGCCTGTAGGTAGCAGAAGGTAGTGCCTCTGTGGCTTAAATTTCCAGTAGGCAAGCCTGATAAAAAACCAAACAGGAACAAACCAACAAAGAACCCCAGCAGACATTTCTTAGTGTATGCATCACAGCTGGATTCTGGTTCAGACGTGGTGCCCATGGCATAACACTTTTCCAAGGATGTGGTTAGAGCATAAAACCTCAGTACCTTTCAGCCCCTGGGGCCTGGAGACACCCTGCATTCCCTGTGCACTCAAGAGAAGAAGTGGGACTCTCAGAAGAGTGAAAGTAGGAATTGCAGGTTCTGAATAGCTTTGAAATGCTGGTGGCATGACATGGGAACGCTTTAATTTTCTGACCCTCATGGAAGTTCCCTGTTGGATCTGTGGCAGTATTTTCTGATCTTTTAATTACCACGTCTCTCCCCCTGCAGAATAGTCTGTCCAACCACCAAGAGTGCTATTAACTCTTTTTAGCAGCCCATTGATTTGCTTTTGTGTAGCCTCTGCTCCCTGAGCATCCGCTGGGCAGAGCTGAACTCCAGCAGATCAGCAGAGCTCCCCTCGCCTCGATGGCCAGTGCTGGCAGAGATGAAGACAATCCCAGACTGAGTACATCTCATCTTGACATTCCCAGGCACGTGCAGCCTCTGGCTGCTCCTGGATGTAGTTCAGGACCTGAGAGGTTTGCTGCATCACCAGGGTTCAGAGCAGAGAAAGTAAATTTTAATATTTCATTTTGTGCAGTTATGCAATCCTTCAGTTTTGAAACTGCTTAGTGGTGTGTGTGCCAGTCCTTTGTGTTTATTCTAAAAAAAGTATTTGCCAGTTTGCATTGAAGTTTGGAGTGTTTTCCTAGGGTTCCTTTCCTTGCACCAGAGCTATCAGTTGGCACATCTTAACCCTTAAATGCCACAAGCAATGGTGTGCCACTCTAGGTGTACCTTTGCTAGGTCTTCTATTGCCATTTGCTTCAGGAGCTGAAGTAAGGTATTCAGGAAGACACTCAATTACAGTGATGAGCCAAATTTATACTGCCAGTCCACTGCAGTACAGATGGGAGTTGATAACCCAGCAATTTTGGTGGTAATTAAGTAGAAAATGCCAAAAAGCAAAGTAAAAGGTGTAAGAAGTTAATTTCATGGGAAGCTGATGGCACGAGTGTAGGTTGTGTATATCTGCTCAGAGTTGGTCATGACTTCTGGTCAGCTGCAGTGGGAACCATTTTTACCTCCCTGTTAGATTGGATATAGTTGTAAAGCAATTTTTTCTTTACTTATAAGAAATACTAGAAAGTAAGTTTGAGAATAGCATGTTCTATAATTGCAGCTCATTTTATGTTTTAGACAAGATGCAGAATTTGATGAGATGTCAGCAACACTGGCATATGTGTTCTTCTGTGATCAGGGAGAAATGGAGTTAAAGTAATTGTGTTAAGGACTTAAAAAATATTCTTTGTTTCCTACAGTCAGTACTAGTGGAAGACGACAAACTAGTGGCTCAATATTATGACACTTGGATTAAACACTTTTGTCATGTGGAGGATGGTTATTAATTTGGTGAACTAATAAAGGCTGTGTTACATTAGTATTAGAGGCTTGTTGAGCCATTTCCAGCACTTGCTGCTTTTCCAGCCGCAGTTGGCATCACTGATGTGTGCTGGGGATGCTCCGGTGAAGCCTTTGGAAAGAATGAGTGAACTGCTTTCTCTATAAAACTGCTGCCCTTTAACAGCAGACAGAGCTGTGTTGTCACCCAGATGTTGGTTGTGACCAATTAGCAAGAGTAGCTAAGTGCTGCTTTTTATGGTCTTTGATTATTCTGAAAGGTTCAGCTTCTGGGTTCAGTGTTATTTGAAAATGTGTTTTTCTATTGTACCACTGCTCTCTCTAAAAACTGGTATTCTTTTGCAGTTCCAGCATGCTCCACGAGTTTTTGGTGTTGGCAGCCATAAGACTTGTTTGTTTGTTAGTCTGAGGTTTGTGTTTGCATTACAGAGTGCTGGAGGTGTAGGATTGTTAGTGAAGTACAACAACATCCTCTGCTTGATTGGACTGCTGCAGTTCAGGAGAAACAGCTTAAAAGTGCTGCTATGAAACCTGATGGTGGTTGCCTAAACCTGATATTTTTTGTTACTGACCTATGGACTTGCATCACAGAGATAAAGCAATTTCGTGGTAATAAACAGTAATTTGTAATCATATGGCCATATAATTTATTCAGCAAGCGATTTTAAAATATCAAAGCAGTCTCAAACTACATAGAAATCCACCAGCTAGCCAGCAGTGTTGATAGGAGACTTCATTCATATCTTTTCATATAATGACATTGTAATTTTGGCAAACTATCAAGTCCAGTCAGTATGTGGGTATTTGTTTTGAGTGATTTCTCTTTAATTCTGCTTAGTAATAACCTACAACAGAGGTTGGCAGTGGTAATTTGGCACAAGTGAAGGGCTGACACAGAGGCAGTGACATTATCTAACCAGAAAACTGCATTGCATCTTGTTTTTTGGGAAGGTCACCCTGTGAAGTCAACTTCCAATCGCAGGACAATGCAGGGATATTTCCATTAATAAGGAAAAAACCCAACCAACCAATTGGGCTTGTTTTTTAAGTTTGTTTTTTTCCCTATTTTCTTCATATTTTATTTTGTTCTGTTGTTGGGTTTTGATCATGGTGTATATAGCTATTTCCAGTCTTTTTTTTTTTTACATTAAGCCAGGAGATTTGCACAGGCAATATTGAGCAACTGGGCCCTGGATGGTAAGGGAGGGAGCACAGTTTGTTTGAAGCCCAAAAATACATTTGTGAATAGTAAGGACACAAAAAATAACAAAAGGTGGTGATTTCTTTTTCTTCTTGGTTTTGTGGTTCTGTAGTAAAAGACTGATTGTTTCTGAAAAATCTGAAAAAATGGATGTTTCTCATCATTATGAGTATAATGCATCATAAGAAAAGCAAAGATAAATTCTGAGTGTTTACTAGGCTGAATGTGGAGAAAGGGGGAAGAAACATACTTGACTTCTAGTATTCTGTGTTTCCAATAAATCATGTCAATTTTAGTCTGAATTATCAGTTTTAAGTAGCAGTATGTCTATGCAAAGCTCAAATCCTAAATGGTTTTCATAAATAGAAAGCCAAGGACATTTCACTGAAAATCACTATCATGTTATTACACCTGTTTTACTGTTCCCCCCCAAAAAATATTAAAATGGTAATAGGTATGTGATTTTAAACTTCATCCATAAAAAAGCTGTAAGTTACCTCTGCCATAATGTGGTTTGGTTTTGCTTTTTAATTAGGAATATATCTGATGTGGATTAAATTACATTTTATAGTTGTGCATTGAGAAATAGATTCTATTCAAAATCAAACATTATTAATTTTAAAATACAGATTTCAGAGTAATTTGAGATGGTACTAGCAGGCAGTGTGCTATGATTTCTTTTGTCACACAGCAATTAGCAACTCTTAGCTCAATCAAAGCAAGTCCTTTGGTTTAAATACACCAAGGTCACCTTAAAAACATGAAGACACAACACAACATGTAAAAAAAAAAAAAAAAAATTCCTCAACATAAATACATGTAGGAAATTTAGGCCTCCAGATGAGATTGTGTGAACTTCTGTTTATATATCTGGTGGTATGTGTGCTGGGATTTCTTGGCTGTATTTATAAACACTGATTTCAATCTTCTTCCGCTTCCTGGGGCTGTAGCACCTACGCCCTGGGGTGGATGTATAGAGAATTGTGGTGTGTTCCTGAATGTGTACACCCTCCACCAGAACTGCAGTCTTTATTAAAAATCCTTTGTTCAGTTGTATCTCTAACATGACTTGATGTTAAAAATGAAATGTTAAAATCCAGTCAGAAAATTTGATGTGCTTGGCTCAATTTTAGATTTCCTTTATTGGTGGGGGCCAGACTAATGAAGAGAACACATTTATTCTGACAATGAAATATTAAGATGAAAAGATTAAGATTTAAGTAGTTGCTTCAGGGTTTTTTGGTAAGTCTGGTGGATACATCTGCTGCTGGTTGCTGTTTGTTATCCAGTGCAGGAGTCTTCTTACAAATGGATTCTTTCTAAACTCACAAATTGCAGATTGGGACTGGGCAGTGAGAGACCTGTGCCTGTTGGGAGATGGATGAGCAGACTTTGCTGCACATTCCCAAAAGCCTTATGGCAATGGGGGGAGCTCTTCACAATCTTTAATGCCAGGATCCCAGAGGCTGGGGTTTTTTTGTGGATTGATGAATTAGGGCCAGTGATAGCAATGTAAAAACGTGCAGTGAGAATCCTTTCAGCAACGGTCCATTTCTTTGCAGGATGAAGATGAATGAAAATTGTACAGCCTGGAGAAGTCCTGCGATACACAGATCTATTTTTAGCTCTACTTATTAAAAACTCATGCATATTTAATAGTAAAAGTATTAATTCATAATAAGTCTCATCTTTATATAGCCTACTTTGTATTGGTGTCTTTTCATTAATTGTTCATTTAGCTCCTGAAAGATTTCTGCTTCATTTACTGCAGAAACTGAGGAAGGCAGCAAATGCAGCAGTAATCCTGCAAGGAGAAGAAATCACAGTATGTGCTCACTGGAGTAAATAATGAATTGTAAGGTGTACTCACAAGGAGAGGAGGCACAGCTGGTGATAGCTTTGGGATCTCTGACCCCTCAGTGGTCTGTGCTCTAGCACACTTTCCTCATCTCAAGAGCACAGCCCAGACACAGCCAAGTGTGCACTGGGATGCATTTGCAGGTGATGATGGTGTGTGCCAGTTACCCCAGGAGTATCTTTGTTGTCAAAGTGGTGCTCCTTAGGACTCTTTTCTTTTCCTTTGAGTGTGGTTACAGGTTGTAAACTGTAAATCAACAAACTGTTAAACAGGGGAAGTTTTTCAGTGTCTCCCTCTTCCTCTCTAGGTGAGATTTAGTGTGTGTCTGGCTCTGAGGCTGTTCCCTGGCATGGCCCGTGTTTCCTTGGAGCTCCTCACCTGCGGCCACTTCAGTGATTGCCCTGCGGCCGTGTGTGTTTGAGGAGAGGGAATTTGTATGGCATGGAATATGTCTAAGTGTCCTGTTGATGTCTTGTTGCACCTTAACAAATGCAGGCATCTTCCCTTAATGACCTGTTGGTATAAATTAAGTAATCTGACTCCCACAGTTGTGGAAGAGAATTTATCCAGGGCACAGTAACTGCTTATCAATCTGACTTCTTTTTACTTTAAATGATAAAGTGCTCTGTTTCTTGAATTATCCAGCTAAAAGGTTTCTTTAAAATTGTTTAAGTGTTTTTAAAAAAAATAGTAAAGCAGTTGGTGCATAGGAGTTCTGACATAGTGTTTCGAGCATGAAGTTCTGATCTAAAAATATATTTTGGAGTAAAATCTGAAGTAGGACATAAGATTGCAATCTTCATTCTTTAAAACAAATTATTAGACTTGGAAATGTTTCTAAGGTGCTATTTTGTGGTTTGTAAAAGACAAAACTGTTGCTGTTAAGCAACACATCTGGTCTGGTTTAGAGCTGAAGTGATTTGAGTATTAAAAGTGATTTATCCTGTAAGTAGAGAGAGTGGTATCATCAACATCTTCACATACAGCCCTGCTGACTTTCTGTCTGGATTTATTTAAGCTGAAGATCAGCATATGTGTTTAATACAGACAAACAACTTGGGTTTTTTTCTTATTCTGGGCTCCTTTTCTGTGGATTATAAGGAAGTGAATTAAGGAAGATAGAGCAGGTGTTTTCTGGAGGAGGAAATCTTTAGGCCTTTCAATTTCTGTAGTTTCTGCAAAGATTGCATTCATAGCTGTTTGATTCTCTGCAATATTTCTAACTTAATACACTGGGTCCAAGTGTTTGTACTCAAAAAGGTAAAAAGGTATATATGAGAAACATAATATTCACGTGTTTTTGGTATGGTACTTCCTCCTTAGGGACATACTTGGGACAGTCAGCTGGCAAAAGCCATTGCCTTTGAGCTGGCATGACCATCAGTTCTTCTCCTCTTAGTGTCAGGGATGCCTTTGGTAGATGTTTGCTTAGTAGAGTTTCATTCATTCAAAAAGCTCCATTAAACTGTAGACAGGCAGAAATTTTCTCATGTTTGAGTTCAGCCAAAGAGTCTTCTCAAATCTTTATGGGAATGTGGGCTTTGTAGGGGGAAGATTATAAATGGCAAAATTATCTAAATTGAACTATCAAAAGGGTAAAAGGGACAGAAGGATGGAAAATCACATTTATACAGACGGGCAGTTAAATTCAGTCCAGCAAAAATTGTCAGTTCTCAAAAATAATTATTTCCTGTTTTCCTCATCTACTGATAGTATCTACAGTTTATTTATAAGACTTAGGTACACAAAGCTTTGGGTTGGTTTTGTTTTTCATTTTCCTTTGTTCTTTAAGGAGACCAGTTGAATCTTTTTTAAACATCTTCCACGCCCATATTATGATCAGTTTTACCAGGCTGGGAGTTGAAAAAATGGGGAATCAGGGAAATTGCTTTGCTATGGACTGGTGGGCAATCTTTTCTATTCTACTTTTAGTCTACCAACGTGTTTCAGTTACAAAATTCTTGAATTTGCAGTCAGTTGATACATGCTTTGCACAAAGAAATGCCTTTTTTCAAGTTGATAATACCCCTTTGTGACAAAACTGAATAAATAGCATCATGAATTGAAGCGTGTGCTGCTTTGAGAGAAGCAGCATTCCTGTGTTCCCTGGTAACACGGGAATCTCTCAGTGTGAGACATGTACCTGGTCTGTGGTGATTTGTTACTGTTTCAGTGGATGAAATCAATTTTATGTGGCAGTAAATTGAGTTCAAACAGGCTTGAAAATGGGAATGTCTGTATTGGATTTGGGCTTGCACGGTGGAACAATGAATGTTCATTCATATTCATTGTATGTTCCAAGGATTTCCATCAGCTTAGAATGGATTTCCAGTTAAAAATTGAATTAAAATGAATTTATAAAAATGCTTATTGCAGATCTAAATATATGTATACCAGGTTTTAATATCTGCCAAATAAATGCTTCAATCAGGCTCTGTTAAGTACCACTAAAATACAGCTGTCATTCAGGGATGTGACACTCAGTAGTTTCTGCTTGGGTGCTGCTTGTAGAGACTTGGAATGAAACTGCAGGACTACTCTCATAGTAAGCAGTAAATGATTGTACTACTTCTTTTGTCAAGTGCATTATTTTATAAATGGCTTTTTGAATTGTGGCTTTTTTGGCCTGCCAGATTTTCTTTCTTTTTTCAAAGGAATACATCTTTTCTTTTCTGTTTGTCAAGCTTTTTGTCATTGTACTCTTTCTTCTGTTTCCGTGTTTATTTCCTTTCCTGAACAGGCAAATGCAAGTTTTTCTTTTTTGCAGAAGTGCTGTATTTTGGTCTTTACTGTCCATTGTGAAAAAGCCTTGGGAGAAAACTTATAATTGAATAACTCTGTGCTGTTGCTGCTGATGTTCTGGAAGTCCTAAAGACAGGAGGGATTTCAAGAGAGTTGAATGGGTTACCCCCCNNNTTTTTTTTGGTCATTTGTAGGTTCCTGCAGGCTTTCACATATGTAAGTATGAGCATATATTATACTGTTTATTCACAGAATAATTGAATTCTAATTTTCCCATCCTATGACGAAGTAGCTTCTCATAAAGATTATATCCTGTCTTTCTAGCATAGACATTTGAAGGGGGCTGTATTTTAGGTGGATTGTGTGACCTGGCATCGGAAGTCTAAACTGAAAGCAGCTGCATCAGTACTTGAAGGGAAATTCCTGAATACAACCAATCAACAGCAACTAGCAGCAGATACAGCTGTGTCATGGACACAAGATCAAAGCCTGGAAACGGGGATTGTGGTTTTAAAGTTTCTGTAGGGCACCATTGCATCATGAATTATCCAAGGCCACAGTTCATAATATGCAGGGTTTAAAGGCTACGTGGCTGTACCCCGAGTCTCTGCCTCAGCTGTGAACTCCACTCTGAGGGGTGGTGCTGCAGGTAAGATTACTGAAGGAAATGAACTTGGTTAAAGTAGTTGCCACACCAGGAGGAGGTTAAGGAGGGCACATAATACATATGGAACGTGGCCTGTTGGCTGTGAAAGTGCCCTACAATTTCCAGTCAAGTTTTGTTTCTTATTTGAATAGTCTAGAGGGTAGGAGCCTATCTGGAATGTTTAATTGGAATTTATGTGCAGTTCTTATATTGCTACTTGAGTGAAAGACAGGAATGAGTTTTAGGCAATGGACATCCTCCTGTATGTCTGCAGAGCAATACTAAGATACATCTGCAGGTCAGATGGATCTCACAACCTGCAGCTGCAGCAGAAGGGATTAGATGAACCTTCCATACAACTCCAGACAGGTTATCCAGGCTCTCAGTGTTCAACTCCACAGGTCATGGGGCTGAGTTAGCCTGAAATCTTTTAGGGCTTCTTGCTCCACCTGAGCTGTGGGGACAGTATTGGGGAGACATGGGACATTTGTTTCCCCTGACAACAAAGGACATCAGTAAGTACTCTCTAAAACTGGTATAACTGTAGGGTGCCAGGCTATGCATGTGTATGGGGGTGTGCACTGCTCTCTGGGCACATATTTATGACTTTCACTCTTTTGACCAGTGGCCAGTGTGCTGTATTCCAGCTTGCTCCAGGCTGATGCTTTTGCCTGGTAATTAATGCAGTAAATTGCACTGAAAGGCCAGTGCCTGGTGGGCTACTGGGCAGGGTGTGTGGATCTGTCAGAAATACACCCAGTTCTCAGACTGCTGGCCATGGTAACAGGGTTGAGCAGGAACTTCTGCCTGGTGTAAGGAAGTTGCCATTGTTGGGTTAAGATGGAAGCCTTACTCAAGCAGCTAAGGTCATATGAGAGTGCCATTTGTTTCCAGGTAGATACAAAAGTGCATAGGACTCGCTTCACAAATGAACTGTACAAAAATCTATTGAAAATAGATATTCTCTTACACTCTGAATTAACTGAGCCATTCTCTGGCCAAATAATGAATGGACTGTTTTCTCAAAGTATATGTTTATGCTGAACTATATATTTTTTCCCCCTTAGGGTAGATTTTCAGCCAGTCTAAATTATATGGTGGTTTTGTAATCTGAGCTGATGTTTAACATCTGAGCTGAGTCACCAGGTTTGAGTCCAAAGCAGACTGGAGATGCATGCACATGTTCTTTCCTTTTTTCCTCCCTCTCCTGAACAGCAACATCCTTGTCAAATTATAGTGCAGTAGTTTTTAGCTTTACCTGAAAACATCTGAGTCCAGTTTCCAGAAGTGGCTAGTTGTGATTTCCCAGCAGTGAGTTCAGAGGATGAGTTAGCAGACTGAAGGCAGGGTTTTCTCCATGCAGTTTACTCCCCCCAGGGCTCAGAGCAGGGCAACAAGGCAAAAAGACATCCCAACAAAATTCTGTCCTCTTTTGCTCAGTCTTGAGTAACTGCAGTTCCCTCCACAGATGAAGAGAGAGAGTGGTTTTGGTCCTCTGAATGAATTTTTGGAGGACCTTTGCCTCTTCCCCTAAGGAGGCAGCTAGCTGGCACAGCCAGCACAGCGTCAGTCATGTCAGTTAGTCTGGCACTCCTGTGGGGACACTTTGAATGGAAAAGTCAAAACCTCTCTCTCAGGAGAACATCTACAAAGTGCTGTGTCTTTTAAGATGCTGAAGTTGACCTTCTTGGCAGTTTTCTTGATTAAAAAGAAAATCTGGTTAAAAGATTGTGCACATATAGGTTTGTTTCTGGAACCTGGGAAATTTATTAAGTTCTTTCATCATCATTGCTTCAGGCTAAGCTGCTTCTGAGAGTAGCCAGTAATTGTCCTATTATGAAAGTCTGGGGGGCTTTGTTGAAGGAGGAAGTAAGCAGATCAGCAGAAAAATAATTTTTCTGAATTTAACTTGTCTCTATGTTCTGGAAAGAACAATTTATATTTCAAGATAGTTACTATCCAATTAATTGAAAGCTGAATTAAAGCAACTTTTAATTTTATTCCATTTAAAACCGAGGTATTAAAAAACATTTAAGTATTTCAGCTGTATCTAAGTCCTGTGTCAGCTATGATGGTAGCTTCCAATAATTTTTAATATCTTTCAAGAGCTGCCCAAACAAAAGTAATATCCAGAACTGGCTGTTCAGGAAAAAACAGTGAATACAAATTTACTGTTAAATGTGTAAAATAGAAGAACTAGGATGAAAACAGGGCAATTCTTTCCCTTTTAATCTTTCTGATATATCCTGAGTATCCTTGTAATTAAAAAGAAAAATGGTGTCAGAAGTGTAGTGATTTGATTTTTCCAGTTTATTTCCATTTCTCTTTTGATTTTCATCAGATCACAAACTCTCCAGGTTTAGAATGATCACTTTGACTCCAAGATAGCCATCCCTAGACTTGTTTGTATCATCTACCTGCATAAGTAATTATTTAAAACATGCAGACTTAATGAGCACACAGGCATTCTAGGCAGCAATATTGAACAGTTGGGATTGTATGTTAGCTGAAGGATCCCATCACTTTTCTGCCTGCTGTTGATGCTCAGAACTGTGCAGTTATGTAAGACAATGGTAGTTATATTTTTGAAATACTGAATGTCATGATCTACTGGAATAAAATTAAATTTCCACTACGTGATACAAGTTTATTAATTAATGAACTTAATGATCCTAAAGACTTAGGGTATAGCCATGGTCATGTAAGTGAAAAGGCTTTATTACTCTCTCCTTGTTAATCAGGGGAGAAAAACAGAGATCCCAAAGAAGTGATTTTTCTTGTTTCTTGAATACTGTGACAGCTTTTATATTCAGCTTTGTCTTGGTGACTGAATAGGAAGCATCCAAATGTGTTAGCTTAACTTGGATCTGACAGAATGTTAGCTAATGGAGAAAAATCCTGCTAATCAGTGAAATACCTTCTGAGAGAAATTCCATTATGTGGATTGCAGAAAACTTGATGAGTTGAAATTCTTGGAAATATTCCAGCAGGAATAACAAGAAAAGGACATTTGGGCAGATGGATGAAGTGTTTCTCTCATTTTTGTCTGCAGAGAGAAGGATACCTCATGCCAACTTTATCTGATTTTATTATTTTGTTGTGTTTTTATTTCCTTTATTTTATTTTTATTTTTCATAGACCAAATCTGCTGTCTGAAATAGTAGAATACAGGCCTGAAAGGAAGCTATTGAGTTAAGGAGCTATCCAGTTAATCCCTTTGTCTCAGGCCAAATCAGCTCCTGATGATGATGCTGAGTAAGTAGCTGGTGAGTTTTACTTGGGGGCCCATCTGTCCTGCTGGCAGAGGTGCACAGCAGCTCTAGAGGAGAGAAAAGCTCTTTAGTGCTGCAGAGTGGTGAAGCATGTGAGTGAATCATGGTTAACCATCACCCAGCTGCATAGGCAGGTTTTGCAGCCTGCAGTGAATTCTGACTATTCTGCTTTTGCCAGTTTCTAGCAGGTTTGAAGCCAGTATAGGGACTGGAGTCCTACCTTATCCCAGAAAATATGTTATTTTTGAGTTCTGTGCAGAGAAGGTTCTCCACATTCGAAATGCATTCAAGAAGCATTTTCTCAGCCACTTTCAGTTCAGACAGATGGTCAGTTTGAACCTTATATTGTAGCGTTTATAAATCTTTGTACTGAACAAAGCAGTGTCACACAGTGTGTAATTGGAAAACCGGCATGTTTTCTGTTCTTTGTATTCTTAATGTGTTCTTTAGCCTGTATAATTATGGGGCTTGCTTATCTCAGCATGGAAGAGGCACTTGAGAGATACACCGAGCATGATCTGAATGTCCAAAGGAGAACAAGGGAGCTGGTGAAGGTCCTGGGACAGCGGCTGAGGGAGCTGGGGGTGTTTAGCCTGGAGTAAAAGAGGCTCAGGGGGAGCTTTATGGCTCTCCACAACTTCCTGAAAGTAGTTGGGTGTCAGTCTGTTGTCCCAGGTAACAGGCAAAAGGACCAGAGGAGACGGCCTCAAGCTGCCCCTGGGGAGGTTTACATTGAATAGTAGGGAAAATTTCTTCAGCAAAGGAGTTGTCAGACATTGACAGTGGTGAACCTGTGTTATGTTAGTGGTTGGGCTGGATGTAGGTAAAGGTCTTTTTCAACCTAAGTGCTCCAGTGATCCCTTGAATGGGGGGACATTTGGGTGCCAGTTGGGCAGGACAGTTTCTCCCGCCCATGTGTCACAGAGCAGCAGAGCCAGCCATGTGCGGAGCGCTGCCAAGGGCAGGGAGCCTCGGCTGCGGTCCCTCGGCTCGCTCCTCTGTGCCCGGTGCAGTGCCCGGTGCCGGGGGAAGGAGCAGCAGCACAGCACAGCCTGGGCCCCGGTGCCGGGGGAANTCTGTGCCCGGTAAAGTGCCCGGTGCCGGGGGGAAGGAGCAGCAGCACAGCCTGGGCCCCGGTGCCGAGGGAAGGAGCAGTGCCCCGACAGCAGCACAGCACAGCCTGGGCCTCGGTGCCGGGGGAAGGAGCAGTGCCCCGGCAGCAGCACAGCACAGCCTGGGCCCCGGTGCCGGGGGAAGGAGCAGTGCCCCGGCAGCAGCACAGCCTGGGCCCCGCTCGCAGCCTGGCCCGTGTCCGCCGGGTGCCGTGTCCCTGCCCAGCTGCTTTGCAGCTGCTTTGCTCGAAGCGCTGTGGGAAGCGGCTGGGAGCAGCGCCTGTCAAAGAGCACTACATAAACGAGAGAATCACTGGTAGGAGTAAGATAAGCAGGGCCCCATGTGCACTCTGGTTTGTTTTGCATAGTGGAATATTCAGGTTATTCCTGTGCTGGAAGTCTTGGACTTCCATTCATGTATTTTTTTTTCAACTGTTAAATATATGACTGTGTGAAATGGCCTGACATTTCTTTTCAGTCTCCTTTAGTGAAGAAGGCTGGGCAAGAGGATTTTCCTATTGTGTATTAAATGGAGCTATTTCCCAATTCTAGTCCCTCTATGATTAGTAATTGGGGAGTATATTTAGATAGAAATAATCCTGAACTTGGGCCACTTACAGATTAAGAGGAAATCAGTTCTAGTTCTCTCTAAGCTTCTTGTCAAGTACTGAAGAAAATGCTGTGATACGGATAAGCAGCTTTGATGGAGGTTTCACTTTTCAACTGAAAGAGTTTGCTAAAGTTAGTTAGTATCTGCTGATTTCCTGAATGCCTATATTTTCCTATGCTTTTAATTCAGGTTGAACATTTCAGTTTGCCTTCATGAAACAATATGCCTGGCCAGCGTGGTGTGATATTCACTGATATCACTGCTCTGATGGCGTTCAGCCTGATGAGCTGAACCTTCATGGCAGGGCAGTGCACACAGCTAATCCTGGACATTGTCTTTACAGCATAGTCTGGGTGCAAATGCTGTTTCAGTGGTGCTTAGCAGGAACTGAAGGTGGGAGGATAATTCTTATTTTCAGTCTATGGTAGGCTGTATGTGTTAATGCTCTGTTAGTTATGTTATTAGTGACAGACAGGAATTGTTAACCCAATGAACTAATTTCTTTTGTAGGCAGGAAGGTTCTGTGTAAGGTTTTCATCTCTTTTCTGGATTGCAAATAATTCAAGTAGTGGCTCTTTTTGCCCTTCTGTCACTTCTTATGACTTGGGTTTTATGGCAATTGTCTTTTCCCCTTTTACTGTATGAGTATTGTATTTCACTCTTTACAAATATCCTTAATTAATCTCACTGTGAGATACATAGCAGAGTACTATCTGATGTGAAGGCCCCTTTGAGGGTCCCTTTACAGCCTCTTTTAATGATTTAGAAGATGCTGTAAAAGCCTATGAGCCCTGAATTTTTTTAGATTTTCTATTTTTTTTTTTTTTACCTGCAATCAGAGCTCATTTACATGTGAGTTTAACTTGTTGGTTGCAAATTGATTTCAGTTGCTTTATGTGGTTTTAGATCACACTTGGAATTATGAATAGGATCAATTTACCCAGCATTTAGATTTTGTGGTTTACTTTACTTTCAGAAACTAATGTGTTTCACCGGAGTGATAGCCATTAGACTGAAGAAAATGACTTAAGAAAATGGACTGGTGTAAAGGAGTTAATGTTTTTCTCAGGCAATTTTCATCTCTCAAACTGTGGCATAGTCCTGGCTAGTACAAGTTAATTCTCATGTGTCCTTAACCATACATGAGTTTGTCCATCTGCTGCATATAAATTTTCAATATGTTCCAACAAATGCCAGTGCTGCCCTGGGTACAGCACAAGGCTCTGCAGCTGAAGGAAATTTCTTCATCCCTCCTATTAAAACTTTGTCTTTAACCTGTAGTCTGCTTGCACGACACTTATTTTGCAGTGATTTTACTGCCATAAAACCACCACATACAGTAGTTCAAAAATAGATAAATCCGTGGCTGTGGGACAGAAGAGAATGCACTTACTAGCTCTGTGTGAGTCTGTTCATTAATACTGCCCCATCGTGGCTCCCAGGCAGGGGCATGAGCTGCTTGCTGTGCTGGGCAGCCTCAGGAGCAAATTGGGACCCCCTGACCCGGGGGTAGGACTCTGCCAATGTGACATTTAACACTGAAATGTAGTGTGTGCTGTCACTCACATGACTGGGCTGACCCCTGTGTTTCACTGGCTTGAGGGAAAGGTGGTGGCTGTTTCTTACCAACCTTTCTGGTCCCAAAGCAATCTGGGATTTTCAGATCTAGTGAATAAAACTTTGCATAGAGAAACAAGATACTAACTTCCCTGACTCTCTTTAAAAAGGCCCTTTTTACCAAAGTTTCCCTTTTGTCACTAGCCCTGATGTCAGAGTGTGCAGGAACGTGGCAGAGAGAAGGTAGTGAACCCTGCTGACGTCCAGCTCCAGAAATAAAATGTGTATGCAGCCAAAATATTCCTCATGTCAGGAAAGACTGTGTCATGTACTTTGTGAAGTAAGCATGATTATCTCTATGTCACTTCTATGTATGTAGAATTGTTGAACTGAATTTTTGTTTTCTTCCTTTTCTGCATTATTTGATGCTGAATCACACACAGTGTATGACATACCTCACACAACCGGATAAGTTGAACTTTATTTTTCCCCTGTGTTAGTTCTTAGTGTTTCAAAACATCTCCTGTTTAAGAAAAGCTGAAAAACAGAAGAGATATTTTTGTATGCTTGAGGAGTCCATACACTGAAATATTACTGAAAAGAAAATGGAAGATGAGTTATGATTTATCACAAGTTGTGAGTAATGTGAGGGCTTATTTTCAAATGACAATAATTTAGAAGCTATGGATAGTGAAATGCAAGTTCTGATTCTGAATGTAGGGTGTGATGATATCGGCATGGCCCTTTCAGGGAAGACACTTCAGGGAAGGAAAACAGTCAATGATGATTCCTTTGCTGAAGAATTTCTAAGGCCTCTGTTTTCTAATGGATGGAGAAGGACAGCAAAAAAAATTTGCACAGATGAACAGACTAATTGGATATATATCTGTAGTCTAAAGTCAATGGTCTGACATGTTTTTGTATAGTATAGAGGACCTCAGAAGCTACGCTTTGTACCTTATAAGATGAAATCCTCACAAGATGATTTTATAGTCACATAAATCTGCAATATGATATTTCTATTGAAATATGTCCAGCCTTACTTCATCACTTAACTCATGCTGATCAAACAGTGCACAGAGAGTATTGTTGAAACTACCATAAATATCATGCACTGCTATGATTTTTATGGTAGAAGATGAGTTTGTGATGTCTTTAGTCTTAAGGCTACTTCACTCGTAAGGCCAGACTTAAATTAGCTTTGTTACTCTGCCTGTTCTTGCTTAATAGATTGTCTTGGATTATTTACTTTCTGCTGTTTTCTGGCTTACAAGTGTTATTTTGTGGTGTATGGCTAACTCTGAATTTTGTTGTAAGTGAATCATGGGGTTTTTTTAATGTACAGACACTCAGTTCTTTGCAGTGGTAGAGCAATGAAGAAAGAGATTGTACTTGGTCTGTTTCAGGCTTCTGTGGGAGCACTTTTGCACTAATACTTTTCCATTTAATAACTGACTGAGTCACCTCCTGTCTCACTTAAAACTTTTTTTCCCTCCTTTGTGATAGATCTCTGAACAACAACTTTTTTACGTGAGCTGACCGAGGTGGAGAAGCGATGGCCAGCTCAGCCCGCGAGCACCTGCTGTTCGTGCGCCGTCGCAACCCGCAGCTGCGGTACACCCTGAGCCCCGAGAACCTGCAGAGCCTGGCCTCCCAGGGCACCCTGCCTGAGAACATGAACCTGCAGCGGGCCAACAGCGACACTGACTTGGTGACCTCGGACAGCAGGTCCAGTTTGACAGCCAGCATGTACGAATACACCTTGGGACAGTCTCAGAACCTCATCATTTTCTGGGATATTAAGGAAGAAGTAGATCCAACTGACTGGATAGGACTTTATCACATAGGTAAGTCAGAGTTGTGTTGTAATATTTCTGTGTGTTTCTTGCTATTTTGCCACTTAATATTTTCTTTTCTGATATGTGATATGATATATGATCTGCAGAATTAATCTGCAGATAAAGCTGAGGTACAACTGCAGAGAGTTGCTTTGGATTCCTCTTTGCTTTTCCCCATGCAGTGAGCTATGTTAAAACCTGATTCTAATTAATGTAGATCTGGTTCCACAATGCTAGAAGATGAAATGCATTATTCCTAAGCAATAAATATGCATACAGTTTCCTGTTTCCACCATTGCTGGTGGCTGGCTTACAGACTGAAAAATTTGAAGTACCACACTCATCACGTAACTCGACGTGCTTACAGTCCAATGCTTATATGTTATCTTGGACAAGTAACTTATTGTTTGTGAAAAGGAACATTATCATTTGTATAAGTCTTTGATTTTGTAGAATTGAAATAGCATAAGTTCTAAAGGAGGGAAAATTTCTGTTTATGAGGAATTGTTGTAGAAGGAAATCCTCTCAAGAGATTCTTCTGTGTGGGTTTCTTTGTGCTGTTCCAGCTATTTCATAGGAGGAGCTGGAAAGAGCTCTAGGCTGGCATGCAGGGGCCCATGGGTTGTGTGTGCATTAGCAAATGATGTGACTCCAAAGGGGTGGATGAGTAGGTCAGTTGGTGCTGAGTGCATCAGTAACCTATCAGGGTTGGGATTTTCCTCTGTGGTGTGTTCAGTCAAGGATGTATCCTTGCATGTGTGGTTTGGAACTGGCTAAAGGACAGCCTTTGTGTCCCCACCAGGAAGGGAGCACAGCCCGTTCTGGTGTGGCACATGGGGTTTAGTCATGAATTTAACCAGCACTCACTAAGTGGGACTGATGGATTCATTTGTTCCAAAATTGTGCTGCTTCTCTGGACCTTATCACTCATGTAGAGAGAACAGTCAGTTCAAAGTGCCAGAAGCAGCTATAGCAGAAACTGATGGAGGCAGTTCTGGACACTGAAGTTATATGCTGGGACTAAGTGTAGTGCAGTGAAACTGGCCTGAGTAGGATTTTTGAGAGATACTTGCTGTGCCACCTTTCCCCAAGATGTTCCATCTCTGTATCACTTTATGTTACATTCTGTGTAGATGCTGTTTCTAGTTCTCTCTCTTTTTTTTTTTTTTTTTTTTTTTTTTTTTGGTTTTTTTTTTTTTAACAATCNTTGGTCTGGTATTTTTTTTTGCAACATCACTGTAGTTCCACAAAGTGGACATTATTAACTTGTGCTGTTCCAGTGCACACCTGGCTATAAAAGCTCTATTGAGTTGCAGGATAAGCTGTGGTCTGTCCTGGAACAAAATGTGGATATGCACTAACCTTTTAGTGACCTAAATGAACTGTCTCTGTAATAAACAGGAATGGATCTTCCCGACAGCATTAGCAGCTGAAGTGTGATTTGTGCTGTAAAATGCACAGACTGCTAAATGAGCTGAAACATTCTAATTTAAATACATTGAGAGCTTTGTCTGCATAAAGGTATAACAACCTTTCCTGTTGTTTTTTTATGGTTCACACCACTTTAGGATTGATATTCAATGAGCTAAAAAGCAGCAACTCTGCAAAATTCTTACTGGTTATTACTCTAGGCTGAAAGTGATTTTCATCTTATTTTCATGATTAAAAATATTTCTACATTCAGTCTGTTGAGTCTCTAGAGTATGAAACAACATTAGGTTACCACAGAATGCTATAAGGAGTACCCAAATTTACACCTTCTTGGCCCTAAACCCCCCATTATAGGACCATGTAATACCAGAGAAAGTGAATGCTTTCTTGTTAAATGATAGAAGGTCCAGAAGCTTTTGTCTCCATTGCCACTTGGAATCCATGAATGGAGGTGTGAGTTTTGTTACTGATTTAAAATAATCTGAGCAGAGTCTTTCCTTTAAGTCTTGTGGTTTCATCATTCTGAATGATGAAATTGCACATTTTTTAACAACAGAGGTAAGGACATAGTCAGTCTGATAGCATGCCTGTCTACCTTTGATGTAAGTTTTTTGATCAACTCTTTCAAGTGTTAAAAAACTCTTTTAATTTGCATACCTTTTATAGCCACAGTTAAGGTAAGTTAAATTCTAGAGATATAATCCAGCATTTTTAGTCCTTTTTAATATTGTTGTGAAGTACCTCCAGTTTCCACTTACTCCTTTTGGAAGTTGAGGACGCTTCTTATTTTCTCAGGAGAGGCATGCTAGTTGGGGAATATTTTTAAGAATAAAAGCTCCATTCTCAAACATGTTATTAAAATTTAATGTAGCTGCTTGAGGTTCTCCATCCTGGTCTTTGTTTAAAATGAAAATTATTTCATTTAAGTGTCCCCTCAGGCACAGGCTCCTGAAGGCACTGGGAATTGTGTGTGGTCACTAACACAAGGCAGTGCTGGGGCTTTGCCAGCTTGCTGCTGTACCTCCAGTATTCCCCCATGTCTTCTGGTAAAGCACCATTTTCCAAGGAGCTAGGAGCAGAAAAAGTCAAATATGGTGCTCTTATTTTAAAACCCAAAAGTGCAGTCCTGTGGCTTTTTTTTTTTTTTAATGTTGCTTGTACAATTTAATTGTCATGCAGTCTGGATCAGTGTTTTGAGGGGAAAAAGTGGTGTTGATTCTGTGGAGAGAAGGTGAATATTCTTAAATGAGCATCATTCTGAGCTCAGACATTTGTACAGAGAGATTTGGCCAAGATCTGAAGCAGTCCAGGTACATTTTCAGCTCAAGTTGTTTTGTAGAGATACGGCCTTTGTAAAAGGAATTGAAAATGGAACACTGGAAGTTTTCTTGCCTCTTTGTTCATTAATTTACCAATTAGCATATTCTCAGTAGTTTTCCATAATGAGAAGGCAGTTCTGTGCTTCTGAGTGTGGTTCTGTTGCTCGGTTTGAACTGCAGTGGCTCATGAAGAATCCCCCCAAAATTCTTAACAGAAGTTTCTTTATAAGAGGCTGCCCATAACCCACTGCACACATTCACCCAGACACAGACTGGTGCAGTTGGTCACAAGACTGGCAGCAGTCAGAGTCACTGCCTCTCCTCCTTGTGCTTTGCAGGTGATTGATTTGGCTTTCAGTAGGGAATAGTAGATGGAGCTTTTCCTAGTACAGTATAACTTCAGTGAAGTGTTTGGCCTGCTAAATGGTTATGAAAATAAATGTTACCTTTTTAAAATGAGAAAAGCCCAAGGGGAGAAACACAAAATCATCTAATTCTGAAGGACTGATTTTTAACTTTTTTTTTTCAAAGTGCATGTGAATTTTATTTTTTTTTTTGAGGACTTCTGGTTATTTTATTTAAAAAAGGAAGGAAGTCATAAATGAACAAACACTTAGTAGAAAAGACTATTTAATGAGACATTATTCACAGGATACTCCTGTACAGAAACTTTTGGTCTTTCATTTTTAAATACAAGGAATTGAACCTAGCTGAAAAATTCTAAGTAGCTAAATTCATGCTTAGTTTTTCTAGAATTTTGTATTTTAAAGAATGTTTTTATATGTATTCATGAGTTTGCTCACTTGTACCATACTTACATCTTCCTCAGTTTCATCAATGTGTGTGTGAAAACGTGGCCTGTTTTCTTGCTGAGGGACTGCTTTGTATGCATGTTCTTTTTCTTTCCCTGTGTATTCCTAAGGATTACCAGAAGAAGAGTGTATGTGAGGGACAGTGTATATTCTGTGAAGGCTAACATCCTTTATCCTGGTTATTTCTGGATTTGTACTAGCTGAACTTTTAAGAGTGTCAGTAGCACTTCTGAACAGTCTTGTCCGTGGAGTTTTGTTAAAGCAGCTTTCTGCCTGCAGAGGTGAGATGTGTGGGAATGCAGAGAGCACAGCTGTGAGAGCACAGAGGGGTGTCCCACTGAGGCTGCGTGCGCGGCAGAAATGGTCTTTGCTCTCTTTGGGCAAATCGGGCAGTGTTGTGTGAAATGTGAAATTGTCAAATCTGAAACGCAGCTTTATCACTTTGGGTTCTGCTTTAAGCTCTGCCTAGAATGGACTTGTCGTTTTTTCTTCAGGACTAGTAATGAGGATTGTCACTTGAGGGTGACAAGGCGTGCTGAAATTTGAAGAGGGGGCTTTTTAGCAGAGATACTGGGCCTGTGCTTGCTTTGAGAAGTAGAAATAAATTTTCACTCTTTCTATCCTAATGAGAAGGAAGGAAGAAATCCTCTTCTCAAAAAGTCTCGATTTTTATTTAGGATTTAGACTGAAAACCACCATCTTTTGAAGTTGTAGAAGACTATGGAATTTAGCAGACATCCTCTTAGACCCATAAGGTTTTCTTGTTCAGTAGCAACCCAGCTTTTGCTTTGTGTATGCCTGTTTTAAAAATTATTGTTGTTACAAACAATATTCAATATGTTGGAGGTTGTTTTTTATTTCCTCTGTTTACGAGGAATCTGCATCTTGCTATGGCAAGAATGGTCAAGCTCTGGAATCCTGTAGTGAGTAAAGCTGTGCCAAACATTGGCCTCAGCTGGAATTGAAGAGGATAAGTGGATATTCAGTTTGAAGGAACTATGGCATCGTAGTTTTCTTTCTGCTGTATTATTGTAGCAACAGGCTTCCAGGACTTCTTTGGGAAGTGAGAGCTGCTCATAAAGATGAGCAGGTGGACTCTCCACTGCTCGTGGAATGCTGAGGGAAGTTGCATCTTGCTAAGTGTTATGGGTTGTCACAAAGTCTTACATTAAAAGAAAACAGGAAGTACAAAATAAGGAATAAAAAGTCAGCAGAGAGAAGTGAACCCTATTTCTGGTTAAAATAGATTATCTCCCATGGCCAAATTGCCCAGGTTGGCCTATTTTTGTCCTAATTTACAGAGTCCTATTTATGAGATGCATGCCCTCATTCCAGAGATCCTTAGCACATTTGAAATGCTGGCTATCAAAGGTCATTGTGTTTGTTTCCATTAGCTGCTTTCCAGAGGCGACTTGGCTTTTTGTTATATTTACATCAAGGATCCAAAATATCATTATAAAATGAAACAAAAATAAAAAGAAACCACCCCCAACCCCCCTCCAATGTGAAGTTATATAGGGCAATTTAGATAGGCTCTGGCTTTATACTAAGCTTCCTAGGATAATGGAGTTTGAAGCCTCCCCTTTTCAGGTCAGACAGGATTAAAAAGAAAAAAAGCTTTTGCATAAACTGCCTTTAGTACACTTAAAATAGAGGCTCACATCAGACAGAGAGATTATAAAATGTTAAAATACTTTATTCCTAGAAGATTTATTTGATTTGCATTATAGAAAACATACAAAGCAAAATCTTCATTATCTTCCAGAAAATTCTGATTATTCACTTGATTTTTTTTTCCCTTCCTGTTCTATTCTTTCCTTTTCTGTACTTTAAAACGTGAGCAGTACTGTTCATGTCTGTTGACATGCTGCTAGGCATACAACTATTAATTTGTGGTTACTCCTCATTCTGGCTACTGCTAAGGTCTGCAAACCACAGCTTGAGTTTCTGTGTGGACGAGTCTTTTCCCAGCTGGCTCCATGAGTCTCTGGCTTTGACTTCCAGGACACTGGCATTGTGCTCTTTGTCATCAACCATTATGCCAGAAGAAGCTGCCTTGATCATTTCATTTGCTGGTGACTTAGTAATAGTTAGGGAAAGGCCACCTCTTGAGTGGGATAATGAAAACTGAAGGCAGTCTAATAGAAGAATAGTGTCTTAAAATCATACGTGGTGAGGCTGCAGTGGTCTAAACAAAATGTATAATAAACCAAGGGTCTTTGGAAGCTTTCCCTCCAGGTACTGCATTCCAATTTTATTCTTTCAGTTCTTCCCGGGTCCTGATCCACATACAAAGCTCCTTTTTCACCCACATGGAATTTGGTACTTTCTCCTCCTCAGTTGTGAGCTGGTGAACTGTGTTCAAAAATCAGTGTATGAACAGCATAATACCATTTCTTTACTGCAAAAAGTTAGAAGATGTGGATAGAAAGTGTTTTCTCTATGTATTTTTCATTGCATGCAGCAGATGCCTAAAAAGATAGTTGTTACATTAAAATATATACATTTTATTTGTTTTGAGAAGAAAGCAATTAATTCCCTGCTAAACCCCCCAAAATCTAGAATCTCATAAGATGATTTATAAATTCAAGCTGTGACAGAAAAAATCTTGCCAGAACGTCCAAACTTTTCAGTTAATTGTGTTTTTTCAGTTTCTGAGCTAGCCCTGACCTGGAAACTAGACAAATGTAGCTGCAGGGAGGACATTTTCAGCTGTGTTGTCAGTATCTTTCCACTGCAAGAGGTTTTGGCATGACAACATTTATAATCCTTTGGATAGAAAGTGGTGTTCTCACCACCCTGCCTTTTTGAAGTGGCTGTTCTAGCACATGGGAAGATGGCAAATACAAACACTGGAGAATGTAAAACAATGTAGACCTCTGGATTTGTAATATTCCCTTTTACCATAAAACTACCTTGTGTCAGTTTGTGTTTCAATTTGTTTGAAGGAGGTTTGTTTAAAAATTTTTAAAGACATTTCCAGTGCTGTTTTCTATCATGAAATCAACATGCCATACAGTATTTTCAAAACAATTTGGAAAAACAGTTATTCCAAGCCAGTGATAACTGGATTGAAAAAGGAATTGCATAAATTAATCTATTGATTTCTTTTTCATGTAAGAAATAGATTATGGATTAGTTTTGCATTATGCATAGTGTTGGAGTTCCTCCTGTACATTTTTTATGAAGTTCTTGGCTCCTGTGTCTGCATGGATTTATCAATGGCTGTAAGAATCTGAATTAGTGGAGAAGTGTTATAAGCTGAGTGTTAAATAGGATGTATTAAGGATGTGAGTGGTGTGGGTAAAGCCAGTGGGACATGAAAAGATGAGACACAAACATACTGGGACTCTGAAGCTAACACTTTATTGGCAGATATGTTTAATATAATCTGTCAATATAGTCTGATACTGGGTACACAGGTTCTTAAATTGTAACTGGAGGAAGTTAACGAAGGTGCCAATACTGATATTGATAGGCCTCCCTTCCTAGCAATCCTCATTGAGATTTATCTTGCAATTTATGCTGTTTGAAGGACAGAAAAGACCCAGGGAATGGCCAGATCTGAATCTCCTCTGGTACGGAAGAATTTTCCTGTTGGCCAGAGTGGTACCCAGCCCTTGTAGGGTTTGCCATTTTGGCATGAGGGGGGTTCTGGTTGGGGTGGAGATGCTCGAGCTGTGCGGTCACACGGACCGTGTGTCACTGGCGCTGAGGGCACAGCACAGCCTGGGCACGCCGGCACTGGCACAGTCTCCTGTCTCTGTGCCCAGCAGCAGCCAGGACTCCATCACACTCACTGGGATGGGCAGCCAATTTGCAGGCAAGCAAAGCCTCTGCTGCTGAGCTTTGTTTCAAGGTCTGCTCAAACTCTCTTAATGAGATCTGCCTCCTTTGTGTGGCAGTCATTCAGAGTTAATGTCAAACTGTTTAGTCTTCCTTTGTGTTTCAAGTCACTGATCCCCAATGTGTCAGTAGTCCTAGAAAGTTCATAAAAATTAGTAGGTTCATTGCCCTTGTCATTCCTGCCCTAACCTTGGGAATAAATTAATCCCTTTTCTCCCAGGGTGTGGTAATGCAAAAAATGAATGTATAATTTGCATATAAGTAAGGTAGTCATTCTGCATGTGCTGTGGTAAGGCAAAGAGGAAAAGATATCTACTCAGATATCGTATGAACTCTCATGCTCCATTAAACTCATCCTTCCTTGAGGGTTTAAACTTTATCTGATGGTCAAAAATGTAGTTCATGAGACTTAAGTCACACTTGAGGATAATTTTCAAGAGGTGAAAACTGAAATGTAATAGGTATCATCTGTGAAGAGAACTAAGAACTGAATACATTCCATGCTTTGCAAAATCAGGACCTTAATCAATGTTTTATCTTTGCTATAAAACGTGGAAGCACTTTCTTGTATATGAAGCTAGTTAAGCCTAAATGGATTTGACTTTATAAAATGAAATATGTGTAGAAAACATCATAGTGCAGTAGTAGGCACATTTGGTTGTCACCAAGATAAATATCCAGTAATGACCTCATTAAAAAAAGAAAAATATTTCTATGTTCACTGTAGTTTAATTTGTATCTAGAGTTTCATGCATGACATAGTTCAGCAGATGGTAGCCTGCAGGGTGGGGGAAAATTCAGTTTGACAAATTTTTCAACATAGATACATCTCTTAATTTTAGTAGACTTCCAGAAAGGCACTTGCTTCCCAGATACTGAATAAGGATGCAACAATCTACCAAAGTCAGCAATGAATAAGATTTTTAGGAGTTATTGATGAGGTGGTACTTAATGTGCAGGCACCAACACTTTTTCTGATGTATTCTTAAACTTGTAAATTTGATCCATAGGGTGAAAAGTGCCTTGTCCACTTTCCTTTGAAAACCCCAAACCAAACACACTCTTGCTACTTGTTCAGAAGTGAAACCCTGTCCATCCCACCTGACATCAGTGCCTCTGCCCCCAGGGACACTTTTGATGTGCGTTTGTTAATGTGAGTCAATCAGCTCACGAGAGGTTTGGGGTTTGGAAAGCAATCCTAATCCCAGCTGCTGAACTGAGTGCCCTCCTTCTCTCCCGCTCAAGCAGTGGAGTACAAATCTCTGTGTCTCGGATTCATGTAGAGGGCTGTGCTCGGGGCTGCTGTGAGCTGGCAGAGCATTGACTCTCCCAAGGAAAAAGCAGCTCTGTGCCAGTTTAGCATCTCGGAGGGGCTGAGGGACAGCAGCAGGGGTTACCTGCAGGAGTGTGCAACCAGGGGTGGGAGTGACACTCCAGGCAGTCGTTTGCCCCTGGAGCTGCTCAGCTGCAGTGTGCAGCAGTGACCCCAGCAGAGAGGCTATGATGGGATGGGATTTGTAGGCTGCTGTGAAAGGAGTGCCAGGCTGATTGCTCTGTGTGCAATTACTTATTTATGTCTGGGTTTACCTGTATTGCTGAGAGTAGCTGAGTTGGTGAGCCTTTGTTTCTAATTGCATTCAATTGTAGCTTCTGTTCATTGCCTGAAGAGTCCCAGGGAATTAATGCTTTTTATAAATACTGTCCTGGAAATGGAGAACAAATAATGGAAATATTATATGTAGGTGCTTTCAAGATAATTATACAAGTTGATAAAACTTCCTCACCTTTATTAGTCTGCAGTTTTGTGTTCTCTTTTGCTGTTAACACCATGTGAGAGAGCACGTTTTATTTCAGAGATTTTATGCTAAAAAGTTAAATAAGCAGAATTGTTATCTCCCTTCTTGACTTCTAATGATGCTTTTTGGCACTGGTTAAAATGATACTGCTTCTAAAGAACTGCAGAATGACCTTTGTGTTTCTTCTGGCTTTGGTCTCATCCAGTTTAATCTGCAGAGCTATTTAGTACTTATCATAAGCAGTGTTTGGCTTCATTTCTCTCATCTTCATGACATCAGCTTAAGTATTTGAGATGAGAAATAACTATATTGGCATCCTTTTTGTTGAAGAGGTAAATCTTACCTGTGAAGTAGTCATCTATCTCACTACAGAACTACTAAAGCCTAAATGTGAGAAAAATGATCTGGCAATGTATAGGGGGAAAAAAAATCATTCCTATTACTCCAATTGTGACAGGATGGTGCTTAAGACAAGTTAGCAGTTCTGGTTATTACTTGAAAACTTGTTTATGCCATCAGTGCATTACTCAGAAGTTAATTCATCTTGGAAATTCTAAATTGTCTTCAGCTGAAGTAGATTGCAAAAATCGTGAGTGATCTTCCAAACTCCTTTTCCCCCCTCTTCTCCATCCATATACTGCATGTCATGTGATGGAGAATGGGTTATAAGATGCTATTTTTTAGATAATGTCCTTTTGCTTAGGACTGCTCTGCAGTTAAACGTAGTAAATCAAGACTTTGTTACAAAACTTCCATTTAAGATCCCAAAGGAAAACCATCTTCTGTTTAGCTAGAGCATGAACTCTACCACTTACTTTGAGGTGGCTTTTTTGATATGCAGGAG
Organism: Polioptila caerulea; assembly: GCA_013397295.1. Lineage (NCBI taxonomy): Eukaryota > Metazoa > Chordata > Aves > Passeriformes > Certhiidae > Polioptila > Polioptila caerulea. Next base: position 112,885 of record VYXF01010883.1, on the reverse strand, counting down.
TATTTACTGGTGCCTTGAGACACTGATACGTTGCTGGAAGCCCCTGAAGGTAATGAGTGTGTGATGAGGTAATTCAGTGGTGTGTTACTCATCTCACTGAAAAGGCTCTCTTGGATATATGGTTGGACCATGGACTCTGTGCCTCTAGGGGTAAGCACCAGCATCTGAAAGCTCTCACAGGCACACAGGCATCAGTGTTTTTAATTTAAGCATAGGGGAGATCCACTGAACTGTTTCAGGGAAGGTTTTTTGTCTTTGCAGGGAGAAAACAAACTTAGGAAAACCACTTCCTGATTAGCCATACTATGTTGCTTTTAAAGTGGATGTAAGGCGAGTTACGATGATGGGAAACAAACATTGCGTTTCACAGAAAATATTTCAGGTTCTTTTAGAGCTCCTTCCTGCTCATTTCTTTAGAAATCTAAGACTGACTTATCTTATTGTGTGTGTATATTGGATGAATTTCTTCCAGGATGTGTTGGCTCATTTCCTTGAGTACTTCTAAATTTTCTGAATTTTTTTCAGTCACAACAGATAGCTCAAAAGGCTTTAAGGAAATGAGTCAACCTCCTGAAATAAATTGCTTACTGAATGGGGGATGCTGTGTTCGACATCACAGATGCCCTTGATAGTTCTGTGGATACTAATTAACAGATAGTCTCTGAAAATCTGTTATGTGTGCTCCCCCTTCCAAAAGGATTTGGGAGACAAATATCCCCAGCGAGCCCCTGAGTTTTCCTGTTAGGAATGTGGGGCATGCTTCTAAACTGACAGGTATTAGTGTGAGAGGTGCAGACAGGGAGGTGGCAGGCAGGCTCTCTAAAGCAAAATTAAGGATGTTGTTGAACTGAAGTGCAAATTAATAGGAGTAATGTAAAGGTGCTGAGTTGAGGACTATGAAGCTTTCATAAAACAACACTGAAATCTGAAGGCTGCATAAGCAAAGTGCTTCGGTCTTTATTTTCTTACTCACAAGCAATTTGCATTCTGGTTCCAGGAGCCCTTGCTGCAGGTGTCCTGAATGTCCTGCAGGTGCCCAAAGCAGGTGAGGTTGTTCTGTGAGGAAAGGCCCAGTGCCTGGCCACGTTCCCTTTGGATTGCAGGAGTCCCAGCAGGGAGTTTCCTTGCTTGGGGCTTTGCTGAGTCACTGCTGCCAGCTGACTGCAGTCTTATATAGTTACATTAAAAATAAGGAAGAGGACACCATTTTAGTAACGTGTCTGTCTTACACAGTAGGTAGGCACAGGATTTGGGATTTTCTTTGCTTCCCAAAGATTACTCAGCAACTCAGGGACAGAATTGAGAAAGCCAGCACCAAACACCATGATCTGAGATTTTCTCTCTGATGAGCCTAACTAAAAGTAAAACCAGATGGCTCTTAATATTGAAAAAGTTTGACATCTGGATCTGAACTTTGAACTCAAAGGCAGCAAAGTAATAAGCCAGCTTGCCCAGCTTTTGTGCATTACACAGAAAGTCCCTGATGCAGGCAATAAATACCACATCTCTAAACAGAGGTGACGTGCATCTCCAGACGGGTGACATGCACTATCAGGCACTCGAGGGAAATCTGAATACATGCACACCACAATAGAGGAAGAAAGCCTGGACCATCTGCAAAGGAGTTCACCCTGGGTGTGTGTGAAGTGTCTCAAAACAAGTGAGATTTGCATAAAAGCAGGTACAAAATACAAATCCAGCTGCAGTGGGACTAGACAGAATAAGGTGTAGAGCTGTGTCTCTGTTTTTGTGCTTGTTGTCAGTGATTGTTGCCTGTAATTTGTGGTTGTGAACAATTAACTTGCTACATTTCTCTTGTTGGAGCATAAGTGTTGGCCATGGTAATTTGGTACTGTGATCTGTAAGCTTTTTAACACAACCTTTAGGAATGAAGTAGCAGTATGTGCTGACTAAAGGATGGAATAGTCATGGTTTTTTTTAAGAAAAACAAACCAAAAGCATTGCATCAATAGAAGCATCCCTGTTGAAGAATCTGAAGAAATTATTGATTGATTTGGCAGGAATGCAGAAAAGAAAAACAATGCTTGACACAAGATTGACTTGCAGATCAGCATACTGCACTGTTTGCAGCTCCAGCTTGAGAATAGGGGATGGTATATGTTAAGTGTGATAGAGAAAATCAGCAAACACAGGTGGCTAAAACCATCAGGACAAACTCCTGGCTCATTGTGACAATATAGGTTTGGTGATCTCGGCAAAGAACCAATAAAAAGCTTGTGAAAGTCTGTGAAACAATCCCCAGGCTGCAGTCCAAGGGAACCTGAATCAGGTCAGGGACAGAGCAAGAATGCAGGCACTGAGGCAGCAGTGAACACATTATATTTCCTCCATCTGTATACCCTGCAAAAATAGCATCTTTGAAAGTGTATGTGCAAATTTGGAATGTGCTGTGCTCCTGGTCTATTTCTGGATTATCCTGTGTCTGCCTAAAGATTAATTTGATGTATAAACACGCTATACTGTTTGGTGGACAGGACTGAGGGAAACATGATGTACTTCTGTGAAGTGAACTGGGTCAGACTTCAGTCATATGCTCAGCCAAAGAACCTGTTCTCCTGGTGACTACAATGTTTCCCTAATTGTGCTGTTAAATTCTGCAATGTCAGCATGCTGGTGCCAGATCCCCAAATGGGACAGTCTGTGTTTGCAAGTAATCAGTGACACACAATATAAAATTATGCAGAAATGCAGAAACCACAGCTTGGCTGATAATTATACCCCAGGGACTTGGTTCACAAATATTAGCAAGATTTACAGCTCACTATACAAACCTGTGACTAGCTAGGTGGGGTTTAATCAATCTGAATGGATTTTTTTGTTTGCGGTTTTATATACTTTTAAACCCATAGATATCTTTTTTGTTGTTTTTGTATATTGCTTGCCCATTTCTTGGATTTACACTACCACACTGAGTAGTTCTGGCTATGCTTACTGGATTGTATGTCTTTGGAATATATGTCCTTGGAAACATTTAGAGTATTTTATTTCAGGTGCAACATTAGTAGGAAATGCTTAGAAAAGGTGTTTGCTTTGTATAAGTTTGGGCTTCATAATGAACTCGGATTCTTGGACCATTTATTCTTTTTGTTGGTTGCTTTTTCATTTGAGTTAAATTACTGAGACATTGAAGCAAGATAAAAGGATATTGTCAAAATATAAATACTTTTATGTATTCCAAACCAGGAAGCTCTCTGACTTTCTAACAAATTCCCTATGAAACCTGTTACTGTCAAATGACAATAGACTAGTTTGCATTCCCACTGAAACAACTCATAATATTGAAGATAAACTTAAAAACAACAGCTGCTAAGGGAATATTAAATCCCACAAGATCCATAAGAGATGTGTGCTGCAGAGACACAGAATAGAATGTTTTCTGACAAGTTTCAGAAACTAGAAGAATTTCTATAAGGCAGTGAGTAATCACTTGAAACTGGCAAAGAAGTTTTTTTTTTTCCCCTAAGAAAAAATATTTTTGGGAATGGACTTGAACACTGAAAGTGAAATGCTAGCTGATATTTGTTATTGTCAAAAGATTGGAACAGACTGAGAGGAATTTTGGTCAATGTCAGAAACTGTAAGCAATAATCAAATGCAATCAAAGGTGATGCTAAGGAATCAAAAGGCTTTCCTTTCTCTCCTTTCAGTGATGAGTCAGTTCTCTCCACCTAGTTTTGAAAGATGCCACATTGCTGAAAATTCAGAGATATCTGTGCCATCATAATAGGTCCAGGATTCAAACCATCAACCATTTGAAAATGCAAAACCCAAACTAACCTCCTGGATCCCCAGATGTCAGCTGTTGTATGTAGGAAAACTCTTTTTTCCTGTGTATCTGATCTGTTCTGTGGGTGTACTGCTTCTTGTTTTAGCTCTCATTCCTAGCAATAAATAGCACTTTCACACAGTCACACACCAAAAAAAGCAGTAAGTCTAAGTAAACACCAAGTAAAACAAGGGCTGAAAATGCAAAAGTGGTTGAGAGTTAAATGAACCTCCACAGTGCCCTTGGGGAGTGTGTTTGGCACATACTTTGCTCTTTGCTGGTTCATTCCAGGAAAGGAAAGAGAATTGTGGGGAAAGCTGAAGGTGGGACTTGGTATCAAAAGCAAAATGAACATCCAACTAGCTGGCCATAAAAGCAGCTGGTGGATTGCTGTATGCAAAGGCTAGGTCAGCTTTTTGGGTGATGCTGGCTCTGTAATTCAAAATGGTTTGTGCTCCGAGTTTAACACCCTTGCTGATGATCAATTTTTTATTTATTTTTTTTTTTAATATGTGTTACAGAAAACTTTCAGTAATTCTAGTAGAAACTTTACTGGCAAAAGCTACTTGTTAGAACTGCTGGAGGGTGTACATATGTGGGCAGTTAAAACACTTAATTCGCATTCGTGGTTACAGTCACTCTCCTTCGTGGCCATGAGCAGAACAAACCATCTGGCCAGGCAAGGGAGCACCTCCTTCTCATCACACATCTGAGAGCTTCCCACAAATGAGATCTCAGCTCATTAGGATACTTTATGCCCTTACAGGGATTTGAGAAGAAATAAATACCTTTAATATATTGTGCTTTCATCTGAGTTGCGTGTTTTTGTTCTGTTCTAGAGAAGAAATGTTTACTGAACTCAGCCTTTTGATTGCATATATACTTTAAAGACTTTTTCTGTAGTTTATTCAGAATTATTATAAATACCTAATGAATTATTTGGGCCTGCAGCTCTTTCATTGAAAGTTGTGACATGACTGGAGGGTTGGAAGTGTGAGCCCTTGCTGAATGACACTGCTCTTGTGCTGATGGCTTCCTCTATTTTGGTAGGTAGAGATGTTGAGGTTAGTTTTGAGTTGTAGCTGCTTATGGTTGGTGTTTGTCTGTATCTCTGAAGCACTTGGAAGGTCTTGTTGGGAAAGATATTGGACGTAGAGAAGTGACTGATCCGAAGTGACTGAGCTCATCCTTTGAGCTGTATCAATATTTTCTAGCATTTGAAAAATGTAAATTGAAAAATGTATCAATATTTTCTAACATTTGTAAAAATGTAAACAGTTATAGGTCTGTTAGAACATGAATGGGAAAAGAGCATATCAGGTGGATAATGCACCAGTGAATTCAGGTCAGTTTTTGTAGAAGATAATTGCAGAAATGGAGGGATTTGTGTCACTTGAGTAAGTTAGAATGAGGTTTTCAAATTATTAATGTGATGAGTAAGGAGTTCTGGCTTTTCACCAATTTTGAGGAACATCTGTCAGGTGAGTTTTTTGAATTGATAAATTTATTAACCTAAAGGCCGTGTAACCTAAATTATAGATGCTTACAATTTATCATCACCTCACTTTTAGGACCAGAGAATGAAAAGGGTGAAATAAGCATGATACTTGTCAAAAAGTGGTTGCAAAATTTATGTGAATTTATAAAGTACTCACATATCATTACTAAGTTGTAGGGCAGGGAAAACAGGATAGCTGTTAATAATTAGACATGGAATGGCTCCTGTTAATTAGGGCAAGAAGTTTTGTAGTTTCTTAGATAAGTAGTAGCAGGTTTGATAATTGCCTTAGCTATTTCTTAGGGAGCCCATCATGCCACTGGCTGGGTTTCAGATAATGTACCATTGCTACTGTAAACCCTGTATAAAACAGGTTTCTGCTGTATGAAAAGCTGGAGGAAAAAGGGAAAGGGATCAGAAGGATGAGCAAAAAAGGAAAGCAGGAAACTAGACAATGTTCTGTGCAAACCTACAAATCAATAAGAGCAAATATGCTTGTAATGAATTTTACTCTGTTTCATGGGTAGCCAACATGAGGCATATTGCAAAATGCTGTCTGGAAATAAAGGTGAGTGCTCAAACTGAATGTTTCAGTAATAGGCAGTTGCCAAATACTCGTTTCCTATCTGATTTTAAAATTTCATCAATATAAACAGAACGGTTTCTAAACCTTGGCAACGGTTTCAAAATATAGATTTAAAATAACACACGTATGTTTTTGAAATCTCTTCTAGCCTGTTGTGCTTTTCCTACATGTGCATTGCAGTGATATGTATGGTGTTTAAAGGGTGGGCGTACATCTCATAATAATTCAAAATGGTGTTTAGTTTTTACTTGCAAACAACAACAAAAAAGTAAAAATAGAACACAGTCATCAACTCTATTTTAAGTCTTCTCAGTTTTGGCAATTGTGTTTGCTGACTGTTTCACAAGAAAAGCCTCTTTTGAGGTGTAAGTAATTTACAGAAGATCTACATGTGGAATAAAATGCACTTAAGGTTAGTTTATGAGCTAGTAATGGCTGTCAAATGAGCCCATATTTTACTGAAATTAAACCCAGAAGAGATCATTCAGTACAATGTACTATGTATTACAAGCCACTCAGTGTTGTCCAAATTTCACCTCTCCTGAATATTTCCACTCTCAGAAGATGAAAATGTGACTATTGCCAGAGAGCAGCAGCAGTCTGAATGGGAATAATGTTCTGATTGCAGAACAGGAATCGCTCCAAGTACGTTTGGAGGCTGAGAAGGCGGGAAGAGAGATGGCCATAACCAGATGGCCTTTCTTGAAGAGGTTTCCACTGTTTCCACTTGAGATGTGTTTGGCCAGAAAAAACCAAACAACAAGCAAAACTGCCAGTTTGTCTGGGGCCTTTCTGCACTGGGTGTCTGTGTGCAGGGCCGGATGTTTGCTGGTTAATAAATAAACCAGCACGAAGGCTATAGCATAAATGACCCCTCACTTCTTCTGCCTGCTGTAGGATTACATGTGGTGTGTATGGAGGCAGGCACAGCAGAGAAAGCCCTCTCTGTAAGTGCAGCTGTGCTAGTAGCAAAACTGCACTTTTGTTGGCCATGTTTATTTACCAACAGCATTTCCCCAGGGCAGGACAGGCTACGTAGGAGCATGGCTTTTCTGGTATCACATCTTCCACAGCAGGAATACTTTGTTATATTTTTGAGTTTTTCTGGCAAAGAATTGTGATGGGAATGTGGTCACAGATAAAAGTGCATGCCCTTTATCCTTGGAAGCTGCAATCCTCTTCTGAGTGCAGCTAAAGCAAGCTCAGCAGCTTGTGTGCTGCCAGCAAATAAGTGCTTATCTGACACCATATAAGGCTGTGACTGAGGAGGAAAATGATGAAAAACATTCCACAATAAACTTAGACTGGTAGATTTAATATGGCACAGGAAAGCTTAGATGCAGATTTTTTTTTTCTGTTTCGCTTTTTTAGTTTAGCTCTGGCAGCATTTACCCCCACAATAACCTTTTGATGTTAATTAGGGAAAAATGGCTTGTGTTTCTAGATATTCTAAACAGTTCCGTCCCAGAATAACAGGATTTTAGGATACTGTTGCACAGAGATTTGTTGTTGTGGAGTTTGGTTTTGGGTTTTTCCCCCTCGTACTTGCTACTGTTAAAAGCAAGAGAAACACCTTTAGGATGCAGGAATGTGGGAGTGTCAGGATGTGTTTAGGGACATGGTGGGGACCAGGATATAACAGTGAAGAGCATATTGAGAAGGAATTATGGTTCTGAAGATGAGTTTATCTGAGTTTTAACAAGGTGTGAGATGCAGTGAAGTGCTTAAAAAAAAGGAAACGATGCTACAGGAGAGAGACAGGCTTCTCTTTTCCTTAGTATATTGCTTGCATCTTTGCTGTCCTCGTATCCTCTCATCTTTATAATGCAATAGCCTGCTAAGTTATTGTATTACCTTAGAATACTGGTAGAGTCCAACTTTGGTAGCCACTGGTGGCCTAAATCTGACTTTCCAAACTGTTTCCTGCCTGGTGGCCACTGCTTTTGGCAGTCTCCATCTTCTGCAGACGTCACCTACCTGAACCATCAGCAGCTGAGATGATTGTGAGTTGATAAGAGGTGGTGCAGCTTTTGCCTCAGCTGTGTGCTGCTTCTTTCAGGGAGAGGCTGAAGCACCTCCATGCCATGCTTTCCCCCACATACAGCTAGATGGACCCCAAGAATTAAATGGTAGATGATTTATTAGCATTTTTCAAAGATGTTGGGAGTCTTCTGCAATATAATTCAGCATCTAATAGTCTTTATGTCTAAGGGTGTGCAGTACCATCTGTCAGAGTTTATTCAGTGTCATTTTCTGTCTTAATTTTTGGTCTAACATTTGTGCCTTTCTTGTAGTAGCCAGTCTTTAGTAGTGCAGTGCAGGAACAGCCAAGCATTGTGTCCGTGTGCTGTGCAGGATGGGGTTTCCAGGTGAGGCAGATCAGCTGGCAAGTGGCTCATGATGCACAAGGCACTTGTACCATGGGGCTGGCACACGTGTGAAACCTGAACTGTAGATGGGAGTGAAGTGCACATCGTTTATGAAGAAGGATTAATAAGATTTTCAGGAAAGAGGTTAAGCTTGAGGTCATTTCCTTCCTCTTGTTACGCTTTTGAATTTCTGCCAGTAAGATGGGTGAAAGGACTTATTTTTGTCTTTGAATGCTTTGAATTTCAATGATGCCTTTACTTTGAATACAGAGAAGTGGAATTCCACTTTATTCCTGCCATTGTACTGTCATATGTCTGAAGAAATTACTTGTATTTTTTTCCAGTATCTTCGTGTCTTGCATTCTAATTAACTAATCCTTGGAGCTGCTGCTGTGCCCTGAAATATCACATTGTGTAAGGGCATATGGAGATGCTCTGATCCTCATTCTGAAACATTAGTGTACATAAAGAAGGAATCAAAATGTAGTGGTATAATTCTTGGAAGAGAAGGAAATGGCCACTGTCAGAATATAGGTATAGGCTGTGGATGAAAATGAGAGCAAGGATTTTCCCACTCTACTGAGTTTCAATAGCAAAAAGGTTTCATAGTTTAGTGTTTGGATGGGGTGTATGGTATGGTTTCTGAGCTCTGCTTCTGCAGCTGAAGTAGGAGTGAAGTGTTAGAGAAGTTGATGTTATTCCTGGCCATCCTGTCAGTCACAACTAGAAAAATTAATAATGGCTCTTGCTGCATAAAGCGAGAGAGTGCAATAAAAGTCAGCAACATATTAATGTACATAGTGAGTCATGGGGGGATGCGAGGGAATGCAAGTGGAGTCTTTCTGCTTCTTGCCCACAGCTCAGGGGCAATCAGTGAAGGTACCTGAATCTTAAATTTGGTTGCAATAGAAAAAACTGTGGCTGTGCAGTGAGGAACAAACACCTCTTTGCTTTTCTGACCATGGGTCACTATTACAGATGATGATCCTTCACTGCTAATATAGCAGGACTGTGCCACCAGAAGGTTGAAATCTGTGTCCAGGCTGGAATTCACAGTGTTTCCCAGCACCTTCTGGAAGTGCATGATTACCTTCAGGAAGAGCTGCAACAGCAGCTTCTCTCCTGTGTGAGGCTGTAAGAGCATCTCTTGTACCTTTTTCTGCCTCTTCTCTGCTCTTGCTTTTCTCAGTGGAAGTCTTGTGTCTTGTACTTTCGTTAATTTCCAAGTTTTTTCTGAAGTGTCCTGAAGAGAAAAGAGAACTGGGATAGTAGGATCTTGTAGCTGCTTAGCACACATTAAAGACTGTCCAAGAATTTTGTTTTCAACTTCTTTTGGGGTTGCTCTGTTGATATTTGAGGGAGAAATGTTTCCAGCCATTTAGTACGCAGCAGTGTGTTAGATTTCCCTTACAGCATTTCAGTTCTGATGTTCTTTCTCCTTCTGTCCTTTGAAGATACAATTCCTAGAGGTGCTCATGCAAGCACAAAGCAATACATTAGCTTTCATCTCTTCGTTAGCAAAGGATCCATCTTAATTTCTTTGACTGGAAGCGTTTTTGAAAAATCCACAAGCTGAGTAAGAACAGATACTCCTGTAAGAGGTGAAAGGGGTTTTTTTACTGTTTTTTAAAAATTATTTTTTAAATCTGAGTGTTACTAGGAAAACCAAGGTTTGCTTTGAGAGCCTGAACCTACAGCTCCATGAGTGTGCAATTTCATGAAATGTCTGCTGTGAAAGATTTGATCTCAGACTATGGACCAGATTGCAGATTCCTTTAGGGACTTTTTTTGTACTTGAGGTGCTGGGACTGCTTTGGCACAGTTTGGGTCCTTGCCACAGGCTGAAGGAGTTTCAGGTCAGCTGCAGCTGTACTTCCACCAGGAGGTCATTGAGGAGTCAGAGCATCTAGGGGGACAGAGGCTTGTCCAAGCTCCTGCCCTGAGGTGGCCTTTACCACCCTGAAAGAGGAGAGGAGTAGTGGAAGCTCTCTGCCACCTGCTTGTGCTCCTGCCCAGGAGTGCCCTGTGCAGAGTTATCCTGGGTTTAAGGCGGCTCCATCCCAGCCAGACGTCATGGAACAGTCCCCTCTTCCCTGAAATAACTGGATTGTGGGGAAGTCATGCGAGAGAGCGGAATACTGTGTAAACAAAAGCCAGCACTTCCAGTGAGCTCCTGCTGTGCTCGTTGCTGTGGCTGCCTTGCCGTCATTTCTAGGATTTAAGGATCCTCCTGTTTACATCAGCCTGCCTGTGCTGCGTGGCCAGGGCCATGCTGAGGAATCCTCCCATGGACAAGGCAAGGAAGGAAGTGGAGGGAGGATGGGGCTTCGGCATCCTGTACCCTTCGGAGGGGAGTGGCTGCAAATAGCAGAGCCTGAAGGACGTCATACCTTCTGTGTTCTAGCACGGGCTGCTTGAGCCCAGAGAAACCTTGAATAAAGGAGAAGAGGCAGACGATGGTGTGCAACTGCTCGAAACTGCCGTGGACTCGGAGAACATCCTTCTAAAAGCCTTTCCTTCAAATGACAGGAGGAAGGGAGAGGACAGACATGCCTCGTGGAGCTGAGATTATGCAAGAGTGCTAACACACAGCTAAAGCCTCCAAACTTGAGCTGCGCAGGCTGGGTCCAGAAGGCAACTTGTGTAGAAAACACTGGTTGTGACTGGGAATGAGGATGCTGTTTTCAATATCCGTCCTGTAAAACGTTACTGGTTTTTATTCTTCTGTTTGTTAATTGGGCTCTGATGGAGGAATGCAGTTTAGGATCCACAGACATCCTTTGGAATGGCCAGGTAAGGCTAGAAGGTACAACTAAGTGTGGATCTTTAATTGCAGCAATGGTGCTATCTTTCATGAGAAATATTTTTGTTCCGCCAGATAACCTGTGTTCACAGGCTGAGGAGGGGAATTCTGAAAATCAAGAGAAACAAGCTCTGGCTTAGTGGGTTAATGTTTGTTTATATGGTACTAACTGATACCTAGTGTATTTTAAATGGATTGACATAATGTGATTTATTATAGTAATTGCTTGCAGTAGAAACTCTTGAACCTTGTTAATTTGCTTATTGACTTTCTAGAAAAGGAGTGAGGCCTCAGGTGATAAAATTCATCTTCTCCTTTTAATGTGTCCTGATACAGTTTCCAATTGCTTTTGAGCATATTTTGGGTATAAGGAAGAAATATATTTAGTTCATCAGATCAGTAAACGCTATGCTACTTCTTTATTGATCACCTATGGATTTTTATTTCTAGAGGTTACCTAAGTAAAAATATTGCACAAAAATTAGCATTGCAGACTTTCCCAGTCATTTGCCCCAAATCCACTGTACGTGTTCTTTGGAATGTTCTTGTTAGTCTTACATTTTGATGACAGTCTGTGTTACTGCTTGGAAGTCTGTGCTCACACTGAAAAGCAGAGTGCAGTTTCTGGCATTGAGATTGAGGCCTTTGGAAGTATTGCAGTAATATGCATGTAAATTAGTTTTTTGTTTTACGTTGGAAATGCCATCCTAGAGATCTCCTGATGGCTGGCTCAAAATCAAGTTCAGAAATATTCTCCAATGCAGATTAACCACAAACCTGTTGTTTTTAAAGACGAAGTGAAATGATGGAGTAAAATAGGTAGGGGAGTGACCCTCCTTGGTAGGATGTTTACGAGAGGAGCTGATGGCAGATGCACGGATCTCAGCCTCAGACAAAACCAGATGTAGCCTTGCTATTCCCCAGCCTTCCAGCACTGCTGATCCTCACTGTAAGAGAACACCTGCCAAGAGATACAATTGTGATGCTTTAAAAGCTTAGTACCAATACTCTTAATAACTGAATGCATTGCACACAGCATCTTCAGTGCCCAAAATTTATTGACATTAGCCTAAAATGTGAAAGAAGTCAGCATTCTGACAATATGAACTTAATTTAAAATTTTAAATTGAAACTGCACAATACAAACACTTCAAAAGATTTTGCGTAAAGCATCTTCCAGAAAGGGATGAAAAATCAGAGATTGGGATGTAAATCCCAAAGGAGGATAAGAAAATTATGCAGGGATACAATGGTGTTACCTACATGATTGATCTTTTCTGAGCTAAGCTGCATGGATTTTGCAAGAGCTGTGAGTTAGCGTACCCATATATGGTAGTGAAAGACAAAAATTGTTAAGTTGTATATAATTAAAGCTGACAACCAGAATCTATTAACATCACCTTTGCTCTGGTATGAGCACCTTTATAAATGTGTTAGAGTAAAGAGATCAGAATGCAAAAGTTTGAACCTCTTAGATTACTATAGCGACCTTTGCATAGTGCACAGGAAAAAAATTAAATCAGTGATGTTTCCACACCAGGAATTTTTGACTTCTATAATGTTGTGGTATTTTGAAGAACAAAATATTTGTGTTGATGGAAGCAATCCTTTTATCACAAAACCTTACACTACTGATGGCAGAAACTGGGACCAGAAGAAGAGAGTTGGTTTGTGTGTGACTGGTCTGTGCGCTGGGACTGTAAGGCTTGTTTCAGATAATTTTTTTTTTTAATCACTAGCAGTTCCTCTTTATCTGTCTTATAAAAGACTGTGTCTTATTTATTTGTTGTTTTAATCTATGCAAGATGACTCTGAGGTGGTGGATTTCAGGAAGTTTGTCCTTTTTTCCTAAGACAGAAATAATGAAAGATGTAAGACACAGAGAACAAAATATGAACTCCTCAGAAGCCTCCTGACCCCTGATGTCAGACCCTGGCTTTGCACGGCTTCCAACACTCTGTAACATCCTTGTGCAAAACTGGGAGTAGCAGATGCTAAAACGTGATTGTGCAGCCAGACAGGCTGGAGAAATGGGCAAACAGGAGTAACCCCTGACATTGGGACAGGCTGGGGGTTGACTGTCTGCAGATCAGCTTTGCAGAAGAAGACCTGGAGGTCCTGGAGAACAAGTTGAGGAAGAGCCAACAGTGTGCCAGTGCAACTTTTTTTAATGCCAGATTTGGCTGATTGTTTAGTAGTTAAATAAAGAAAACATTGTTACTCAGAACGTTTTTGCTTTACGGTGGTTTCAAGGAGCATTACTCAGAGTGAAGTTCTACGCAGCAATACATTTATTATTACCCATTTTTTGTTGCAAAACATTATCTCACATACTCTGATTTGTACAGAGGTTGCAGCTCTGTCCTGTAGTATTTTATGTCTAAGAATTACTGAAGATAGAGAAACTGTGCATTGTTTTATTTCTTTCAAAAGTGTGCCCTCACTGGACAAGATACTGATGCAGTAAGGCAGTATTTTGTTGCATATTTTATGTTCTGGGAAGGGATATTTATATCTACTCTTTGGCCCAGATTCTGGAACAGCCGCCAGTTTCACAAACAGCAACAATTATGTGCTAAAAGGAGAATAGAACTGCTTAGAATTGAAGTTCCCTATGGAATATATATATATATGGGGAGAGAGAGAGAGTGTATGTGTGTGTGCATGTATATTTGGGGGAAGAGAAGAAATGAGGGAGTGATAATTCTGATGTTGATCTTTGTGCTCCTAAACACTTCCTTTTTTTTGGTCAATATTTTTATCATTATTGTGTACTTCAGCGTTTTCATGCCATGCATTTTTTTCCTGTTTAGTTTTTCTTTTTAAAATCCATGAACTGATGTTTGAAGTTATTTTTCCATTTTCATTAGTAATGTTATTTTTCCCCTATGTGAATAACATCATAAAAGTAGAAAAAAACCCATCTGTTTCAGAAGAAAGTCAAAGCTGTCCAAAATAAATTCTGTAATCTGAGTCGATTGCTGACAGGCAGTGGTCTGTTAGCATTTTCCATCCCTCTGTCTCCACCACCTTCTGTTGCAGTGGCAGTGTGCCTGTAGGCAGAGTATCAATGATTTAGTCTTCGTTGCTGCAAAGGAGTCCATTCCTTCATGCAAGGGCTGAAAATCCAGGCACTTCCATAAATGTGGGATCTTATTCAATAAAGTGAAAGAAAGAGTCCCACATTCTTGTAACTACCAGCTTGGAATTTGAGACTCAGTTCATGGGGGACCTTTTCTGACACTCACTAATATCCCTGTAAAAATTGCTATTGACTTTGCTTTGTGACTGATTTAAAAAACAAAGAACAGTTGCTTGTGCCTTTTTGTTGGAAATCTCACCAATAAAGGCGTATTTCATTGCTTCAGGCTTTGTTCATTTCTTGAACAAGATAAGAATAAAACCCCTCATGCTTATGGTTATAATATACCAAATATCTGTCCTTCTGCTTAGAATCATGAACAGACTCTTCACCAGCTGACAAAACATGNCTTATGGTTATAATATACCAAATATCTACTTAGAATCACGAACAGACTCTTCTCCAGCTGACAAAATACAGAAATTCAGAGCTAGAGCATGTTAGGTGAGATGTTTACTGTCAGGAATACATCTTCATTTACCTAGATGAAATGAGAATGCTGAATAGTTTAAAACTCCGTGTTTCAGATAACTGGAATTTTTAAAGAATCTGCTCACTTTTGGTGGTGATGTTTTGGATAACCAAGTTTATATGGTGGACCAGAACAGTCATTAGTGTACTGTTGCTGGAAGTTAAGCTGTATCTCATGGCTTCTCAGTGTTCTGTCTGGAAGAAAACAGGGAGGCCTTGGGATAGGAAGGCACAATAAAAAAGTAAATAAATTCATCAACACTGTATTCTTTTGGTTAGTGTGTCATTGCAAACCACACAGAGATTTTTTATAAGGCCTGTGGGATGATTTACAGGTTGTACATTCAGTGCTCCTCTTTATATGGCTTAAAAAAACCCCCCAACAAAACATGGGCGAGATACTGCTTTGTTTACTCTGAAAGTTTTTCACTGTAATAAAGAATAAATACATGCAGTTAAAAATTTGACTGCCTGTGTGCCTGACTTCCTGGTGCACGCAGTTTGTGTCCTATCATGTTGATTCTGCACGAGAAGTTAAGCCTGAGGGCATGACAAGCTTGAGGATCACAAGTGTTAGGAGAACCCTCCTGTCCCTTCTCCTTGTCACTGAGATAATTATGGAGCTCTCCTGGACTTGTCATTGTCCTGAGGTGTTGAGACCTCAGCTTCCTAAAAATGTTCAAAGTCACCCAAGGCTGGAGGCATAAAAATGTCAGTAGCTTGCCATGGCCCTTTCTTGATTCTCCAGAGCTCTTCTAGGTGTTGGGCAGTGTGTAAGTTCTCTTGAGCAACCACAGAAGTCCAGTGTGTGTCTGGTAATGTTCTGTGTGTCGGTTTGGTGGGATGAGATTTACAGACTAATCATAATTCAGTGGGGTTACCCTGTGTACACTGAGATGAGCCATCAGAATGAAAAGGAGAAAGAGAAGCTTTAGTGTGGGTTCATGTTTTTAAGATAAAAGTAAGAATGCTGCATTTGTTTATTATTCTTTCATAAATAGTATATGGATATCTAAAATGTAGGTGACAGTTCTGTAATCTTATGTGGGAGTTCCTACCAAAGTATAAAGGAATGTGCTTGAATGGATATGAGCTTCATGAACAAAGCAACAGTAGACTAGGTTCTTAGTGAAGTCTTTTTAAATTTGTAGAATGCACTCAAATTTATATAAAAAAATAGCTGTTTTTTTTTTTTAGAGTAGGATTAAAGAATATGCAGTACCACTGGAAAGAATTAGGATGTTGTATTTGACGTCATAGGTGTAGTTCTTGTCTAGTCTAGTTAAGAAACAGCTGCTGAAATGCACTGGTAAAATGTCACAATGCATACTTCCAAAGAATTTCCTGTACAAAAGAGTTAGGTTGGATTTATGTCAACTTTGTGTGTGTCATCAGATCTAACCTTAGTGCCCTTTCCAACAGCTTCTTGCCCTGGTTGTCTTTCATTCATATGGTGTTCTGGGTGTCTGAATGCAGAATGGAAAACAAAAAGGCCCTAAGACCTGTGTTTGTTAGGACAAAAATCTTAATTTGAGAAGGGATAATACTGATATTGCTAAGCTGCTCTGCAGATGCTATTTGCTTTGAATGTTTTCTCTGAATGTATTTTTCTGAATCTCTCCTTTCTAGCTCTGGCTTATTGACAGTTCTGCACTTAGGGCCTCTGACTGGAAACCAGGTACAATTCTGTGTTTCCTAGCTAGGGAATGAATGCTAGATTTTCATTTCACAGAGCAGGACCAGTGTAAAGCATGGTGTGGTAACTCTGATGCAGTTTCAGTCAGCTATACACTCCCAATAGCCTCTCTGTTGGATCAGGGAAGTTCTGGAATTTAATACTGTACCTTGGCAGGTCACCTCTTATGGCTCAGGAAGCCATATATTTACTTTGGCTGTGTGTCTGTCTGCTCACTCTGCATAAATTGAGCTATCAAATGTACAAGAGAAGCTATTTATCTTTTGCCAGTTAATTTGATTTCTTTATTTTTTTTATTTAATACAAGTAATTTTATGTATCTGGGCCTCTTGAAACAGAAAGCCAAGAAATCTTCTATTTTAAATACTACTTGCTGAGATTATTTTTTGTCTTCTCTCCTTCAGATGAGAACTCTCCAGCCAATTTCTGGGATTCCAAGAACCGGGGAGTGACTGGCACACAAAAAGGACAGATTGTGTGGCGAATTGAACCTGGCCCCTACTTTATGGAATGTGAGTACCTCTTTATGCAGAGCATATTCCAAGGCAGGTCAGCAGGGTGGCATTTGATATCCATTTCATCAGTCCCTCTGGTAAAGCAAGGGAATTGATTGGATTGCTCTTAAGGGGGAGCATTTTCCAGTGTGTTTGCTGGACATGATAAAAACAGAGTTGAGCTTAGATGTACATTTGTATTGTAGTGATGTTCTTAGCACATTTCACTTTAAAGGAGCAAGGAGTTGCCTTGTGTGGTGTGATGTAGTATACACACATGGAAAGATGAAGTCCCTTCCCACAGAAGGTCCAAATTTCAGCTGGACAAACATTAATGGTAAGTGTGTGTGAAGGAAAAGCTAGTAAGCTAATAGTGCTTGCTGATGTTTGTTAGTAGGAAGGTTGGCTTTTTCTAGGAAGGGCCAAAGTCCTGTTCAGTTGCATTAGAATTTCTCACTGAAGATTTGTTGCGCTGGAAAATCTGCTGGGCAGGTTGGAAATACTGAGAGTCTCTGTGTGACAGAAATAAAAAGCCTTCAGTTGAACTGTGTAAGGATTGTTGGTAGTCAAGCTTCAAATTGAAGAGCTACACCACTCCCTTAGATGACCAGGATTTGTAGGAAGCTGAGCTACTCTGCTGTGGGCTGGGCTTTTTCTTTGTTGTTTTTTTTGCTTTTTGATGAGACTCTGCTATCCTGCCATATGAAGCATATGATCCCTAAAGAAACTGAGGTTCTAATCATAGGATGTTGTATCAGAGCTTGCTGGAAACTCTGATGTGCCAAGCATCAAAGTGGCAATCAGTCCCAGAAGAGCTCTGAGTTGCTCTACCACCTGTTTATCTTCACAGTAATGAATCCTCTTTCATAAGTTAAAAAAAAATAAAAATACTCCCACTCTTTATTTCACTGCGGTGAAGTAAAGCACTCAGTGCTGGTTACTGTAGGTCTTGGCAGGAATTTTTGTTCTAATTAACTGATAAAACAGTAATACATGTATTTCAAGAGGTGTTGTATACCCTGTACTAAAAATAAATATTAAAGTTTCCTATTTCTAGAACTCATCATTGAATCTTGCCAAGTTGCCCTATGTGTTACACAACATGCTTCTCAAAAAAAAAAAAGGAGAAAAAAAAGCCTAAATAGGATAAAATTAAATTCAATTTCAGGAGTTCATTACATTACAATGATTGAACTGAAGACCATGCTCAAGAAAATAATAAAGATAATTAACTTCCCGGGTGCCAAAGACACTGGTATATTAAAGCAGATTAAAATGTCTGTTAGTAAAGTTCATTGCCTCATCTTTCTTGAACATGAACTCCATCAGTATTGTTGCCAATTTGGCCAGTTTGACTTCAAGGATGTTTGTATCTTTTAGCTGCTTATGTGTTGCTCCACAGTGTATTGAGATGAGGCTCTTAAATAGTACTTCCATTTCAGGTGAGTAACCCAAACTGATTCTTCAAGAACTGCTAGTTTGAACTTAAAATCAGCTGCAGCTGACTTAGCACTTTGCAACTAACTGCACATCACAGTCAGCTGAAAGGAAGTGCAGTGTGCAGTGTGTTCTTTGGTCATGGGGAGCTTCACTAATAAACAGCTCTGCTGCCATACAATGAACAAGAGACAAGCAATTGTGCAGCAGCTGAGAACTGTAAAAAGGAGTGTTTATGAACATATGTTGCTATAGCACATAGTATGGTAGATAAATATGTCACCAGTGACATTTGTGTTTTGAGTGAGAGGCCAAAACCTGCACTGAAACACTTCACTGAATTTCTGATTCCACTTTTTAAGTGAGAGGTCTCCACAGATCTGTGACCGTGTTTGCTGAGCAAGGCTTTCCCTTGTAGCTTATAGGTGGTGAAGCAATGCTGATGCCACTGCAGGCAGCTGCTCTTTTCTTTTACTTTCCTATTCCTGAGCTCACTAAATCACAGCAGGGCCAAATGCCGCAGGTGGCTGCACCTTCAGGTACAACCGCGGTGCCCCTGTGGTGCAGCTCCAGGCTGCCTGTGGGAAGAGCAATGCTGTCAGGGTTCTTAGCACGCCCTGCAGACCTGGCACTGCCCAGCCTGTGCCAGCCACACATCAAACTTAGCTCCCCTGTTAACCACCTTCTTCTCTTTGTCTCTCAGTATGGCACTGCGTGTGACGCCGCTGTCATAGCAAGAGGGAGAGACACACGAGGAGTCTAACATCATCAGTAAACATGTGCCAGATTATTAAATTTAAGGGATTTCTGATGCTTTAATCCACCATTGTTTTCCAAATTTGGGAAAGAGCTCTCCAGTTGTGGATTTCTTATGTTTAGAAATATCTTTGCTGAGAGGCAGAATATATGAGATACAGGTCATTGTACATGGGGTTAATCATATTTACTTTTCACAGTAATGACATTCAGCAGACCATTGGCAGCATCCCTGAATTTTTAAAGCAGCAGATTCATAAGGGGGGCAATGTCTGGGGGACCAGCATGAACAAAATGTGTAAGTGGATCAATCTAAACTCAACTGGAGACTAGCCACAGTCTAGGAACACTCATTGCATCCAGTCTGCTCTCAACTGGGATCAGCATCTGACCTGCTTAAGTGTAGTTTTTATTGAAAACTTTCAAGAACAAAGATTTTGTGGATGCTGTAGGTAACTTGTTCCAGTGCTGCAGTATTGTTTCAGCTAAAAAGATTCCTGTGACATTCAGTATGAATGGCTATAGCTTAAATCTGGGGCCATTGCCCTTTTTAAAATCTCTGATAGAACTGGAAAGAATAGGTAGCAACATTTGTCTTGCCTTAACCTCCTCTTCATCAGACTAAACAGGGCCAGCTCCTTTAGCCTCTTCTCATATGTCACATTTTATCCATCCCAACAACCTTTGTAGCCCTCTGCTCTTCACTCTCTATTTTCTCCATGCTGTTGAACCTAGGGACCCAAAACTAGACACAGTATTCCTCACCAGGACCAAGTAGAGGGAGACAGTACTTAATTGCCACCTATATACTGTGATTCCTGCATGATTGCATGTTCCCTGCTCTGCCTGTACTCAAGGAGAGGAAGGGAATGTTTTCTGCAAGCCTGAGGAGCACTGAACCTGCTCTGGCAATGAGAACTGATGATGCTCATTAACAGAGTTATGCTAAGTAACTACAATAATCCTTTAGGATTTGCACTCAAAACTGGCCTAAAGTTGTCATGTCTTTTTGGGAAGCAAAGGAATGTAAGTTACTAATGTTGGATAATGAGTTGGGCTCAGTCAGCATGCACTTACACCAAAGACTCCAATTGTGGATTTTCCCTGGCTGTGTCAGAGCCTAGGGACAATACGTATCTGTTCACCAGTAACATCTCTGGAGGGCAAAGTGTAGAGAATTATAGCATTGCTAATGAGCCATATGCAAACAAATCTCATGCAGAAGGAGTATTTCCATTTTAATTGCATTAATGTTAATCAGTGGGAGTCAGCTGGGTTAGGCCTCAGACTCCTTCTGCTAAAAGATTTGTATCTTTTAAGAAAAATATCTTATGCCTTAATTTGGGAAGCTGTTTTTCCAGGAGCATAATTGTAAATTTATTTATAGTTTCACCAAGGTCTCTCAAATTTATGCTTATGTTTAAAGACAGGCTTGGATAAACATTTTTATGAATTTTGCATTACTGTGTGTCTGCGGTCTTGTAACTCAGTGTTAAGATCACTTAATTTATTCCTCTTAAAAATCCTTCCCTAGGGATTCAATATCTCCTCTTTTTCCAAGAAAGTAACACGTAAAGGCATAGTTTGCCATCTGCTCTATTCAGATCAAGCAACCTGCAGAAAGAAGGGAGGGGAGAGTCTCTTCTTTGTACTAAAAACAGACATTAATTCTCCTCAAAGCATCCAAAATTAGCCAAACAAGGATGATCAAAGAAAACTCTTATTTGCCTCGGACAAAAATCAGCTCAAAAATTCTGTAGGCTCTGCCCTGGAAGGAAGAATCAAAGGAATCAAGAGTGAAATAAAGAGAAATTAATTTAATGTATTCCAGAAAAACAAGCAGCCTCTGAGGGGAGTGGCTGAGGAAGGGGAGAGAGGAAATATTATGCAGAGGAGAAAGAAAATATTTGTAAAATACTGAGTCCACCTCACCATGACAAACAGTCAGTGTCCTTAAGATGTCACCTCGAGACCATGTGAGAGGTGACAGAGGCAGGTTTTCTTCTTGCTTTTCCCTGGGGAAGGAGCAAAAGTGCTTTGTAGGCATGAAAGGGAACTCAGTCGTTTTAGACATTCAAGAAGGTGAGTCTGAGGATCAATATGCCTGATATGCTGTTTCCTCACATAGCAGAGGTGGCTTTCAAACATCCTGCTCTGAGGCTTGCTAAAATGTGAGCGAAGGAAAACAGTGACTCACTATGTGGCTCCATCAGTTTTTTTTTTTGCTGTGTCAACTACAGAAGGATTGCTAGACCCAGCTTTACAATTTTCATCCTCCTGTAGACGGAAACAAGTTAAGGAGTATTATCCTAAACAGGTGGCAGTGCAACACAGCTTAATGCTTTTGCATTTGATATGGTCATCAGGTATTTAGCATGGCATCAGGCTGTTCAGGTCCCTAAGTACCTTGAGGCCTTTACTCTGTGGTGCAAGAGAGGTTTAAGCTGCCCAGTAGTGATTTCAGATGGCCACTGTTTCTCTGGGTATAGCAGTCTGTGAGCTTGGGGGGAAGGGTCTCCCTTGGGGCATTGTGCTGGAAACAGAGTGGATGGTGATGGTATTCCATATGGAGAACAGAGGTAACAGAAAGATGGAGTGAAATGATCCTTTGGAAGGCCAGTGATAGAAAAAACATGGGAGAAGAAGCCTGAATTTTTCTGGGGACTAGTTGGTAACAGCTGCTGCTCATTCATGATCTGCAGCTTCCAAGTCAGGTTTCTGCAACACAGGGAAGGAGGGCTCATGATGGAGAATCTCCCTCATGGCAGGGAGATTGAGCATAGGACAGTCCCTGCCATGCAGCAGGTAGCTGGTGTTACACACTTCCAATGCAATGTGCCCAGAAGTTAAAAGCTGTACATATTCTAGTAGGTAAAACAGGGTGGTCACAGTTCAGCACTGTGGATGGTCATGTGCTCACTCTTGATCCTCTGCTGTGGTCCTGCCTGGTTTATTAGTATGGGCTTAGGCTGAGAGCCTGCTTTGGGACTGTATTGGCCTTTTATAGGTTATAGTCATGGTCCCATGAGTGTTAATTACAGCGTCCACAAGAAGCACCTTCACCTACTTTACCTTTGTTATTTATACTGTTTGATGTCACAGTCATTACTGTCAGTAGAATACAAATACATTGATTTGCATATATTTTCTTTACCAGTGCTATGGCTTTATATTGCGAGCAATAATCCATAGTGGCAGCTGTTGGGATTCATCCAGAGACTGCCAGTCTTGTCACATCAATCATTTCCAAATCCCCCCTGGGATGTTTGTGGTTAAATTACTTCTGGTGCCACACTGCGATACTTGGATGCAGTGACTGCACAGATGCAGCGTGTTTTGAACTAAAATCTCATTTGTGGCATAGAATCACAGAATAGTTTGAATTGGAAGGGACCTTTAAAGGTCTCTAGTCCAACCCCCCTGCAATGAGCAGGGGCATCTTCAAGAGATCAGATCCCTGTCCAAGCCTGATCTTGAGTGCTTCCAGGGACTGGGCACCTACAGCCTCTCTGGGCAACCTGTGCCAGCATTTCACCATCCCCACTGTATAGTTTTATCCTTGTGTCTAATCTGAATCTACCCTATTTTAGTTTAAAACTATTACCCACTCTCCCTGATAAAAAATTTGTCTCCATCTTTTTGATAAGCTCCCTTCAAGTACTGAAAGGCTGCAGTGAGTTCTCAGAGCTTTTTCTTCTCCAGGCTCAGCAAACCCAACTGTCTTAGCCTTTTCTCAGAGGAGAGGTGCTCCATTCCTCTGATCCCTTGGTGCCCTTCTCTGGACTCACTCCTCCAGGTCCCTGTCCCTCCTGTGCTGGGGTCCCCAGAGCTGGGTGCAGTGTTCCAGGTGGGATCTCAGGGCACAGCAGAGGGGCACAATCCCCTGCCTGGCCCTGCTGCCCACGGGGCTTTGGATGCAGCCCAGGACACGTTTGGCTTTCTTTGGGCTGTGAGTGCCCATTGCTGGGTCATGTCCAGCCTCTGCTCCACCAGCTCCCCCAGGTCCTTCTTGTCAGGGCAGCTCTTGGTCTGTTCATCCCCCATGAGTAAGAACATGAGTAGACTATGAAGTAAATTCAGAAAAAGTGGTAATACATGTGTTTGCATTGCACTGGTATCATGTTAAAAGTGAGGTTTTATGTGCAGTTCTTGGTATTCAGTTCGTATTTCCATGAAATTGTAACTTTTGCAAAAGTAGTGTCTTGAGACTGAAATTGCCTTACTTTGTAGCTAGCAAGGCAGACTCCCTGCTCTCTCTTTTTTTGTTAAAAGCTAGTAGATATCAAAGGAAAAAAAAAATAGCAGTTTAATAATTGAACGTTATATACTTTTAGCTTTTAAGGGCTGCTTGTAACTAGAGCTATGGACAGAGTTTAGATCTTGTCATGGTTTTGACCATAATGGTCGATGTTAATGAATGTTCTATGAATGTTATTCATTGCTTGTATCCAGTCTTTATATTTTTACCGTTTAAAATTTTACCA
This sequence comes from Polioptila caerulea, assembly GCA_013397295.1. Lineage (NCBI taxonomy): Eukaryota > Metazoa > Chordata > Aves > Passeriformes > Certhiidae > Polioptila > Polioptila caerulea. Next base: position 89,362 of record VYXF01010883.1, on the reverse strand, counting down.
GTTGAATTCTCTAAAGGTCATGGTTTTCTCACATGGAATTGTTCTGAGCCTGAAACATTCATCTGTGCAGTGCCCTCCAACCAGCGCCCTTTCAGTGGTCTGTCTGGGGACTCATGGTTATTGTCCCTACTCTATTTATAGAGTAGTCACTGAGTTAGAAATGCTTGTATTATTCCTCTGCTGATTTTTTATGTTTTCTCTTAACAGCTATTTTTAAGTATCAAGTCTTGTATTTTTTGCATTTGTGGCAGGCTTTGTTGACTTCCTTAAGCACATAATACCCTGGTGTTTTGTTTTAAAGGTTAGATTATAATGAAATGCTTTGCAAAACTGGAGCATAATAGTCAGTGCTCATGACTGTAAATAAGAGTCTCTGATGACAGCAAGGTGAGCAGGGCTGGCAGGGATAGAGTACTCTGTTACCTGAACAAGCATTTGTCCACGTTGCCTTTGAAGCAGGTTAGATGGAAAGACCACTGGGACATAAGCATTTTCTGTTATTGATCCTACTTTAGCTAAAAAGCTTTCTGTAAGTCACTTTGTAGGTGGTTTGCCTAATGTTCCTATAAAGTTAATCCTGTGATACACCTGCTGAGAGAGATGGCAAGTACCTGGGGACTGCTGGCTTTGGCCCTTGCATTCTGCTGCTGTGTTTGCTACTGCCCAGTAGGAAGTAATCAAAAATTCACACACTGAAAGTGATGCAGAGAAGAGAATGCTAAATGTCCAAACAGAAATGTTGAGTTCACTGAACTGTCACGCTACGAAAAAGTTCAACTGGCAGGACATGCAGAGCACTGCTAAATTTCTGCAGTTGTCTATCAGGTTCAGACAGGAAAAAATTGGATTTAACACAGTTGCTTTTGCACGGATTGCATGTCCCTTTATAGCTTTATAAAGCGTGAATGTGAGTGACTTCATTTGTTCTAGTTTTCCTAAGTAAGTTTTGCAGAACATGCTCTCATATTTTTCCAGTGAGTTACTGTGCTGTCAGCTTTTTCCTCGGTGAACATTGGTTGGAGGACATATGTTTCTATCTGCAGAGAGCCATGGATACAGCCCAAGTACCTTGTGGGCACTCAGCTGCAGTGGCCAGGAGGTTTTAGCTGCTGTGCAGGCTCCAGACAGTGAACTGGGAGCACTGTTTTTTGCTCCACGGATTGTTGTAACCCAGCTCGGATTTGACTTTGTTTTGGAGATGTGTCTGCTAATCCCTTCTCAGTGGAGATGATTCCACCTCTGATATTGGTGTTTTGTTTGACTGGGTCTGTTTGGAGCAAGCTGTTCTTAACAGCAAACACACCTGCTTTCCTGCATCATCAGTCTCCTGGAAAGAATGCATTCTCCTAGGATTATGCTCATGTGTTTATGTATTCCTAGTATCTTTCTTTCATAAAGCATTCTTTTCATGGGCAAAGGTAAAGTATTAAAGGCAGTAAAAAAGTAGTTAGTGAGGAACTTTAGGGAATTAGTGATGTTTTAAACCCAAGCTGTTATTTAGTGTAAGCTGATCCCTTTATTATTGACGAGGCAAAAATATATAGTCCATAGAGGTAACAGCACTGTAATTTCATGCAGGTGTTCTTTTGAAATTCAAATGTCAGTGTTTGAGTCTCAGAAACCTTTACTGATTCCAGCAGTTTTGTGTAATGGACCTGAGCTTTAAGGCTATGGTTAAGAAATGGTAACAGGTATTAGCTTTAAAAGAAGGGGATCATGTTTTCACAGACTTTTCTGATTAATTAACATATATATCACTTTTTATATGGCCATCTGAGAACTTTGAAAGAGTCATAGATCCCCCAATATAATTTTTGGCTTATAAAGAAGAAATTTATTGTGGTCTCTATGATGTCTGGAGGAATGTCAATTATGAGAGGGCGTGTGTAATACAAAAATACATTAATTTTTCCTATGAATGAAAATTGTTTTGTGTTCTGAAACATCTTATTTTCTTTAATGATACAGCAAATGGTCAGAAGTGGTCAGGTACAGATATCTTTCCTTTGCTGGGTTTGCTGCTCCTAACATTTTCATTAGGGATCCTGTGCAAAGCAATCTCATTAACCTATTGAGAAAGAATAAGTAGGAAAGAAAAAAGAGAAGTGCCAGTTTCCCCCTGAGGGCAACACATGAAAGCAAGGTGGCAGGAGAAATTAAAGAAACTGGGAAAACTCTGTAGGTGACACATGCTAATGTGCATTTAGAATATGGAATGGTGCAGAGGAAACCTGTGTGTTAATGTGGTTTTGAACTCATTTCTCAAAATATTGAAGTCCTGCTTGCAGATAATCAAACTTACTGCTGCTGAAGAAGTCTGAGTTTATGGGCCTTAGAACACATCTCAGCACACCACCTGTAACTATCAGAACAGCCACAGATACTTGTTTTCAGTATATCTAGATGTCAGGAATCTGTCAGTCATGAGAAATAATCTCTTCTAATCAAGATTTTCTTTCCTGATAGCACAGCACAAGACATGTCAAAAAGCTACACCCTCAGCTGCTTGGAACTTGCAGGGTTCCTTTGAGATTCCTTCTTCTGCTAACACTAACTGCTGTTTCTAGTGTTACTAGCCAAGGAAAAAAACACTTTGGTGTCTCTTATCCAATAAAGTGTTTGTATTGTTGCTGTATATAAGATCCAGTCTTGCAAATCCATGTTCATTTTTGACATCTGTGTGCGTATGGTGGGTAGCCCATTTTTCAGTTTCATGCTGAATTTCAAGCACAGCTTCTCTTGTATTAATCCCACTGACACAGTGCTAACAGCAGATCTGCCATTTCTCTAAATGCACATGTGAATGCAGTGCTGTATAAAGCCCAAACTGAATCAGTGCTGCTTCTGCTGGCAAGTGGGAGGAACAATCTCCATGTCGTGTTTTTAAGAGTTCTGCTTTTTCTAATTATTTCTAGCAATAAGCCCTGAATTTTGGTCTCCTTGTTTGTTTTATGTTTTTTTTTTTTTTCCAGTTTAGTGTATCTGAAAGGGATTGTCAGATCCATTTCTTGAATCAGGCATTGTTCTATCACCAGCCATATACAGGTATTGAAAAGTACTGTATGCTCATAGAAGTCATTGAGAGAAAGAAATATGAGAATGCAAAACTTGGAGTATTGCATTTCAGCCTTTAGATAAATGTACCTGTCAGTGTAGTGAGAGTATTTGTCCACCAGCACATTATGGATTGTCCGTGGATAGAACCAGCAGCCGGTAACCTTTCCATTGCTAGATTCTGTTCAAAAGTGATGAATTGAAAGAAGATAGTCACAACAGCAGCTCCGGAAACTCTCTGAAAAGTTAAGCTTAGTTTGCAATAAAAGTAAACAATGCAATAAAAGTAAGCAATATAGGTGGAAATTGGAAGTCCTGGTACATTGTCTTAATGCTCTCATGTAGCCATAGTATGTTCTCAGTGTGAGTAAGAGATGCTCAGACTAGAGTTCTTGTTGCTTAGTAGGTACATTTTACAATGTTGAGAGTCCAGTACTTGGTATAAATCCTCCCAGATTTTGCAAATGCAGAACCTCTGATTTTATATGAGGTAGAAATTCTTGTGTGTCCTGGATATAAGCATTGTTGGTAGGTAAGTGGGATTGCTCAATTCAGGAAGAAACTAGCCCATAGTCCTGCTTGCTGAGTTTTAGGTCTCATAAACCTTTGCAGGTGATCAGAATCCTGTCTGCATTTTGAATTTTGCTATAAAGCTTGTGGTAAATAGAGCATGTTTTGTCTGTGTGTGTGAACTCATCTGTGAGGAGGAGGAAGTGGGCTCAGCAGCTTCTCCACCTCCTGATTCCCTGGAGGCACTGTCAGCCAGACACTTTCCTTTGAAGGGTTGTTCTGAGGTGTCTCCTCTTTGTTCTAGGAGGAAGATAGTAAATAAATGTTGATCTGTGACTGCAGCAAATTTAAAAATAAATAATCCTCTTGGGCTGAGCAGGCTTGCAGGGTGGGTTTCTGAGTAGGGATAAGTGGGTATTTTATCTTGCAGTGATGAAATACCTCAACCCTTAAGGAATGTTGCCATATATGTCTCAAAATCTTATACAAAACTCTGCGGTTTTGTACTTCAGGACTACTGACATATTGTCAAACCAAGCAGAGGAACTGAACTGCCAAGACTTTCATACACATCCTCTGTCTGAACTGGCTGCTGTAATTCCTGCCTGCCTTTGGCCATTGCTATCTGCCTGTGGCCATCTCTGTACCCAGAGGTAAAACCCTCATCAGCCTTACACAGAAGAGTTATCCCAATGGAGAAGGAAAACAGACATTGTTCCAGATAGGGAAAATCCCTCAGGATCAAGGGCAGCCATAATTATAGCTGTTCTGCTTGGCTGGAAGAATTCAGAGGAACTACAGGGGAGGTCAGGCTTCAGTTAAACATAATACTCTTTTGTTTGCAGTAAATGCAGTTTAGCAAACAAAACTTTAATCAGTGGGACCAGAAATGTGGTGCAACATTTACCTTTCCTGTGTTCCGATATATAAAGTGACTCCAGCTTCCTTCAGATCTGTGTCACGTTCCTCCAAAGTCCTACAAAATCATCCTAGTGGCAAATGTACCACTATGCCTTTTCCAGGGCTGATGATGTAGTAGAAGAAATACAAGTTGCAGAATTAGGTAAGTTATCATTTCTGTCTGAAGGACCTAACACACAACAAGGATATAATATAACCAGCAGCTCTATTTTAATTTCCTGTTGGAGTATTTCTGAAGATAGGTCACTGAATGCTGGATCCTTTTATTGTGTCTCTTTTGCCTAGGGTCAGTCAAGAAGTGTTTAATGTGGTTTTTGTTTTCTTTTCAGCTGAAATAAAGATCTGTTTTAAATACTATCATGGTGTTAGTGGAGCCCTCCGAGCTACTACTCCATGTATCACTGTGAAAAACCCTGCTGTGATGGTGAGTGTAGCCTGTTTTTTCATTGTATGTGTAGATGATTTAATGATAGGTTTTATAAAATGGTAAGTGACAGTATTAACTGTCAGACCAACCTATCAATATGTCTCCTATTTTTACTACTGACAGCAATTATTTTTCAAAAAAATGTGTTACATTACAAAAACTATAAAAACTGGAAAGTGCTTTTCATGGTTTTCTATTGCTTATAATAAAATGCCAGTAAAAAATCACTGGGCTTGACTGGAACCTTTTATGCTAAGAATCTGACTATGCTTGCATTCAGTTTTTTGCTACTTACAGTTTTCTATAATTTAACACCCTAATAGAAATTTTTTGCACTGGTTGTATAACTGAAACCATTTCCAGAGTCTCCATTTCTTCCTATTTGTTAAATATTTCCTAATATTCAGTATGGAACTGTTGCAGAGGTAGCAATTGTTAGTATAAACGAAACTGGCCAAAACTCTGCTCTTGCAAAAATTTCTGAATTCTTTCTGAGTGTTCATATACCATTGAAATTTAGTAATTCCCTGATTACTGATAAGTACTGTTTTACTGTGTTTGTGTTATGAGACTTGTTTAAGTTTTAGAAGAGTTTTTTTAGTTGTTTAAGTAGCAGTGGAATAGTTGTTAAAGCAGGGGCAGAAAAGGCTTCCAAACTTGTCCCATGGTGCTTTTGCTGCAAGTAATTTATCTAACAGGTTAACTCCTCAGGTAAGCTTCAGCAAGTTTCACAGTGCATTTGATTCGTTGATGTTAGCTGCCAAATATTTAAGATCACAACTAGCAGGGTGGTGTCCTGACAACTGCAGTACTGAAGATGCAGTAAAGCAGAAGTTACTCAGACTGAATAGTGTTTATTCTGAACTTGTGCTTTTTCAGTGTTGTGTATTACCTACAAGTGCATGCAATCGTTATCTGACACTAAATGTGCTATACTAGACTTTATATCTTAATATACCAAATGTGTGGGGGTTTTCTGTTAGAATTACAAACCTAGGTGATAGCATCATTTACTTTTCAGATCTTTGTCAGATCTCACTATGAGTAACAGTTTCACAGATGAACACAGACTTGATACTTTACAGGAGAAAATGTGTCATAGTTAATGAACCTGACAGCTACTGTCTTTAATAAATAAGTATAAACTAAAGGCAGTAAGGTAGTCTGATTTTGAGCAAGAGGAAAAAATGCATCTCAAAATAACCCTTAGAATGGGCTGCATGCTGCACTATATCATTACTGAGAAGCAGAGTGATTATACTGAATGGAGAAACCAGTTTTGTATTTTCTTGACGCTATCATGTAATCCACCAGTAGTTTTGAGATTTGTTGAACAAAAGGACATCTGAACTTTTGCCATCTGAGTTTGCATTTAATTACTTGGTAGCTACTTGGAGATCTGTCTTTCAGAGTCATGGTAGTTCTTGAAGGCTTATACCAGCTGTTGCTGTTTAAATTTCTTACCTTTGAAAGGTAATGCAGGGTCCTGGGTATTGTACAAAATTCACACACCTGCTAAAAGGGGTAGTTTTATACAAACATTTTTGTTTGCATTAACAGTACGGACTTCCAGAAATAGTGAACTGTTAGTTTTCCTGATGAGAATGTTGTATGACAGGTCAGATGATACTTCCTAAAAATGTCATACTGGGTTAGTTACGTGTAAGTAAACCTATTGTTGAACATTAAAACCTCGCTGCATTTCCATGGGTTTGGTGTTGAGCTTAAGCACTGTGCAGTAGAGATCACTGGGTTCTCTTGGTACTGGTTCTGTCTGCTCTTAGAGAAATGCTGGTTGAAGAAGTGGTAAGAGAGTCATGGTGTGCTCACTCCCCTTTTTTATGGTGCAATAAATTCCTTGCTTACTGGATTTTCTCATATTGATGATTTATCACACCAGGTATTCCAGTCTATGATATTTTTGGATAAGCAGCTAACGCTCTGTTGTGTTACTTTGATTCAGGGGAGATGGAAGGCCTGATGGAGCATTCAGAAACACTGTATTACACAGCAGACAACATGGCCTGTGGGCTGCAAAACTCTCTCTCTGTGTGTGTGTGTGTGTGTGTGTGTGTGTGTGTGTGCTGGGATGAAATTTTTCATTTGGTGCAGAAGAATTGACAATACTGTTTAGATCAGAATGGAACAGGAAGAGGTTATATAGAAAAGTCATAAAAGTGCTAGAGAACACTTGTCACCCTGTTATTATAGCTGAATTGTGGGCAAATTCTATTTTCTATAGTGTGAAGTTAGGATTAGCAATAAGAATTATATTATTCAAATAGAGTCTGACTTGTAGCAGAAAAATAGGTATAGATGGGGAAGGCCTTTTTGTTGATGAGGAACATTTTTAACAGGGAAAACAGTGTGTGCTGAAATAAGCCCAAAAGAGGAAACTGGAACACACAGCATTCCTGTGGCCTTGCCTGGACAGCATCACTATCACAGTGGGATGCAGCTCTCACTGCTTCCATGCTATCTGTCTGTAGACAAGGGGACACTGATCCAGCTGGAATTAACCCATTGCTTTTGATGCCTTCATAATTTTGCTCGCACCTGTCACTGCTTATGCATCCGTATAAAATCACTGGCATGATAATGTCATGCTGGGTGGAAAAGGGATAGTTCTGGGCACTCTGGCAGGGCTTGTTTTGCCCTGAGAGGTGGGAAGTGCCCATGAAGGCAGCAGTGAGGGAAGGGAATGGACTGGCTGCAGTGCTTGCTGGCACAGTGTGTCCCCTCACAAGACTGCTGAGGCCCACGGGGATGTCAGGCCCCAACATCATGGCTGTTTCTTCATCACTTTGTCTGGAGAAATCCACACACTTGCTAATTCCAATGTGCTTGCTGATCATCGTTGGGAGTATTTGAAATAATATTATTAAGTAGCTTAAAGCAATATAAAAAGGCAAGATTACATATTTGATGAATGCAAAGTGGCTTCCCCGTGGCTACCGCAGCTCCAGAGTCACTTACCCATCTGGTGACTGCTCAGCTGCTCAGGGCTGCCTCACATCCTTCATCTGTGCTCACAGGTGTGAGCTCATTTTTATTCAGCTTATTTTCATTAGTCAATAGATTGGACCCTGTTTAACACTGGTATTAATCCTCAGTGCTGTGTTTGGCTCAAACTTTTTCTGTGTCACCTCTCCTGCCTGGGAGTGAGTGCAGTGCCTGCCCAGGGAACCATTTGTCTTAAGACATCTCTCCATTGATGTCTCCATGACAGATTATTCAGCCAGATGCACATCTCCTCTGTCTTGAAAGACAAATCCTTCTGCTAGTTGAAAGAGACAGACATTAATACACGAGAAACTTTTATTGTGAAGTAGTGTTTTACCTAATGAGGGATTTCAGTGGAAACTAAACCTCAAAATCTGTGAAGCATAAGCTTTTAGACCACACTTATATTTAGATGTCTCATGCGCTTTTCTGTCTAAAAGGAGCTTTTGTTAATAGAGCTGAAAGCTTTTTTAGTCTCTCTTTGATCTCTTTGCCTTTTTTTGTTGCACACTAAACTGTCTATTTGTGGAAAGTGACAAAAGTTACATATACACTGTCACTGGACAGCTCAGTGTTTTGACATGCATTACAAATCCATACTGTTGTTTGTTATTTTGCAAAAGCAAAAGCTGTAAAAGATAGAGGTTTTCTCTGATTAATATTGTCTGCATGTGTATTATAATGCCTATGCATGTTCTCTTTGGAAGATTTGGACTACTGGTATGTTAGCACTGTCTGACATAAATAATAGATATTTTGCTGTAAACTAATGCTGTGGCTGAGCCTGCCTGTGGTAATATGGCAGTATTTGGTGAGATCCTTCCCTAGCATAGGGCCTTAAAATTGGGTTATCATCCTCAGGCATATACAAAACAGATGAAAACTTCTGTGTTATATTTCTTATTTTTTTCCTCTTCAGATGGGAGTAGAAGGCACGGATGAAGGTGCTTCTGGAGCCCAGCACTCTAGGAAGTTGGTCAGCTTTACCCTATCAGGTAAAAAACAACACTTCTCTGTGTTTTACAAATTATTGTTTAAAAAAAAAGTGAATTGCTGTTCTAAATAACATCAAAGATGGAATGGTTTTCTTCATTAGCCTCTGTAGGAGCACACTCTAGTGGCTTGAAAGATGTCATTTCTTTAGAACTTCTGTTTGTTGAAAACTAGCCAGAATCATGGATCTCCAGGAGTGAAAGAAATGGATTTGATATATCCCTGCATGAAAAATTTAGGGAGATTTCCAGTTTGCACAAGGGACAGTTCCTCTCTGATTGAAGAGTGAAAAACATCACTTCTAACTAAAATGCAGTCTGGCTCCATCACTTTGAAAAAAGCAATAGCTGCAAATGGTGGTTTAGAAAGGAAAAAATTTTCTCTTGTAACAGAGCTAAGCTGTCACTACAGTGAAATAGCTGTAGGGGTGCAGTCTACCAGCTTCACTTGTTTTGATTAGCACTTTATTCCAGGGAAATCTTGTGTGAGACAGAAGCATATACAGCTTGAGCAAAGGCAGATGAAATTCGCTTCTGAATCCTGAAGAGCTGACAATAAAAATGTGTAGAGATTGTAGAGGTAGAGCAGAAAAAATCCCCTGCCTTTTCAAGTGGCCTTTTAGCAGTTACCTGAGATAGAGCTGATAGGTTGTACAGACTCAGTGGACTGTACAAGTAATTACTTTGTGAATCAGAAAAACGTGTTTTGTTGAATAGACAGTTGTGATTCTGCCTGAGGAGTCCCATGAAATAATTTTGAAAGGTGTATTGGCTTGTGACATGTGTCCTGTAATGTTTTTGGGTTGTTCATTTGCATATGACTTTTTATTTCATTGTGTTTCTACTGCTTGGCTTAATTCTGAATATTGTGTAGGATTCTTTTTTCTTTTTTTTTACCAAATCCACAGGCATGGCATTTAATTTTAAAGTGAATTCTGCCTGCATGTACAAACTGTATGTGCCAGTTTCATTGGTGCATGCAGCATACTGGTATACTTAATGAAAAAAGATACAAGTCTTGTGCTTCAGTAAACCTACAGAGAAACAGAGAAATATTTTACAGTTAAGTTTAAAATCTAATATTCTGTGAAAAAGTACATCTTTATTTCTGTTACTGCTGAAGCTTGCACTATCATTGAAGTTCTTAATCATGACAATACGCTCCTGAGGAAATGATTATTTATTATTGTAAGTTGTGAGGGCTGCAGTACTGAGGTTTCCCTAGGAAGAAAGAAGTCTTCAGAAAACATTGCCCCCTTTTGTGTGAGATGGATTATCTGCTCTGTTGGGAGAAAATTGCATCATAGTCCAGAGCAGACTTGGTAAGTTATTTTTATCAAAGACTGAACTTAAGGAAAGTGTTCACTGCATAACCTCCCATACAGTGTTTTATCTCCTCTCCTCACCCAGAGACAAAACAAGTACTGTGTGATTCATTTTGGGCTGTTTCTGTTGAGGTTTCTTTTCTGAGTGGAAATGCCTTAGATACCTTGCTGAGAAAAGCATTTGTAGATGACCTACAGGTTTATGCTTTTTGTTTTACAAATAACTGGAGGCTCAAATGTAAATGAGGATGTTGATACTTTTCTTCCTTATATTCTTTTGGGAAAACACTTGATTTCCTGCTGTACACTGGATCCAGTTAATGTGTGAGTACTTTTAAGTTGCTTTATTTAGTAATCTATGGCGAATTGATTTCCTGGGTAATATTTTAGGAATGCACTATTTTGTGAACTAGCTTTAATTTACTCAGTTCCTTTTTCCTTCCTTCTTGTTTTGCTTTATAGATATTAGAGCAGCTGGGCTTAAAAAAGGCATGTTCTTCAACCCTGATCCTTATCTAAAGATGTCCATTCAGCCAGGCAAGAAAAGTACATTTCCTACGTTTGCTCACCATGGCCAGGAGAGAAGGTCAACTATCATCAGTAACACAACTAATCCTGTTTGGCACAGAGAGGTAATGTATCCCTTTTGAGAGCTGTCTGCCAGCTGATGCAGTGTACCAGGCTTGTATTTTCTCCTCATGCATTAGGCCTTACTCTCTGAAAGCTGTGAGCTCATTTTGTAGCTAGTTATTTAAAGTGACACAGAAATTTTAGTAATTTTAGGAACCCTGTTGGTGGATAGAAACAGTTATCATCTGCATGTTAAAGCTGGATATTTAAGCTGCTGGCAGGTTTTCATTCCCTTCTCTGCTAAAAAAAGCTGAACTCACTTAGCTACCCTGTAGATTTCTTGAAATTGCAAAAATAATTTAATTAAAGTTGGATTATATGTTGTGAGAGGACTCTTTAAGAGAAGTTACACTACATGAACATTTATGCTCAGTGATTGCAGCAACTATTCATTTGGAAATGGTGTTTTCGTGGTGTGTAGCAGGTGACAAATATTCAGTTTTGTCAGGCTGAGGGGATGCTCTTTGATGTAGCCCCTGCAAGCTACACCTTGCAGGAAGGAAAACCCAGGAAGGTGTTGGAGCACCACTCAGCAAGGGGGACAAACAGGCAGTCTGGCAGAAGCCAGTTTGCCAAAGTGTTTGTATTGAGTAAACTGTGCAGTTCCCATGGAAGGAACTCAGTCCCACAACTGTCACTGAATGCAGGAGAGCTAAGTCTGTGCTTTTGAAGAGAAATGTTTATGTGGCAAAGTGAAACTGCTGACACACATCCATAGCCCTTTCAGGACTGGCAAGCTTGTCCTGTGGTGAATGTTAATGTATGCTTTAGGAAGATGAAAATTGAGTAGGCTTTGGGAAATGTTTCCACAAATCATAAAGCAAACAAGCAGTAAAGCAGAAGTGAGCAGGGCCAGCATTAGCACTGCCCTGGGGTGCTTGGTTGTGGAAAAGACTGTAGATGTGTGTAGTCTTAAAATCTTTTAAAAAAATTGAAGTTCAGGTCTCTACACTGATTCTTCAGCTTTCTGTCTGTCTGTCCATCTATCAAGTAGCTAGAAAGAAAAATTACTCTTTTCTTTCCCCTCTTTATTTTCTTCCTCCAGTTCTGCTTGGTTTTGAAACTTATTAGAAAAGAGATAGTGTTCACTGGTGCACACGTTGTATCAGCTTGCTTTAGCTGCTGGATCTTCCCTGTAGCAATGCTCTGATAACAGCAGTTATGATCCCATTACATATTCTGTCCTAGTGGTGCAGGATTGATCCTGTTTTACATCTAATACTTTCTGCAAAGTAATTTGCAATATTATAGCAAACTGAGAGTGACACATTTTTAAGTTCTGTTTATCAGAGGAACCCAGTTTTGACAGTTGCCCAGCATGAGGAAGGGATTTTATTCCTGACCCAGTTTAATTGGTTTTTTTGAAGATGTTTATCTGATGCCTACAGCTGAACTGAGGAGCTATTTCTCCTATTGTTCCTTGTTCAATATATCTTTGGCTACCTGAGCACATGTGTATTAGGCATTGTGCACAGGTTGTGGTTTGCTCAGAGGTCATAAAGGTGGCAGATAGTAAAAGTGTAACCAGATGACCTTGTTTTTTCTGAGTAGGTTGTGCCATACTTTGCTTGTTTATTTGGAATGTCTTAAAATGTAGATGACAAATACAAATTTTGGGTTCCTAAGCTTCTTTTTTTAAGGGAATTTTATCACACTAAATGTGTGTGTGTCTGCCAACATGCTTGCTTAACCTGTGCCCTGTACCACTTTTGAATCTTTTGGCCAACTTTGGGCAGACTTGACAGAGCAGTACAGATCTAAGAGATTAAATACTCACAAAATACATGAAAATAAACCTGAAGAGAGTAACTATGTTAATGTTCCTATGCAGGGAAAGCTGGAAGAATGGTTTTGCCAGACATCAAGAAATCTTCTGTAAATTAGCACCATATTGTTTAAAGGCCCCAAGTGCGGGAAAAAGTTCTCTTGGAGTTTGCTGTGAAGATTTGTCAATATTGGGGCAAAACTCCATAGAAAATTCTCCTCCTCTAGTAATGCTGCTCCTGAATGTACTGTATACACATTACCCTTTTGACTTCCTACCATGCATACAAAGCATGGTGTTGGGAGGGAAATTCTTCTGAGCACAGCCTGGTGTGCTCCTGCATTGACCTGACAGAGTACAGCAAGGATCCCTTCTCTTTTTGCTTTCCCCTCTGCAAATAGCAGTAAGATACATGGTGTTCTACTTTCTGACATAGACCCTGAAAGTGCTTTTATCCAGTGCAGTTTCTTACTGAGCAATTCTTCTCAAGAAACAGCGAAAGGGAATGGGGAACAGTAAAAAGCTAGTTATGTATGCAAAAATTCATTGATAAATGATGCTGACGTTATTTTGCCATGTGAAAACTGCTGTCATCAGTCATTACTTTTGGAGTTCGCTGCACATTAGTAGTAATTAAGTACATTCTTTCTGAATAAAGGTGTATTGATATGGTGTCAAATATGTTCTTTCCTTCCAGAAATATTCTTTTGTTGCACTTCTAACAGATGTCCTGGAAATTGAGGTTAAAGACAAATTTGCCAAGAGTCGTCCGATCATCAAGCGCTTCCTTGGGAAGTTAACCATACCCGTTCAGAGACTATTGGAGAGACATGCAATTGGGTAAATGAATACATTCTTAATGCTAACTTGTGTTCAGCAGGAAGACTCAGCATCTAGGATTCTGAGAGCTAAGAGCAGCCTTTCTGGCTTACTGGTACAGATCAGTAAATTTTTACTACATCTGGACTGAGAAATATCTTGTAAATTTAATAGCTTTATTGCCTGACTGGAAAATAGCAAGGTTTCTAGCCCTGTCCTGAATACATGTACCCATGTTTGTGTTGATGTGTGTCTATCTTTTTTTTTCAGCCTTATTTCTTTACATAGAAAATGCTATTCACAAGAAACATCACTCTCTGGCTAGCTAGTCAAGAAGCAAGGCATTATCACTCTACTACATGGTTGTGTGCAAATCTTTTAGAACAAGCAGGTATAATTGACTGACTTCTTGTACAGCTGAAGTATTTTTAATTGTCAGTTCAGTAATTAGAGATGTAATATCCCTTCACTTCCCAGTGAATTGGCCAGAACTGCAAGGCTGTGACAGTTGTCATTATGAATAGCTCACTGATGGGACTCAAAATTCACCTGTTGTGCATGCCTTTTGTAAAGGCCCTGCCTCAAAGTTTGCTGAAGTTAATGTGACTCTGCTGACTTCAAGAAGCCACTGGATTAGGCCCATGAGGAATGATGGTGAAATTAAATGCATATTTTCTTCTTTAAAGCTTAAGGGCATGGCAGTGTCATCACACTTACACAAACTGGCCTCCTTTTTCACAGATATTCCCCTCAAAGTAACAAGTTGCATAAGGGGAGAAAATCAATTTCAATTTGAAAACAGTTTTCAGATTTATGTTTTCAAAGTGGTGTCTATGTTGGTAAGTAAAGGAAGAATAAAATTGTAAGAGTAGCTTAAAATTTATATAATACCTTCTGACACGGAATTTATTAAAAACCATTTTTTAAAAAAGCCTGTCCATTTGTTTTGTAGTGGTATCCAAAAACAGGTATATACACAATATAACTTTTCTAAGAAGTGCCTCACCTTGAGTTTCAACAAATTGTGTTAGGTTGAACAAGCAGCTTTTTCTAATAAATTTGCACACTCCTATACACTCAAAAATAGCCCTGTGATACAGGCTGGTTTCAAAACCTAGCACAGAGTGTTTATTTGCTTGCTAAACACCAAAATAATTTTTCTGCTCTGGAATTCCTGGTGCTGTGATTCGTGGAAATTACCAGTTTGCTGTGTTCATCAGTTCTCACCTCTGTTTTTTCAAACCATTATTCTGGAAGACATTTCCTCTTTTCTTCTCTATATATCAGTTCTGTATATTTGATATATCGAATCTTTTTAGGAAAGGAGAGGCAGTATAAGAAATATGCATTAAGAATATGGGTATTTGTTTGCCATACTGCTGTTTAAACTGACATTAAATCTGTTCTGCCTCCTCATCTGTAATATACCTGTCCCTTTTCAGTTTTTGTGTGAAGACAAACAATATTTCACCAAAGGTTTTACAAAGTAAAGTAGTGGTTAATGTAATTGTGAAGTAGAAATATACAATTAACTGCTACTGCTCTTGCTTTTTCTTTTTTTTGGTCAAGCAAGTATAACACCATCATTTTGGTGATGTCAAGGATGATTATTAAGGAGTGAAAAGGTGAAATCCAGAACCAACCACTTTTAGATAAATTCTGCTCCACTTTTAGCTGTAGTCAGAGCTCACAAGGTTGTGTAATGAAACCACCAGTGGCTTTTAATCTCCTGGAAAACATGATAAATGAGTGTAAGAATCATCTAGGAATTGATTCAGGTGAATACAGAGATGGCATTATTGGTGACGTGGCTTCCTCTGTTCTTGCATGGCCCAGAGTAATATAAAACTTATATAAAAACTGGAAACCTCAGCTATCTAACTGATGACTTGTACTTGGAGTACAGAGTGAGGAATGTGTGACAGGTCCTGGAGACACTACTGCAGAGATTTGCTGTCTTGTGGGCTATAGAGCAGCACGGAGAGTGCTTGTCCACTCAGGGCTTTTTTTTCCCCCCAAAATTTATGCAAACTTCTGCACCTTATTTCAGTAATAACTGCATCTGTTTTATTTTGCAGTAGGAGTGCTTGCAGTAAAGGAGAGGTGTTTATACCAGTATAAAGTTATTTGCATAAATAACAATAATTTCCTGTGGAGGTCTTTTGTAGAGCTCCCTCTTCTTCCTTCAGCTGTCCCAGCCATGCTGGGGGGAGCTGGGTCTGTGAATTCTGACTGTGCCTAAATAAAAATGTACAGCCTGGGATCTGATCCAAAGTCTCAAGCTGATACAAGTATCCAATCTAGTCTGAGCTCCACTGAATTCAGTACCTCTTAAGAATGTACTTAAAGATAAATTCAAGCATTAATAGCTTTTCTAAATTAGAATGTAGAAGTGTTTTGTTGAAAGTGACAAACTACGAAGTAACTATTTGTGACTTTTGTATGTAGTAAAATAAACCACAAGGGGGCAGAAAGGTTTTGTTAATTATAAAACACTTTGCGTTGGGGAATGTAGGAGGCTGGGGGATCTTTGCATTTCTTTTAAACTTAAGATATTTAGGGATTTGTAAGAATTGGTGGGGCACAATCTGTATTTGGAATTGATCAAACATAGTTTTTTAGGCTGCTTTATCTGTTAACTGAAAGTATTTTACACCATTGTTGGTGTTTGTGCTTTTCCATGCAAACCGGAGTATGTGGCTGATTTTAAGACCATAATAGAAATTAAATACTGAAAACATGAAACCAGCAAAAATTTTAAAAACCCAGTATTTCTGATTTTGCAGAGATCAAGTTCTCAGCTATAATCTTGGCAGAAGGCTCCCAGCTGATCATGTTAGCGGGTATCTCCAATTCAAAGTGGAAATCACATCTTCTGTTCATGAAGGTGAGAATTTGTCAGTGATCTGGATCTCCAGACAGTTGTATGGAGAGAGTTTCTGTGTCTTTCTGTGCCTAGGCTTTTCTGTTGTTGAGGACATGATATACTTTCTTATTCATGTATAGTTCCCCTACTACAGCTTTTTTCTGTTGGGATTCAAAATTTAAATATGGCAGGTACTGCCCTGGAGAGGGCAAAACCAGCAACACTTAGCATATTGTTTTTGATTTTCTTGGAGACATTCTAAATGAACCTGCTTATGATTCTCTTTTTATGCTTGGCAGTGCTCTGTCTTTTGAAAGCAAAATGGGAATCCTTTAAACTCATACTGCACACCTCTTATTTTTTCTATATCCCTCAAAACAGTATAAACTTATACAGAGAAGATTCTGTAACTGCTGTTTCAACACTGTAGATGCCTCTGTTATTTTGACTGAAGTTTCTTCTGTTAGTTTTCTGATTGAAGTAAGCAAGCATCTTCAAAGACATGTATTTTTATATAATTTAAGTAGAATGAAGTATGTGTTGTTGCTGCTCTGTGTTTCACATTCAGTCTTTCTGGCTCTGCAGATGCTTCACCAGAAACAGTTGGCTCTTTGCTAGGAACCAACTCTGTAAATGGAGACTTGGGGAGCCCCTCTGACGACGAGGACATGCCAGCAGGACATCACGATACATCCACGGTGTGTTCCAATGGCCCAGTCTTTGACGAATCTTCTGGAGACACAATCCTGAGACACTCTTTAAGGACTAGTAGGACTCTGGAGACAGACCAGGATGAGCTGACCTCTGGTGCTTCAAGATCATCCCCTCCCAGAGGTCGCCAGGACTCACTAAATGACTATCTCGATGCAATAGAACACAATAACCATCCCAGACCAGGGACATCAGCCTGTGGTGACCGTCCACGAGGAGCCTCCCCAAAACTGAGGAGTAGCTTCCCTACTGACACAAGACTTAATGCTATGCTTCACATTGACTCAGATGAAGAGGAGCACGAGCTGCATCAAGACCTGGGTTTTCCATCTTCTTTGGAAGATGATGGTGGTTTAGTAATGCTTAATGGTGCTACCAGAAATGCTGAAAGAAATGAAGTAAGTTCCTCATCAGATCAGGTAATGCCAGGGCCTGCTGAGAGCGAAAGGGTTTCAGCCTCTGATGCTCCTTTGCCATCAGCTGATGACCAGCAGGATTCTCTCCCAGAGCTTCCACCTCCAGAGGAAGGAGGCGACAGCCTGCCGGGTTCTCAGGCTGAAGCCCCAGCGGAGCAGGCTGGCAGCGAGTCCCCTGCCCCTCCGGAGGCAGAGCAGCCTCCCGGCAGCGCGGACACGGGAGCTGCTGAAGCTGCGGGTGGGAGCAGAAGGGGCGTCAGCGAAACGGAGTCCATCGACCAAGGCTCGGAGCCTTCCCAGCTGTCGTCGGAGACGGAGCAGAGCGACCCCGCTCGCACCGAGAGCGTCAGCGAGGCCAGCACCCGGCCCGAGGGCGAGAGCGACGCCGAGGGGGCCGACAGCTCCTGCAACGAGAGCGCGACCGTGCGGCGCTCCTCCGTGGAACTGCGCTGCTCCTCCTGCGAGAGCGCCAGGTGCGCCGACACTCCGGCCTTCTCTTCCCAGGAGGAGGAGGAGGGAGCCTGCGGAGCCGAGGCCGCTGCGGCGGAGCCGGGGGCCGGAGCGCAGGGCGCCGCGGGCTCGCTGCCTGCGGTACAGTTACCTCAGGAGGAGGCGCAGGAGGCTGAGGCAGGTGAGCTGCAGGAGCAAGAGGAAGCAGAGGAAATCTGGCAGAGAAGAAGAAGCCTGCAGGCAGCAGCTGCCCAGAGCCAGTCTCAGGATGAAGAGGTCGAAGGAGCGCAGGCAGCTTGTGAGGGCGCCACAGCACAGCTTGAAGGAGCCACTGGAGGTAACCACGGCAGGAGGCGCTTTCTGGAGTGGCCTTACTGCCTCTGTAAACACAGATCCTTAATTCCTCAATTTCATTCTCTTTCAAGATTTTTTTTTGTTGTTTCCTTGAATTTATTTCTTTCTTCAAGAGAATCTTGGGGGTTTTTGATTTAATGAAAAATCGAAAGTTGAAATATCCAAAATGTGTTTACTTGAAAATTGGATGTATTTTAATTCTTGAGAGAGTAGTGAGGGGGATGAAGAGGAGGAAATAATTCCACAGTATTTGCCTGCTCACTAATGAAAATGGTAATGAGGGACAAAACTGCCCAATAGTATGAAATGCAAAACAGAATTTATATTTGGCTCTTTTCTTTTGAATATTTTATATTAGCATTAAAATAAGGGTAATCAAAAGAAAGGGGAAAGGAAAAGGAATATTTTTTTGGTCAACTTCAAGCTCTTTATCTTCCTTTTCCCAGTTCCTTCTCTGTTCAGATGAATCCTAGCGCATTGGAACCATGTGGGGAGAGTACCAAACTTACCCAAGTTAACACTGTAAAACTCTTACTGATTTTAACATTATTTTAACAGTTGAAAATTTTCTGTCTCACTAAAATCACTGAAAGTAGAATTGTGTCCCTAATGAATTGTTTCCAAGCCACTTTAATACTGGATTACCTGTTCAGTTTCTTTAGGGACTGAAGTGTATCCAATAAAGTGGATTTCCGAATGCATCTTTTTCATAATGTAGCAAGAGCTATATATAAGTATTAATTTCTTCTCTTCATAAACAGGTTTTTGACTTGGAAATAATAATTTTGGTGTTTGTTTTAAATGCTGTCAATATTTTGCAGCATTTTGTAGACATTTGGGATGCTCTTTATATTCAGTGTCAGATTGCATCATGTTTTTCAGATCAGTTTGGCTGCAGCAAGGAAGGACACAGCTCCCACTCTTAAGGTTTCTGAGGAGGCCAGGTGGAGTCTTGTCCTGGGGTATGGCTCAGGCACAGGTTGTTTCCATGCCCTGGCTTTGGCTGCTTGCAGATGGATGCAGCACATCCCAGAGGTGATGTTTCCAGGGCCAGGACATCCCAGAGGAATCACTTGCCTAGAACTGTCAGCATAACTTATTTTGACCTCAGGAACAGATGACTGAAATATCATAGTCCTACAGAAGCTTTAACACAGCTTGCTCAGTTTAGAGGCAACTCTAGGGCTTCCCCACATTGACTGGAAAGAATCAGTGTGTGGTGTTTTGATTCCAGGTTCTCCTGCCAACGGCCACCAGCCCTTGAGGTCCCTGCCTTCGGTGCGTCAGGACGTCAGCCGGTACCAGAGAGTGGACGAGGCCCTGCCACCAAGTGAGCTCCTCCATACTTTAACTGGGGAATAGCTGCCTGTGCCTCATTACTGGGAGTTCATGGCATTTCCTTTTTGAATGTGAGGACTGAGAATGAACAGCTGAGAAGCTGGAAGTGAGGAGTGATGATGGTTGGGTCTGGTGTTGTTGCTGTGATAATTACACCTGGTGCACGCAGAGTTGGTGGGTGGCACTCTGCAAAGACAGTGCTGCCTTTCCTGTGTGCAGAGCACAGGGGCAGGGGGATGAGGTGATGGTGCTTGTGAGGCACTGTGAGGTGTCAAGCACTCTGAAGTCTCTGAATACTTCATGTGGGGTAATGATTTACAAAGGAATACACAACATCTTTCATATCTGCATTTAAAGGTGTCTGTGCTTTCCTTGCATTTTTTGAGGCAGAGTGAAGATTTTATATTAAAATAAACCTGGACATTAAGCAACAGTTAGATGAGCCTCAACGAACAAATGAATTGTAATTTCTCTAATGCATGTGAAAAATACATTGCTCTTAATTATTGAACTTATTCACTTGCTTAAACTTTAAGAAGTGAAAATCTATTCAGTATTAGATATTCAAAGAAAGGACCCCCCCCGGGGGAAAAAAAAAGTGCATAGCTAATAGGTAAATATTGCTTTAAACCAAATATGTAAAAAAAAAAAAAAGTAAGTTCAGACCCACTGATGTCTGTAGCAAACTCTCTCTGTTACTTTAATGAAGAATGAAGATATTTAGTGTAAAATGAACAGTGTCCTATTTCCCAGTGTGGTAGGGAATGTTTGCTCTGTAATTGGAACAAGTAACTGGAAGGAGCCTGATAGCAGAATACAGATATAACTGTGTGTGCAAAGCCAGGATGATGATATGGTTGTGCTCCCTGCTGGTTCTGTTATAATCAGATTGATCCTGTGTGCAGATCTTTGAGTTAATTAACTGCCACACTATTATACCAGTTCTACATTTTACAAAACTGTGCCTGGGGGACAAATACTTCAGAAATGCACAGAGATGGCTGGTCCAGTTCTGTGGTTTCAAAACAAAACCATACACTACAATAATTACTTGGAAAAACTGCTGAAATGTTAGTGGAAAGCTTTGGCTGAGTAGTATTTTACATTTCTGACATTTGCTGGGTTTCTGCACAGTCATGCATGGCATGATGCATGTGCACATCACCCCTTTACAGTCAAAGCCCAATACAATCTCTATGTAAATAAATCATTTGCTAATATGAATAAAGTCTACTAATCATTGCCTAGATTGAGTTTTTTTCTCCAAAGCTCTGCTTTCATATGTATGACAGGCTTAATATTTTAATACTTAAAAAAAAGAGAAAATATTAAGAATAATATTTTGAGCTGTAAACTGTAATTTCTTTTTAATTTGGGTTATATTCAATTTGTTGCTTCACCAGAATTTGAAAGTAAGGGAGAAAAATTTGTGTACTTTCAGTCTTGTGTTAGGTCAAGTTAAAAAATAAAAGAAAGAATTTAAACATTTATCTTTCATTTCTGCCTGTAATGTGCAACAATATGCTCCAGTTCCTACATTCATGGGGAAAAATTAACAAAGCTTGACTGTGAAACCTTGATGAATGACAATTTTTCAATATAGCAAGCTATTTGTAACACATTTGACTAACAGTGATTTGATGGAATATAGCCTTATATAGGAACATAGCAGAAGACAGTTTTGTCCATCACAACACTGAAGCAGATGCTTTATTTTAGAAGCCATTGCCCAGAGGTTTAAACTTGTGTATTTAAAATTAAATGCAGGAAAAAATGGTTTTCTTCCACAAGAGCATGTTACAGAAATGGTGACTGTCAGAACTGGGCATAAACATGACAAGAAAAATCCCAACTTATTATGCAGTGGTTTAGGGCTTGACAAGCAGGCTAATGAATTCACAAATGTAAACTGTTAGAGGGTTTTGGAGGTTTTTTTATTGTTTGTTTCTTTTCCCAATGAACAATTCTGTTCTTCCTGGAATACTTGGGTGTTTTATTTTGATACAAACTCTGGTTTAAAAACCTGAATGTTTTTATCTTACCAGCAGATAATACTTTCACTTGACTTGCAATGTAGATAGTCTCATCTAGACACCTTCTGAGCTCTCAAAGACTGTTTTTCAACTGATGTGTAAATGGTTTGCACATTTTCTGTGGTTGCAAGTGTCTCATCAGGCATGTCTGTTTCTGTACAGATGTGTATTTTCTATATACATATGTATATGTCTGTGTTGTAGTAGTAATTGTTATTATTATAGAGACTTGAAACAATAGATGGGGTTACAAAAGCGACAGAGCTCAAACAAATCAATGCATGAGCCCCAGGCCTTCCATAGTTTACAGTATTTTATTGCTCCTCAGACTGGGAGGCTCGAATTGACAGCCATGGACGGATTTTTTACGTGGACCACGTGAACAGGACGACAACGTGGCAGCGACCCACAGCTCCCCCTGCCCCACAGATTCTCCAGAGGTCAAATTCCATACAGCAGATGGAGCAGCTGAATCGCCGGTGAGAATTGCCCTTGGTGCCTGTGAATTTTGTCTGCTTGCAAACCTGCATGCACCATTGCAAGGCTGAGCGTGGAGACAAGGCCACAGCTGCTCCCACAGCTGGCCTCATGTGGTTATTTTTATGTGGCTGTTGCTTTTAGTTTGCATGTGAGCTTCCAGTACTTTTGTGTTCCACCCGTGATCTTAAGCTATGTGACTAAAAATAATACATCTGAGAGAGGTTGTCAGAAATTCAAAAGGCTATTAATGTAGAAATCAGAGGTCAATGTGTATTAACCTACATGGCAGAAAATATGAGCAGGCTCCCTTGGAGCCAGAATTGGGTCATAGTTACCATATACTATATATAAAGTCCAGTTTTCCACCCCTAGGTACCAGAGCATCCGAAGAACAATGACAAATGAGAGGCCTGAAGAGCACACAAATGCTGTGGATGGAGCTGCAGAGGAAGCTGAATTTCATCATTCTAATTCAGGTTAAAAAAAAAAAATAAATTTCCCCTTCTCCAAAGAAGGGAGCACTCATCTCAGAGATGGTTTAATGAGAGTACATAAGGCAAACCCTAACTTCTTCCTCTGAAAGTCTCTGTAAAATGAAGCCATTTGTTTTCATTGCTGTCTGGTTTTGAAGGAGGTTATGACTCAGCCTGCTCAATATGCTGAAGAGAAGATTGTGAGATTCAGAACACTTTTCTGTCAGTGCCAGACTGGTTTGGAGAGCAGGACATTTGCAGTGAAAAAATATAAAATTGTGTGGTCTGGCTTACAAGTATTTTGACTCTGCTAATGCAGTTTGAAATAGCAGAATGTAGAACTGGAAAGGCGGTAGATGGGCAGAATGCAGGACTTCAGGCAGTCATTGACTGCATCTCTGTAGATAGATTGCTTGACCTGTTCCTAGGTCATACTTGCCAAATGCTGTCTCACGAGTTCTTATTTCTCCACTTGAGGGACATGCTTTAACTTTTTTGGACAGTCTGCTCATTATTCTTCTTATTCCCTTAAATCCATTGCTTCCTAGTCTTTCCTTGTGACTTTTGGTTTTAGGTCTCAAATTAATTTTTTGGCCTACTCAGGATTGTTTTGAGTTGGTCTTAAGCTTCTGAGGAATATTTTGGAAAATCAAATAAAACTATGACTCTGCTCTACTGAAGAGGTTGTGGAAGTGTCTTACATAAAACACTCCTTGGACATTCCTGCAGAAGGGTTGGGTTTTTGTTTTGTGGGGTTTTTTGTTTTGCTTTTTTTTTTTTTAATAGTTTGACACTAACCAGTGTTCAGTCTTTGATTTGCTAAAATTAGATCTTGATCCTTGTGTGCAGAACTTTGGCACAAATGTCTGTTTTCATCTGGTCTTTCAACTGGTGAGTTGATTATCCCTACCTGCACACAGATCTATGTACTTTTGTAATGTGCCCCTGTGGTTTTGAATCTTGTCCATCCCGCTGTCCAAGTACTGCAGGATCTCCTAATGGGATCAAGTTTTGTCTTCCCTATCCAGTCATTAGTAGAAATAATGAGTAGGACCAGATTCAGAGAGACCTTAGTGAAACATATTGGGGGACTCTTACAGTATTTATCCCATTCCTTCTGAGAACTCCTTCAGACCTCTAAAAGAGCTACCAGTGTCTCACTGATTGCTCCACTTTATTTCCTAACTGTTAGAGTGCATGTCACCTGACCTAAAGGCTGTGAAAGCTTTTAATTTGCACCATGATCTTTAACCTGCTCTCTCACCTCCATTTTTTCATTCTTCTCATAGTCTGTCTAGTGTTAACCTTTGGAGTGAAGATAGGAAGAGAGACCTTTTTTTTGAGTTCTGAATATCATTACATTTTTTATTTTCACTAAGTAGTTTTCTCCTTGGTCATCTTCCTACTAAAAAGTTACGAACACATTTTTAAAGTCTGTTATCCATCTAGTCCCTAGCACAGCTATGTGGTGTCATGTGCTTTGACTTTGTCTCTAGATGCTCTTGATGTACTCTTATAAAAGTCTCTCCTAAATTAATCTGATATGCAAGCAGTGCCACTCTTTTTCAAGTTTCAAGTCACTGTAGAACTTGAGATTTCCCCAAGTGTTCCCTTTTATTTCTTGTAGTCTTCACTTCTGTTGTAGTTGTTTCCTTTTCTGTCTTTGTGCATGGGCAGCCAGATGGTTTGTGCTGTACACAAATCAGCTTTAAGCAAATTCAGGCCAATCCCTAACCAGCAATTCAACTGAATAAACTTTTCATAAACCAAATTCATGAGCCTCAAACTGCAGTAAAAACCCACCTGGTGACCCATTCTGGTTTCCAGATTGCCCAGACTATGACAGAGGGCTTACCTGCTGCTTGTCACTGCATCTTCCAGGGTGTGAGGGTTGCCTGGTGTACATCCAAGCTTTGTAGCAGTACAGAGTTCATTTATAACTTCACTATATGTCTGCAAGACACTCCCAGCCCAAGTATTCAGGTAAAGCTTCAGGAGCCTTTGTGCCACTCTGCCTTTGCCCCATTCATGACGTGCTCCAAGTGGGACAGCTTGAGGTCTATGTTTAAGTAGTGTTTCTAAAAATCCTCCTGTTCATTTATTTTACCAATTACTCTCTCACTACCTGGTTTCCTCTAATGTGTTTATTTTCTCCATTTCCTTTTTTTCATAATGTTTACCTATGCATATTTAGAATTTTACCTTGGTTATTTTCCTCTTCTTTTGTTGTTTCTTCTTACTTTTACTCAGTTTAGAGTCTCATTCACTACCTTTCTCTTTGCTCTGCTTGTGTGTTATGATCTTTTATATCTGTGGTAGCTGTGGTCTACATGATTAATATTCATTTGATGGAGAAGTGTGCACATACTGCAATGTGTAAAAAAGAAAGAAAATGTAGATGGCAGCACACATTTTAGTGTAATATCACTGAAGACCAAATCTGAACTTGCAGTTTTTCATTTACATTAAAAATATGCTTCCAAATATCTTCAAAGAATTGAGGACAACAGTTTTGACATTGTAGCAAACACCACTCAATATATTTTCATTTCCTTCCTGGTACTGAAGAAAAATCAGGGCACTTCTGTAGTTGCTAGGAGAAGACACAAATGTTTATTGGAATTTGAAACTTGAAAGGTACTTCCTTGGCAACCTGCTTCTTACTTACATAAGCTGCTTAAATACTGTATCAAGACTGGTGCTGTGGTAATGGCAGATTTATTTTTTGTTTTTTAAGAAGGAATGAAACATTTATAAGTGTACAATAACTTCTATATCCATTAGTTAGCATTTAATAAATAACTTTTCTGCATGCAGCTACAGTATAGCAGTGCAGACATGCCCAGGGGACTTGCTTGCATCGTATATACAGGCACAAAGTTGGCAACCCAAATAAATGATTGTGATCTTTTTTTACGTTATTGTTTACCAAAAGCCACAAGTAAATGTTACTAAACTAAAATTGTAATATTTTCAGGAACTTCAGTGTTACGTTAGAAGAAATTCAGGCACACTTATGTGGACAATCCTCAGTAAATCTGAAATAGTTGTGTACTTAATGCTTTCCTTGCTTGTGTGATTCACATCAATATAATTTTTTGCAGGGATGCTTTGGTAATAACTGCTGGAAGTCTTTGTCATTTACTTTGCTCTTAGATTTTCGAAGAGAGAATGTGCTGCCTCACTCTACCTCCAGATCCAGACTTACTTTATTGCTCCAGTCTCCCCCTGTGAAATTCCTTATCAGCCCAGAGTTCTTTACAGTGCTGCATTCTAACCCTGTGAGTATGGTGGCTACAGCTCAAAGGCTCTCATAAATACATGCTTATAAATGCAAGTGTTTTGTGTACAAATATACTGCTCAGTGTTGGTGATAAGATATTGGTAGTACATAGGAGGCTAGATTAACTCATCATCATCCCCTGAAATTATTGGGCTATTAGAGCCATCCTAGCTCTGCATGATAGCAATTCTTATTTTCCACTCGATTCTTCATCTTCCTTATGATACAAAATTATTTGTTTGTGGAAGCAATAGCTTTCTTACTGTGCTTTGCACAGGGTGAGACACAATTCTGAGAAAGACCTTGCTGCTTAATGGCATGATTTGTTTCCCCTAGATTGCCTGGTTTATATCAAAGTAAATTAGAGGTCACACTGAACAAAAATGCATCTTAATATAAATCTTCCATTTCCTTTTTTGCCTGTTTTTCAGTGCTTCTTTCTGCATAGGTTCCTCCCTCAGTGTTTCTTTGTGTAATGGGATTTATAGTGTAAGGAGAAGCAGTGGAATAAGTAACCTTTCTTCTGCAGGCCCCTTTGCAATGAGCAGTGTTGTCTTTTGTGGTCAGAGCAGTTTTCTCTCTGAGCAGCCTTTGCTGTTGTGTGTTCCTCAGAGTGCCTACCGCATGTTTACAAACAACACGTGTCTGAAGCACATGATCACCAAAGTCCGCCGGGACACCCACCACTTCGAGCGCTACCAGCACAACCGGGATCTGGTGGGCTTCCTCAACATGTTTGCCAACAAACAGCTGGAGCTGCCCAGGGGTTGGGAAATGAAACACGACCACCAGGGCAAGGTAACTCTGCAGTGCTAAGAAAGCCTTGTGTTCAGTTTCTGAGATCAGATGGATGGCCGTGAGGTTAAACGGGTGGTCTGGGACAGCTCCGGGGAGGATCACTCTGGTGGCTATGTGTTGCTTAGAAGGAAAGAGATGGAGTGGGTTTCCTTAGCAGGATCCCTATTAGGGATCTTAAGTAGTTGCAAGTCTTGCTGATTTTTTTTAAACAGGTATCCATTTTCAATTTTCTAAAAAAATATTTTGATATCACTTTTATAGTTGTGGTGTAAGTTTTAATGTAACTTTCAGCTAGTGCATCCTCAGTATCTGGAACATTATATTTTTTGTAGAAAACAGGACAGTTAAAAATAGACTGTGATTAGCATGTGAGGAAGTGATAAGGCTTATCGGTTCATTAGGATTACTGGCATATTTAGCTTCTTGATTCTTACATTTATTGCTCTCTTAATGTGGTTAGCTGTGACAGCCTGTATAAATAATTATCTTGATGCTTGGAAAGATTAGACAATTCTAAACTGAAGGGTAAAAGTGCTTGAGGGTTGTTTCCTAGATTTTTTTAACTCTGAAAAGTGCCTTGATTTTTCATTAGACACAAAATTAGGAATGTGCAATTAATGTTGTTCTTTGCCTCACTGTTTTCAGTTTTAAGTTATTCTTGTTCTTTTCAGTTCTTCAGAGGCCAGTTTTCTCCTGAAGAATAGGGCAATTTCCAATTTTCTTTAATATGAGCTCCATAGAGAAGAATTAGACCTTTGGAATTCTGGGGTGGTATTTGGTAAAAGCAATTCTACCGCAATAATAATCAAGAAGAGGAAGCACTGAGTAAATTCCTACTGGGATTTCTTCACTTTGAATTAGTCTTAGTTGAATTGTCTGTGTCACAAGTGCCACTTGTGGCCAGTGGAAAAGCCTATTCAGCATTCGAGAGAGACCATGGTCAGTACATGGCAAGACCAGTGCTTGGGGAGACCAAAGTGAAACTAGACCAGCCTTTATTAAAGCATAAACCTAAAGAGAAGCAAGTAGAATTTAGCCATAACACAATATATGATTATGTTTCCTTTCCTTAACTACTCTTCCCTGATGAGAAGTGGTTTTCCTGTATTTTTGCAAGTCTATCACAGTGAGAGCTCGGTGCCCTTGCTCCCAAGGCACAGCGATGGTTCTGGCCCTGGCACCATGCTGAGTAGTGGGGTTTTCACTCCCCCATGGCAGTGTGCTGCTGCTTGCCTGTCCTCTTTGTGGGCTGTCTTCCAAGGTCAGCTGGGGACTGCTCCCCTCTGAACTCCTCCAGAGCTGCACAGCAAAGCCCAGCTGCCTGCTCCTCTGTGTATCCCCTACAGGAGATAAGATCAGGCACTCCTCCCTAAAAGGTCTGGTGTGACGGCAGTGTAGTTTCTGATGGGCATTGCAGGTGATCTTTCATCAGTCACCCACCCCAGGGGGGCAGAAAGCCATTGGAAAATGTGGTGGCAGGAAGTATTATATAGGCTTATTATATAGGCCCCTGAGCTGAACTTGGAGATCCTGCCTTGCTGTGTCCATGTGCATACCCAGAGACATCGTACAGATGAGTGCATTTGTGCAGTGTGTGTAAGCACATGTCTGTATTTTAAAGCCAGATACAAGTCTTGGTGTTTTTAAAATAGATCTCTGCAAGATGTGCAAATAC
Source organism: Polioptila caerulea (assembly GCA_013397295.1). NCBI lineage: Eukaryota > Metazoa > Chordata > Aves > Passeriformes > Certhiidae > Polioptila > Polioptila caerulea. The sequence continues at coordinate 61,039 of VYXF01010883.1, read as the reverse complement.
ATAGGAAGTTATTAGATGATGTTTTGGGGTTTTCTCTCTATAATTAAAGAAACCACAGTCATTGATTACTGAAGTCTTCAATAGGAAGAGAAGGTATTTTAGCAAGCTTCACAGATTTTAACTGGAACAATAAGTAGGACAACTATTCATGTTTAATGGCCTAAATATAGTTTTGGCACTACCTATTTTATGTCAGTCACTTCAGGCATTGTAGATTTATGGATTATAGCTAGGCAGGAGTTGTGAGAGGAATTTTTTTGAAAGGAGATTGTGAACCACACTGTATTTTGAGCTGTGTGTCAGTGTCCAGATTAGTCCAAAACATTGAAGCTCCAATGATTATCTTCACCAAAGCTTTGTTTAAAGTAGACTGCTATGAGCTGGCCTGCAACCATACATATTTAATAAGATATGATTGTCTTCATATCTAAACTGAGTTGATATTTAAATAGGATGCTGTGGAACACTGCATGCAATACTGGAGTGCTGCATTGACTCAGAACTAAATGATACAGCTCTAGGTAGTACCACCTCCTATACTGAATCAGGATTTTTTAAAATAAGTGATTTACTATGTGGGGTTGACTTAACGAAATCAACCTGTGTTTTGCTGAAAGTGCCTTATATTTTATAAATTACACAGACTAGATAAAATTGATATAAGGACTTAAAAAAACCCCAAACCCACTACTTGCTAGTAAAGTAGGTAGGTCTTGCCAATCAGGAACAAAATTTTCAGAATTTCTCTTCCAGCAGTCTCTTCCAGTCATCTGCCAGGCCCCAAATATAAATTTTATGATGGTTTTCATTCTTTCTCACTGGTTTTATATTCTCTGATCTGTATACTTGCACTGCGGGGTGACATCATTGTTTGTCAAGGTAAACAAGTCCTGCATCAGGCTCAGATGTAGCAATTAAAATTTCATTTATTGAATATACTTTACAGTGTTTGAACTGTGAAACAGTTTCACTTGCATATCTGTGACCGTGTCAGATGGTCAGAACAGGGTTCTTACTGCTCAGGTGATGGGATTCCTTCCTTGTAGGGACAAGCTACAGGTACAGGTGATTGTTGTTGGGGCTGTAGGAGGCTTGGTGCTCTTTTCTGGAGCACTTTTAGGGTTCTACAGCTATGGTGACTCCATATGCTTCTCCTTCCTTGGGAAATGGAAATAGAACATTTTGTCCCACCACAGTCCACAATGACATTTAGTTGCTGTATAGCATGACACACTGGTTCGTCTACCTACCTTCACAGCAGTCAGAAGAATTGCATTTGCTCTGGTCTGGTTTCCCCAAGCAGTCTGAAACAATGATTCCATGAATACTAGAAGCTGGTGTTGCCAGAAGAGTGGTTCTGCTCTCCTCTCCTCTCATCCCTGGTGAGCTGACCGAGGTTAGAGGAGCCAGCAGGGAGAGGGAGAAAAAGAGAGTAATTTTAGCCTGGCCCAGCTCCCCTGATGGGTTCACTGCATGGCTACACAAACACTTGTGCCAGCACAAGGCAGGAAGGGCACACAGGGGATGAAACAAGTGGTCAAGAGGGGGAAAGATGAGAATGTTTCTTTTGCTGACACCACAGGAATAAATTGTTTGTGGAACTGTGGTCAGAGTACCTCACTGGTAGCCAAACACAGAAATGGCTCCTGCAGTCCCTGACCACATCTCTGCTGGTCCAGATTCTTTGATTCCTCGAACCAGATGTCACTTTCCTGTAATTCTCCTGCTCAAAACAGAGATATTTTTTGACACTTCCACGTTTAGTACTGTGACAGAAAACGCAGAGTGTGTTGAAATAGAACAGTGCTGGTTTCCAAGTGCAACACTGGTGCTGCAAAAAGTTTAAATTTCAGGGTTCAAATTGGGTAGAATTGTAGGAGGTTTTAATTTTCCGGGATACACGTTCCTGTGACCTTGTTTTCAGCAAGTGGTTGACTGGCCAATATGTGGTTGTTGTCATCAATTGCCTGATTTAAATTTAAATTTAAATTTTTTTTAAACACTATCATCTTTGTGTTTTTGGCTGACCTTTCTTTTTGGTTTTCAGAGGTCTTTTTTTTGTTTGGGGTGGTGCTTTAGGGCTTTTTTTTGCATTTTGTTTTGGTTTTTAGAAAAAAGGGTCAGTGAACTTAGTTGTAGCAGGAATATGGCAAAAATGCCTTTTGGTCTGTAATCATAGTTCATCACTGGATGCAAGCATACACTTGACATATATACAGCCAATTATGTTCATAATTATATGGTAAATGCTTTACAAAAGGTAATGGGTTTGCCACTTAATGACACCTTTTTAGATGCTTATAAGGGAATGAAAAGGAGAATACACCAGGATTACTTTTATTAAATATTCAAGCCTTCTCTTCTTGACAGTCATAATAAAGCTTCCACTTCTGATGCTTGTCAGATGAGAATTTCAAAGGACTTTATAGACATGAACAAAGTAAGGCATTAAACAATTCATCCCTTGGGTGGGATGGAAAAGCATTATCCTCCTTCTGCAGAAGGAAATGCAAGCCACAGTAACAGATTTCCACAGCCCCACCTGATCCCAACAGGCGTTAACCTCAGACATAATTAATAAAAGAAGTATTGGGATGAATTGTGCCTTGTGTGTCCTTCTGCAGGCTTTCTTTGTCGACCACAACTCGCGCACCACGACGTTCATCGACCCGCGGCTGCCCCTGCAGAGCAGCAGGCCCACCAGCGCGCTGGTCCATCGGCAGCACCTGACGCGGCAGCGCAGCCACAGCGCCGGGGAGGTGAGTGGGGCCTGGGCCTCCTCCTCGGGGGCACCCCCTGCTTAACACCATCCTCCTTCCTGTCATTCCCTGTGGGGAGGAGCGTGGTTCTTCTGTAACAGTGCAGCAGTCATCCGTAAGGATTTCTCATTTTTTTCTGCTTGCCGCCGTTGCTTTTAACGTGTATGAATTCAGAGGTAAAACATCGAAAATGAGTTCTTCTTATTTTGAATTCGCAGTAACCCCACTTAACCACAGGAGAGCATCTGATTACAGATTACTGATTCCTGTATCTAGCCTTTTACTGACAAAATGTCTATTGTCTAGCATGGTGTCTACTGAGTGTGTTCATACATAACTGTGCAAAGTAAGACTGGGGGAAAGATGAATGTGTGACTATACATCTAGTTCTGCTGCTTTCCCATGAAGTATAAAAAAATCATACCACATACAGCTTTATCAGACTGTTATATGCCTTTGAATATATATTTCATCTCTGCTTTCTGATCAGAAATACATGGAAAACACTATTTTGTTGTTATGTTGTCGTGCACCATTTTCACTGGCTGTCCCCATATTGTTGTCACTTCCTTATACTTGTAACCTTGTGTATGTGCAGTGTCTTGGAAATCAGTTGTACTTTATCTAAAAACATCCATACTGTGGGCTGTAGGTTGTCTTTTCAGGAGAGGGCTATTCCATGCCAGGAATTAAAGATAATACAATTCAGAATAGCAAGAGAAATGCTCTGATTTATCCTTTTCTTAGCTCAGTCTTGTGGCAGATGAAGGTCTGCCACGCTTCTGTTTCAGCACAAATCTTGTCTGCCACTTCTCTAACAGGAATTCCACTGAGCTGCAGCAAGTGCCACAGCACTGGCTGCATATCTTGTCACATCCTGTGTGAGCGTGGTTTAGTCAGCTCCCCTCCAGTGCCAGGTATATTTTGCAAATGGTTTTAAATGACATTTTCCATCAATTTGGTGATGTTGTGTATAAGGCAAGAAAGCTAGAAGTGTCTTCTTATATATATTTAAATCTTGAATAGGGTAAAACAAGTATTTCTGTTGTGATTGATTTGTAGCAGAGCAGAAATAATTTTGTTTTCTTGACTTTACCCAATATGCACCCAAATGATCTTTCCTTAGGCACTATTCAGTAGCTCAGCACTTAAAACAGGTATTTTGCCAACCATGCTGCTGAAGTTGTCAGTGCTGCAAAATAAATATGGTTTATCCAACAAGAAATGATCATATATATTGCATATACATAGTACTGCTTACCTGTCAAAATTTCCTGCTCCATCTAGAGACACAAAATTCCTTAAACCATGTTTCTACATGCAATTTTAGAAGCGTTTCCTTGATATTGTTACAATTGTAACTTGAAGTGGGGTATAATTCCAGATAGGCATCTCAGGCGTAGCAATTCAATACAGTGTTACCATTCTAGGATTAATGATGCAATAATGTTTTTTTTTGCATATGTATGAAGCTGAACACCATTTTTTCCTCTGCATTTTAGGGCTTATGTATTGCATATTGCATATTTGCTTTTTTTTTTCCTATTTTTAAGCTATTACATTAAGGAACTGTACGTTACTGCAAAAGATGAATACTTAATGAAAAAAAAAAATCAAAATACTTTCTTTGGCTTTAACTTGCCATGAACTTTGATGTTTTGAAGCCACTGACCCAGTTTTTACAGAGTGATGCTCTAAAGCAAACATGAACCAGTGTAAGGAATGCCTTTTTAGCTAAAGCTGAACTGCAGTGTGAAGCTGGAGCTAATAATAATGGCATTCCTTTTCCAGCACATTGCCTAACAGGAAATAATTCTTCATTTTTCTGAAAGAGTATTATGAGAGAGCAAAAAGGTCTTAGGAGATATCTTGGGACTTCTGCTGCTTTAAGATTTCAGAGTTTGTATTTAAAAGCAACCTTTTATAATTATTTGATCTTTTGCAGTTAGATGTTTTAGAGATCTTTGAAGCTTGGGAGTGCAGTTCAAATGCTAACCATTACATGTAGGCAGATAAATGGAGAAGTAAACAAAGAGGTCCAGCAGGATGAAAAAGAAGTTGACCAAATGTTTTATAGAGATAAAATACTGAATACCAAGAAATGTTGGTATTCAGTTAACTGCAGCAGTTGCCCTGACATAACAAATGCCTCTAAGAACAATTTTATACTGTGTTTCTGCTCTAAAAATTGTTCATATGCAATTTTTTTTAAGCCCAGAAAGTGAATACAAGAAAAGCAGAAGAGTATTTCTGAATTATTCTAGGAACCTTGTTTTTACCAATTTTGGACTTGTTTGCCTTGTCTGAATGTGAACTCACTTCTTTATTCTCCTTTGAGGCTTCAGCCACAAGCTTTTTTCTACTTAAAATATAGGGAAACTCCATTCATGGACAGAGGTAACAGAGGTGCTAATGAAGGAGCAGAATTTGGTTTCCAGAATGTTTTGTATAAAGATGTCCATGAATTACAAAGACAAAATTAAATTGCAAAATTAGCAAAAGTATCTCAGTTTTAATTTTTTTTGGTCTCTTTTCAGAGTGAGACTGTTTAAAAATAGCGGTAAATTTTGCATCAGTTTTGATTCTTCCTATTAATGGGCCCAGTGTGCTAAATGTTTTGCTAGTACCTGTCCAAACAGCACAGTTGTTTCCTGCTGCAGTGGTTACTGAGTATGGTGATCAAGCAAAGCCTTGGTGTATGTGCTTGGTTTTAAGCCATATAAATTCTCACTTTTCTGTACCTGAGTGCATGTGCTGGCACAGAGACACTCACTGTGGTTACTTGCACTTTTTCAGGTCGGAGAGGACTCTCGTCATTCAGGACCCCCAGTTTTGCCAAGACCATCCAGCACATTTAACACAGTCAGCAGAGCTCAGTACCAGGATGTGGTTCCAGTGGGTATGTCAGCATCCAGCCTCTGCTTGGAGCAGTTCTCCATCCCTGAGGGGTCACTGCTGCGTGCACTGCTGGGGTTTCCATTTGCTCGGGATGGGTAGAAGTCACCATTTGTTATGATCCTTCTGTCCATCAGCATTTCCCCACTGTTCGGTTTGAGCAGACAGAGCTGGAAGAGTGCAGAACCAATTAACTGATGTATTTTACCTCCCTAGCTCACACACACTCTGTGTGCTCACAGGATGAACTGAGTGGGTCCTAATTGGACTCCATAAATTCCCAGTGATTTTTATCTTTTTTTTTTTTTTTTCCCCCACAACTTCTGAGCATCTATTTTGGCAGGATTACAGAAAGTGTTAATCAGCTTGGAATTAGTCATTAGCTTAACTTCTGTTCTCAGTTACATACACACAGAGTTACTGACTTCTGTGCCACCACATACAGAATGTAGCTTATTAAATCTAACAGCTGTCACATTGTGCTAAATCAAGATAAATTAATCCGATTAACTGTAACTGGCTCTTTGTGCTGTGGCATGTTTACTTGAAAACCTCAGCCCGTTTAAATCCTCCCCCTTGCCATGGACATGGTGTGCATGCTTTGCAGGCTCAGCCATTAATGAGGATTTGATACGGGTGTTTCCAGTGCCTGCTTAGTGTTTGAGAACAGATTTCAGTGCAGTGAAAACCAAGGTCCCTGCAGTTTTAGTCTAACAATAAATATTCTGGTTTGACCTTAGCTAAGAGTGTGGGTGCTAAAATATAATAGAAAATGCTAACAGAATAGCTGTTAGCAGTGGAAAGGATGTGTCACAATGAGATTTGGTTCATAATCAAGAAGTGTGTTCCTTAAAAGACAATAGAAATGCTAGCCTTACATACAAAAACATTAACCCAATACTTCTCAGCTTAAAACTGTGAAGGTGAAGTATGTCATTATCGTTGAAGACTCAGAAGGAATGGCATCCTTTGTTTTGGGATCTCCTTCTTTCAGCATGATATTTTTGTTCACATTTTCAGCTTACAATGACAAGATAGTTGCATTTTTGCGGCAGCCCAATATCTTTGAAATTCTACAAGAGCGTCAACCAGATCTTACCAGGAATCATTCACTCAGGTAATTAAATTAGTGAAGTTCGCTATTCCCATTTCAGTAAAAAATGCTAATTACCATTAGCTACTTTCCTTAATTAACAGTGGAACACAGCAGATTGTAGACTCCCGGTGCATTCAAACATATTCATCAAACTGTGGGAAATAGTTGTTTACTGTATTTCTGTGTAACTGCCTGTACCAAGGTTGAGGAGAAGAGAGGTAATGTTTTATTATCAAATAAAGGTACCTACAAGAAAATGTTTGGAACAACTGGCATAAGAGATTTGCTGTCTTCCTAATGTGCCAGGACAGCTGGATGGCACAGCAAATGTGCCCATTCATTTGGGTATGTGTACAGCTGGGAGCATGAGGCAGAATGGCATTTGGGTTTGTCCTTATCTTCGCAAAGCACATTTACAGAAAGGCTGTCCTGACCTCATGATGTCTGGAGGTAATCTTACATCAGTCAGAATTTTTGATGTCTCCAAAATTTACAAAATGTGATATCTACAGATTTTTGCACAGTGTAACAAGATCTGAGGAAGGATGATCTTTGTTGTGTGGTTGTCATAACTCCCTCATATGTTTAAACTTGGAAATGGCAACACTGGCAGCTTGGATAGTAGTGAGGAGAACTGAAATGAATGTATCTATTCTTGCTTGGACGCTCAATTTAAAAAATGCTGGTTTGATTGTTGGCTGTCTCTCCTGTGCAGTGCTGTGTTCCAGAGGTCTACCCACACTGGCTGGCATGGCAGCCAGCACTGGTGCTCATACTGTTTTCTGTTCTGTGTTACTGATCCCTTTTCCTTGTCCTGCAAGTTCCCAAAATTCAGCAAGCTGCCCTGTTTTGCAGTTTCCCCATGTGTGGTTTNTTGGCTGTCTCTCCTGTGCAATGCTGTGTTCCAGAGGTCTACCCACACTGGCTGGCATGGCAGCCAGCACTGGTGCTCATCTTTTTTTCTGTTCTGTGTTACTTATCCTTGTCCTGCAAGTTCCCAAAATTCAGCAAGCTGCCCTGTTTTGCAGTTTCCCCATGTGTGGTATAACAAGTTTTGTGATGTGACTTTTGTGTTAAAGACATGATTTGCCTTCTAAAGAAACCCTGGCTGCCAAACCTGAAACAACATCCTAGCAGAATGCAAGCTCTCTAGAAAATACAGCAGAAATCTACAGTTTTCAGCATGTCAAAACAGTTGTACCCATGTTACTGTAGGCAAGATTGTCATCCCTTTCTTGCTTTGAGATCTGCTGGGAAGTAGTATACAAGTAGTATACAAACAATTTCTGGTTGCTTGTAGTTTCATTGCTTCATATTCTTTTTCCCAGGGTGCTTGATTTCCTTTAGTCTGATAGCAGTCAATGTAATTTTCTTCTTGTGTGTTGTGGGGCTTTTTAACAAATTAGAGTTCAAACTGCTCACAAGGCTTGTTGGTATTCCCCGATTTGGCTTCTAGTAGAACCTTGCTTCCTGATTACAGATTCATAATTTCCCACAATCTGAGACTTTCTCAAGAAAAGATGGGTTTCAGATTAAAAATGGAAGATCAGAGGATAAAAGATAGCGTTTTCTGTACTTCCTCATTTGCTGAGTTTATATGTCCTTCTGTACATTTACTTTGGAAGGAAACTGAAGATATATGCCTTAACTGACTTGCTTCAGAATGATTGGGCATTTTAATGAATATAGTTTTATTTTACATTGAATGGGATTGGTCAGAAAAACCATTCTGTTAAGCTGAATTATTCCATTCTAATTTTAGTATTTGAAGTTAGGAATTTGATGAAGGTTAATTATCTTCCAGTATAGCTTTCCTGTATCCTTCTAAAGCTCATGCTTCAGTCACATTTTCATTTTTATAAAGATCCCAGTTAGTCTTTTAAGACCCTGATTTAGCAAATTATTGGAATCCATGTCTGTTTGACACATTGTGAGACTAATCAACTCCATGGACATTGCTCTGACACTTGATAAATCAAGACCTAACTGAAATCCTTCAGTATGAATTCTTTGTGTAATTTTTTTTTTTGGGTTAGTGATTAGTACAATTGCCAGTAATCTCTTCTTTTGAGGACCTTTGTGCAGTTGAAGTGGAATGATAATTATTTTAAATATTGTTGTTATTATTATTATTAATAATAATAATGTAAATATTACATAGGTGAGGAGGAAAATCAGTATTTGGCCAGTGGAAGAGGACAAAGATAATTTGAAAAGATCTCTGTCATTTTCTGTCTAAAATAATTTCTCATTCCCTTAAAAAAAGAAGGGACAAGAAGTTGAGAGTCTATTAAAATATAAAATGAAAGTATACTACATCTAGGAAATTGCTCTTCAGAGGTTTCATGGTATTATGAGAACATTATACTTATCATATCTTTATTAGGCATGTTGCCAAGATTAAATCTTCTTCCAAGCCACTGCAGGTAAAACTGGGAGGCTGCTAAATAATGTAAAAGGCTTCAGGCAAAGGCACCTGTTAGACATTAAATATAGTTTATATCTTAACGGAAGGTAAAAGGCATATATATTAAAAATAAATCACTGCAATCACAACTCTCACTGGTAACCCCAGGAAATCATGGATTGCATTCATTTGAAGGCTGCATATATTAGTAAACAAAGAAAATGTCCTTCTGGTTTCTGGTGTTGCTTCCAACTGAGTGCTAAGATAAATTTTGTAATCCACCATTTATTTCCTCCAGCATTGCCATTCGGGCACTGATGTAAAGTGAAGTGGGCTCTGGAAGTGTCCTGCTGTCCCTGCCCTGCCAATTGCATGGAGTGTGTTTGACTTTCTTGTCACTGTTGGTAATAGGACATGGGGCAGACAGACCTCTGAGCTGAGCTAATGCTGCTGTTCTTACGCAGGGGTCTTTACTTTTCTGTTTGTGGGTTTTCTCCTTTAGATTTGGGACAGGTTTTACTATGTGGGTTTGGTTCTTGTTTTGTTTTCCTCCAGAAGTGTAAAGCCAAATTAGAATTTGCTGTACTATCATACTGATAAAGAAAAAATATGAAGGATGTACTCATAGTTCAGAATGAAGAGAAAGGCTCTGCGGAGAAAAAGAATCGGACTCCAAGGAATTATATTCAATACAGATCCTAAAATTCTGTGTTTTACCATGCTCAGAACTTAGGATGCAAAGATTCCACGACAGTGACCAAACTGGCTCTAGGAGAAAGGATGTGTGCTTAGATGAAATAGAGGGGAGAAATAATACAGGTTTTTTACTGGAAGATATCTTAAATGCAGTGTGGTATGAAAACATTGGCTTTAAAATCACAAGTATGTGTTGTAATGTATGGCTTGCATATGTACAGAGATTCAGAAGAGACGGTGCCTCTTTTAAGAGGTCGCTTTTGCAGTAGGAATGTCCTCTTACAGCTTTCACCCTCCTACTTTGAATTCAGAGATGTGGACTTGAGCGTGAATTTGAGAGACTGATTTTTCTTTGTTTTGTTTTGGTTGTTATTTTTACTGTTTGAGTGACTGTACTACCTGCCGAGAGCATGAGCATTGAAGAGATGAGGGCAATGGGAGCATCCTTCCTCAGAACAAATTAGCTTCTTGGTTGTAATATTTTACTGTTCACATGGACTTGATGTGACAGGGGAAAAAAGTAGGGAAAAGCATAACCCCGAGGTTCCTGATGTACATTCCTTATTTGCAAAAGGTATTTTGGAAGCCTTTTTTTGCTTTCGCAGGGAGAAGATCCAGTTCATCCGGACAGAGGGAACACCTGGGCTGGTGCGTTTATCCAGTGATGCAGACCTTGTCATGTTACTCAGGTAGGCACTGCTGCTGCCCATGCACGTGTGGAACATGCTGTGGCAGCTGCTGAGCAGCTTTCAGGGAGCAGTGTGTGCTCATGGTGTCACCCAATCATTTCCCCTTCACTCCTTGGACTTGCAGCTGGGAGAGCTACAGCCCAAGGCTCAGGTTTTATTTTCATTGTGTTCAGTTCTAGATGGTAGTTGAGGGTCACACTTTTCATAGGACAGTGGAATATGAAAGGCAAGTGCAAGAGAACTGTGATTTACATGGGTTTGCCCAGACCACCTTTCAATGTCCTGTTGCATCCAGCCCTGATACTTAGAAAGGTGGTACAGTCAGACCTTTATTCAACAATGTGTCCTTTGCTACTTTTAGAATGTATCTGTGCTTTGGGAAGTGCCTGCTTGTAAATACTTGTTAATCAGGCACATATTTGAGAGGTGTTTTTATTACTTAATGTCTCACTTGCCTCTTCCCTGTGCTCTCAAGCACTGTCCCCTTTAGTAAAGGAAATATTCTTACAGACTTCAGGAAGTGGGAAGCTGATTCTTTACTACTTTTCATTTCAACTCTGAACTCCAAAAATCAGGCAGCTTTTTTGCTAAAATTAAACCCTTTTATCGCCATGCTGTGTTCTCTTCCACTGTAAAAGTGCATCAAGAAATTCAAGGGTAACTTTAAAATTGAATCTAGTGAAATAGAATTGACATTAGTAGTTATATTTTGAGGCCAGGTTGCATAATGATAATTCTTTCTGGTCCCTAAATCTCTAAATTATTACAGCTATTAAAAAAAATCTCATTTTAAATCTATATTTGGGCCCTTTAGAAATGTAAATACTGTTTCTTAGAAAACTTCTAAGATTTTTATGTGTAACTTGGAGGACAACATCACATGGCCATGACTGTAAAGCGAAGTGTCAGAAAAGACTCATTAAAAAAATCCATGTAAAAAAAAGTCTAGATATTTGTTTGGTGAGCAGACTTAGTAAGAAACATCTTTTAGTTGAACACTGTTTTCGTTGCATTGGATAGTATAAGATTGGCTTGCAGTTCTTGCTATAGCTCAATTTTTGAGAATAATTTTTCCATATTATCACAGCAGTTTATTTGTGTCGTGTTTCACATTCAAAATACCTTTTGATACCAGATCCATTCTGATATTAGATATTCTGTCCCTTTTTGGATTTGCTTGTGTCAAATTTGGGAAGAGACTGGAATTTTAAGGTATACATATATATGCATACACACACACACAGATTCAGTGATTAGGCTGCAAAATGGGGTTTTTTTCACCTTAAAAGCTGTGTATCAATAATAGATGAAGCATGAAGTAACTCAGCTTGAACAGGCTAGATGTGCTACCTCGTTCAGCAGGAGTGTTATTAAACAGAAAATGTTATGCTAGCAAGCTTACCAGTCAATGCACTTAACAAGTTCAGATGCGATTCTTAATCCTGGAGGCTTAGAATGTTTCTGAATAAGGTTATTGACTCCTTTGTAATGAGAGGGCAGGCCCATGAGTTTTCAAGGCTGATTTGGCTATATTTTTACCTTGAGAACAAATACCCAAATAGCAGTTTATTGCTTTTCAGTACTTTCAAAATCTGCTTGAGGAAATGGCAATAAAATATTCTGTAGCACTCCAAGTGTGCACAGTGGAAATAGATAAGTGACTACCAAAGAAAGCAGGTTGAGAGCTGGAGATTTATTCCTAGAAAGTGAAACCTGCCATTTATTCAAATAAAATGTTCTTTCTTCTTTGCTCCTTTTTGCCAGCTTGTTTGAGGAGGAAATAATGTCATATGTGCCGCCACATGCCTTACTTCATCCTAGTTATTGCCAGTCCCCGAGAGGCTCGCCGGTGTCTTCACCTCAGAACTCTCCAGGTAAGTTGCTCTGGCAAAGCTTCTGCAGAGGCTCCATGAAACCACTTCTCATCCTTGATAAGACAAAGATCTAGAACTCTTTTTGAGCAAAGTCAACAAGTACAATTGCATCTGACTGTCAGACTTGAACCTTTGCCTTGGGCTCACAAGATGCTTTGCTGGGTGTATTACAGCTTCAGTGGTTGTGATTTTGTTCTGACTTGTAAAAAAACATGCAGACTTGTTTCTCAGTGATGTGAAACAACTAAGTGGCTGCTCATGCCAGCATCCTGATACCTGGAGAATTAAAAGCATGGATCTAATAACTGCACATTAAAATGGCAACGTAATGGGGCTGTGGGGCAATGAGGGACAATTTTCTGTATAAAAGCCAGCTTGTTATACTTTACCAGGAGTTTAAAACACAGCATACTGCAGCTGCCTGAATATTCATGTCAGAATGGAATGAAACTGATGTTTTAGATTATAACTGAGTTGCAGATCAGAACTATTTATTGCAAGTACGACAAGTTCCATTTGAAGGCTGTGTTGATAGATGTTGCTATGCTTAGTTTCCTCAAGATAATAGATAAACAAATCTATCAAAGGGAATTTCTACAAATTTGATAACAGAAGTATAGATAAATAGAGAACATTTAGGGTGTAATCAACTCTAGGTAGTTCCAGACAAGAAGTTTTTATCAGAAAAAGAGCAGTGATTTTCATGGGCATTTCCCAGTCCACAATAATAAAAAGCTTTGCCTTTTCATGGAACCAGATTAAATGCATTCATAAACATGTGGTAGCTTTTCCTGCTGTTGGACAAAGGACCTCTGTAAGATCTCTCTGAAGAAACTATCTGAAGACTTTAATGATCTTATGGCATTCTGCGAAGCAGTGAAATACAATATTCACATTTATTAATAATTTCAGTGAGTATATGGTTTAGATATAACTGTTTCCCTTTATTGAAAAGAAGGGAGTGATGAAATCTGCATGTATGCATCTTACTTACAACTGCAAACCTGGCAGTCTTTTATAAATAAAACCAGTTTTGGCTTCCAGAGTTAAGATTTCTTAATCACTGGTATGTGCACCAAGGCATGCTGGGCATGGCTTCATTCCAACAAACTAATTTCAAAATACATTCAGTCTTTAACACGAAATATTCTCATTTACTCACAGTAGCAGCAGATAGTAGAGAATGAACAGTGATGGTTTTAGTCTCCCTAAAACTGTAATCTCTCTTCTGCTCGTAGGAAAATATAGAGAGACCATTGAATCTCCCTGTCAGTCTGCAAGCATGCACGTTTGTGTTGGTGTACAAATGACTTTTTTGATGAGAAATTGTAAATAGCCCATGTTTCTATGGAGGCTCTGTGTTTTCTCCTCAGCTAAGCTGGCTGCGCTGCCCTGCACGAGGTGGGGTGTTAAGGATCCATTGTACAGATCAGTCACAATCACTTCTACTTTCTCTTTTGGGAAAGATTAATGGTCATGAAGCTACTCTTTATATCTGCTGTAGAATATAACCTCTTTGAAAATCAAGTATGATTATAACACCACTGGTGGTTTTTAGCTCTTCCATTAACATCTTTTGTTCCCGAGGCAGAAGTAATCACTATAATTGCCCAGGAATTTCTTGGCATGTGCATCTGATTTGCAGTGAGGACTTGTCATGTGCTGACAGAATATTATTATGCTGATTTCTGAACCATGAAGCAATGTGTTATCAGATTCATGGTACCCTTCCAAAAAATCCAGCCTCCTTCAGGAGTTAACATTAAAGTATATTTTTGTTGCCTTTTTCTGGTGACTGTATTTTTGTACATACTTCAACCCAAGGCAAAACAAACAAGAGCAGAATAAGGCCAATAGTTAAAATGCTGTTTACAGTTTCTCTAAGTTTCCAGGAGATTTCAGCTGATTGTACCTTTAGAAGCTCTTGGTGCTCTCATTAAAAGAGGAAGGCCACTGTACATGAGTGAGTGACCATGATCCCCATTTCCAGAGGAGTCCTTCATGTTCCTTTTGGAGCCCTGCAGGTTCCATGATATTTACTATTCTTCCCACACTTCACTTCAAGCCTGGAACAAGTGCCAAGTGTCTTTCTGGTCAGACAGGTCTTTTAAAGACCTGTGAAATGGCATTCAGTGCTGTTAGTGAGCTCACTCACTCTGATCTCTGCAGAGATAGGCTCTGCAGCTCCTTCCAGCCCACACTTCCGCAGGATGTGCTGTCACCTTTTCTGTCAGACCCATGGGTTTTGTGGCTGCTCTCCTTCCCCTGTCTCTGCCCACAGGCTGAACGGATGCACCTCCTCTCTTTTATTACCTGAAACCTTACGTTCCCATGCCTTCCCCCACAGCAGCAATCAGCCTTCCTGTATTGGCTTAGTTTCATGCAGGGAGCCTAATGTAAGCTTGCATGAGGAACTCAGTTAAAAAACTGAACTCTGCAGAAAAGTGCTGCTAAACTGTTCATTTGTGCTTTCAGTGCGTTAGAGGTGACCACCAGTCCAGAGAAGTAGCTGGCAACTTATGTGTACTTTAGGGCATGAAAACTTTTAAACATCCTCAGAATTTTTTGTGTGTACACAGCCATGCAGGGAAGGAGTTTAACTGCCTCCTTGGCACCCTGCCTCACAATTGATTCGGTGGAAGTAATTTATCCAGGGAGGCAGTGGATGTCCTAATGATGGCCATTTTCAGAACAGATCACACCAAACACCTAATTTCTATATGCTGGACTTGTACATGCAGTTGTAGGGTATGCCTTTTTTTTTGTGTATAGATCTCACCTCTCCTTGCTTTTAAGAAATTGACCCTCAAAAACACTTTTTCAAAATGAAATTCACTTACATGACTGTCATGTATGTTTCTGCAGCCACAGATTAGAAATTCCATAAACTTAAATTTGGTAGGCTTTCCATTCTTCCTATATTTTTCTTCCTTGTTACTTCCCCGGGGAAAAACTTCTACTAAGGAATTTCCAAATGTTTTCCTTCTTCTTCTTGGTGTAGTCAACAGGAGCAATGCAGAGTCCAGTCTGTTTATGCTTCATTTCTGGTTTGTTGTTTTCCAGAGAATACTAAAACCGGAACAGAACATTTATTGTATGAACTATTATAAAGGTTACATATAAAGTGTTCTTGAAAAACAAAAATTAAAGTCTTTCTAGTTGCTTGTGCTATTCTTTATTTGTTCTTTTAAGATTTACTTTTGAAAGATGATACTATTGGAAGTGAGCAACCAAAAAGTCTTGGATGTAGAGCAGATTTGAAGATATGCAGCTTTTACTCTCTATAAAGGTGACTAAACCAAACACATACCATACATACCTTTTGCTGTTAAGGAGTCTTTCCAGTAGCAGATGGGACATCCATCAGCTCATGTCACTACAGCTCATTCTTTGCTGGTTGCTCCCTGCAGGTACTCAGCGTGCCAATGCCCGAGCTCCTGCACCGTACAAAAGAGATTTTGAAGCCAAGCTGAGGAACTTCTACAGGAAATTGGAGACTAAAGGATATGGACAAGGCCCAGGGAAATTGAAGTACGTTGAAGCATCTCATGAAATTGGATTTCTTTTCAGGCAGCTTGCCTTGCCTCGTGCATCTGCAAGCTTCTTCCCATTAGGAGGAATGCAGATGTTATGGTTACCAAGGCATGTCTGGGAATATAAAACCTGTAATAGAAGACTTAATGCCAGCATATGATTCATAGCAGAGGATATAGCAAGTTCTGAGCACCTCTGTGCTTCCTCCAACTATGTTTTTGTACAGGCAATATTACCAATATGATGCCAAAAAGAGCTTTGGGAAGAGGCCTGCAGAGAGGAGCCATCTGCATTCTTCCATTATAGCAACTGCTATGATATAAACAGTTATATTTTCTCATATCTTTTTCCACTAAAAAAATATTAGGTAGGCCTATCTTTTGTACATCATTACCTGTCCTGAAAGCACAGTCCTCTTTAGTAAAGAGGATTCATACATTAAATGTTATTAAATTCTAAGGATTACCTTAAAAAACTGCTAATATTTTTGTTTTAGCACTCTGAATGCTAGAATGCTTGGAGTGAGGTCTTTCCACCTTCATTTATGTGCTAATCATGTGCTTATGTGCTGTTATATATAAAGATTGTCCTCACAAGATACTTTCAAAATTTTGTAAATTACCAAGTCTTGTGCCAGTTATCAAACTCATAGGCATGAGGCACTAGAACATGATTAAATCATTTCCTCTATTATAAAAAAGGGGGGTTTCTATTTGGTTTTGGGTTTTTATTTGGAGCCTGGGGTGGGGTCAGCTGCCTGCAGGCAGCAGCAGCTGCCGTCTGATGGGCACACACAGAAGGCAGTATTTGGATACAAAGCAAGTGAAGTTTCAGGAAACTAGTTAAACACTTTTTTTTTTTGGGCAGAGGATAAAATGTTTAAGGAAGGAGGATTCTTTCACCTCTTATTTTAGATCTTTATGACACTTCCCTCATTTTCACAATTTTTCTTTCAGAATGTACATTGCGTTTTCATGTGTGATGCTTCCGTGGGGTTTAGTACCAATAATTGCCATTCCTTCTAGACTTTTTGTACCATCACACACTCAAGGATAATGTAGGGATGTGTGTTTCTGGGTTTACCATACTGTGATTTTCCATGGTTTTATCTTTTTCTGTGATTGATTTTTATAGAAAAGCTTAGATTCCTGCTCATAGTAAAACTCACTTAGGGGCCCAGCTTTACAACAGGATTTCAGACTTAATGCAAACGCCAGCTTCTGGACCATTCCCCTTAAGACTTTAATATTAGGAAGAACCAAAGTAGACAAAACAAAACTACTCTTCTTTGTACAAGGGACATTTTATTGAAACCTAAGGGAGAGCACTGGAGAAAATAGACTATCAGGGGTGTCCTGATCTGGATAAAATTATCCAGCAGAAACAGGTATCTCCAAAGTCACCCTGTTACTCTCCTGCAGTGTAAATAGATTTTTCCAAATGTGGTTCATGTTCACAAATTGCTGTTTCAAAATAATTTTGCCCTTCAGATTAATCATCAGGAGAGATCACTTGCTAGAAGATGCCTTTAACCAGATCATGGGCTACTCAAGAAAAGACCTGCAGAGAAATAAACTCTATGTCACCTTCGTTGGGGAAGAAGGGTGAGTAGAACAGGAAAGTATTTGTGGTCTGAGAATGCAGTGTCTTGCACCTAGTCTCTCACCAAACTTGTTGTCTAGAGTGAAAAGAGGAAGGACTGCAGTCAGGAAATGCCACATACACAAGCCTAGAACATACAGCTGTTCAAGATGGTTTCTTAAGCATTTTGCAATGTACATATCCTGCCTTTGCAGAAGTAATATGAATGCTTATGTGAATTTTCCCAGTAGTTGGTGTGTGCTTCAGAAGGCTGCTGGGAAAGCAAATTAAAAACCAAATAACTTTCTTGTGTTATTCATATTTCTTTTCTCTCAGTGCTGTTGTGTCTCCAGGGCTTACTGAAAGGCAGCTGCCGTTTGTTGGAGAGGGAGTGCTTTCAGAGTAGGCTGTGGGCTCAATCCTTAACTTAGCCCCTGTCTGAGGCACTAGGAGAGAAAGCCCTCAGTGCTACAGGAGGTGCTCACTGCCTCTCCAGGCCAGGGCATACATCACAAATAAAAGCAACTGGGCTGTTGCCAGTTGTTAAAAACCCCCAAATATTCCCCATGCTTCAAAGTCACATTCAGTCTGTGTCTGATGAAAGTTTAATGTGTTACAGGTTGTGAGATGTGCTTTGCAAAGCACAATGTGGTTAGATTTCCTTTGCAAGTGAAACTGAAACAGTGTACTATTTGCTGCTTTTGTCTCTTGATTTGTGCCCCCTTTGGCCGGCCTTAAAACCCACTTATCTGTTGTTGAAACAGTTCATGAATATGTTTGTGAATACATTCAGACTTATTCCATGATATTCGGAAAACTACAGCACAGTTCTTGGAATGCTGTAGTGTGTGCTATTGCCACGCAATGGGTAGTCTTTAAAATGCAAAGTTGTAATAGAAACATCTCTTACAAGATTAGATAAAATTAGTATATCTTTGAAAACTTCTAAATCCTGCTGTTTGTTTAAAGTTCACCCTGAAGCGCTTAGTGTTACTAAAGACCCAGTGAAGTCTTAAAATAAAGAATGTTGACAGCTGAGAGCCAAGTGTGGACTTGTTCATATAAATAATATTGCCATGCTGTCTGAGGAACAACTCAGAACTGGAATGGCAAGGCTGGTGCACAATGAGATTATGCTGTATTGACAGAGGAGGGTGGGGATGCAGGAGCCTGTTTTACACAGCCCCTACCAGCCTTTACTTTCACAGCTACAGCCTCAAATCACATTTAAAAATGAAAGGGAAATTTTTTAAAGCATACATGAGATAGAGATTGATCCAGATACACCATCTCCTTTCATCAGACATCAGACTTCTGCATTTCACCACTCAGCAACACGAAGAGTGACCTGGAAAGGGGAATAACACCTCCTGTCCCCATTATATCCAGCTTTACACGAGACTCTAGGCTTAATGGAAAAGGATCAGTTAATTAAGAGCAATGTCAAATTAAAATGACGTCAGTCCTTTATTTACCCATCTGTATTTTTAATGAGGAAAGGAGGTGTGCAGACAGTATTGTTTCATCAGAGATGGTGTGAGGATGTGTATACATCCAGCTCCTCATTTGGCCAGGTGAAGAAAGACAGGTCAGGGTGGAGGAGAGGAGGAATACTGAAAGTTAATTGCTTCCTATTTGCTCCTCCTTTTTTAAGATTTTAAGTAGGAGTTTGCTTTTGCATTTCTTTTCCTCTTGGTAAAGAGATGTAAGTCATAAAGTAATGGGTAAGGAAATGCTTACATAATACAACATTTTAGTAACTATTGATTTATTAGTGTATAAAATAGTAAGTGGGGCAGCTCAGACATGTTTTTTGCTGTTCAAGTAATTTCTGTCATAAATCTCATAATGTTCAAATCTTCAGTTTCTGTACTCATCAATTGAGATGCTCATTTAATGGTTTTTATACACTCATAATTCATGTGGTGATACATTTTGAAAATTTAGATAGAAAGAATATAGTCCTTGTTTTTCCTGAGTTCTTTGAACTACTAGGAGAAGCTGCTTTGCATTTATGAGTGGTAAATCTGAAGTATTAATGGTGCTTCCTAGGAGACATGAGTCATGTTGCCAACAACATCTTGCTCTCCTGAATATCCAAATGCCCCACAGTCACAGCTGTTGTGTGGTTGCATACCTCTCGTATGAAGTTTTCTCACCCTTGTGCCAAGCCTTTAATTGTAGGATAAATCTGACTGGCATTGCAGGACTCTCATGATTGATTTATTTAACATGACTCACAGTAACTGCATACAGAGGGAGCTGTATGAAATGGCTGGTAGTCAAGCACACAGTTTCCTTCCTATCTCAGAATTTCATAGTGTGTCTGATTATCTCAGAAGTTTGCAAGAGTCTTCCAGATGACCCTTTACTTGATCCTGGTATTCGTGCTGAGATTAAGATCCAACAGTTGTCCATGGTATCAAACCATTTTTTATTTCTTTTTTCCTCTAATTTGTTGATGGAATCTACCCCTTCTTGCCAGGGTAAGGATCTGTTTCAGTACTTCACTGCTGAAGCCGAACAGAAGTGAAATGCTTCGAAGCAGCTGAAGGGAAAATGTTTTTTATTCAGCTGAGGAAAGAGGGTTTGTCCTCAGCTTGATAATAGCACCTCGGCTTTACTTTCCTGACAACTTCATCCTCAAAAACAACTCTCATTTTTGGTTGTCTACTGGCAAAGTTTATGAGCCAAAACATTCGTAGCATCAAACCATTGTGAAAGCTGACTGGAAGCTGACCTTCTCTGTGGTACTTCTGTCTGTGCGTTGTCATAGTACTTGAGTCAAATATGAAATCTTTTTGTCTATAAAAGATGTATCTTTCTGTCTATTTGTGAGGGTTATAATATTCTCTGTTCCCCATTGGAAAACCCCTAGTTTTCTGTTTTCCAGCTCTTACAGAGCATTGACATCATACCTAACTCATTTCACTGGTGACCTGCAAAGTAATGTCACAATTCCATCTCAGTGCATTGTCAGCAATGAGTTTGTTTATCATTCAGGAAGAAGGGGTTATTTAGATTCATTAGTAGTGGAATCTTGAAACAGGGGAAAAAAAAAAAGAAAACAACAAAAAAAAACCCAACAAAGGAAGTGCACTCTCCAAAAGACATTTAAATGCACTCAAGTTTGGAAGACAGACAAGAAAATTTAGACCAAGAAACATAAATCACTGAAGTAATCTCAGATTATATTGCTAGGAAAAACAGAAATATTATCCCTCAAATTGTCCTATAGCTGCAAGTCTGCAAAGACAAAATATGACCATTGTTTATTTTCATTGTTAATTTGTCAGATGCAGATAAGTCTGATTTTGGCTCTTTTCATGATTTTCCTCCTCCCTATCCCGGCCATCCCCAATTATTTGATTATTTGATTCCTGTGGCAAAGAGGCCATTACAGCTGGAGCCAGAGCTTTTTTCTGAGAGCAGCCCACATGGAGAACTTCATTCCAGTCCTCCAAGCCATTCCATTTTAGAATAGTCCCTTGAGAGTTCCACATACTTTAGCATTAGGCAATCTGCACGGATAAGAGTTTTGGTTAAAATCTTACGAAATTTTAATCAAATATAGTGTAAGGAATGTAGATTAAAAAAAAAAAGTTTCTTGTTTCATAGTAATGTCAGGTTTCTCTTTAAAGGTTGGACTACAGTGGACCATCAAGAGAGTTTTTTTTCCTGGTGTCCAGGGAGCTCTTCAATCCATATTATGGTTTGTTTGAATATTCAGCCAACGATACCTACACAGTACAAATAAGTCCCATGTCTGCTTTCGTAGACAATCACCATGAGTGGTAAGAATTATTTTCTTTTTGTTATTCAGATACATTTTCTGTTATTCCCACTGGTAGAACAACTGCTCAAATCTGCTCAGACATGTAACGCAGAATCTGATCTTTTTAACCAGCAGCAAAATAATTGCATTTCTTTAGACTTCCCTGATTTTGGTTTCTCTTGTGGTTTTTAAATGATCTCATTTCTCACAAGGTCAACAAAATCATGATTTGGAACATGTACCATGGGATTGTCTCCCAACACAACTCCCTGCATTTCTTGTACATTAGCAGTCATTTCATGAAAGCAATATTAACCTTTTGTGCATTAGAAAAAAAACAAAAAAAATTACAACACATCAACTTTTTGTCAGCTAGGGTGATGAAGAGAGGTTTCAGGAACTTGTTACAATATGTACTTTTTTTGAGTCTTCCTAAAGAGTACAGAGATCTCCTCAGTGGAAAAACCCTGACATACCTATTGAAAGGAAATCTGTGGTGATATCTTAATTGGGGGTAGGGGGAAGGCTGCTGATCACACAGCTTTGAAAAGGTCTGGACATTCACCCATGCTTCTAAAATAGTTATCGAGGATTTTTGCATAATCCCATTTTCACAATTATAAGCCAGTTTAAATCACCCTCAGTTGATTTAAGCCATGGCAGCACCATAAATCTGAAAAGCTGTGCTGTGACTGTTAACAGAGAATTCTGCTGTGTAAGTAGTTGGATTACATTAATAGTGGAATGACAACTGCTCATCTCTGTAGGACAGATATGCCCTGAGTTCTTACTTTTTGAAAGCCAGTTATGAAGAAGGAGTATCAGAGGGGAATCTCATTACTAATTTTACAAATGAAAAGGAAGTTAACTGGATGGCAGTTCAGTTAGTTAAAGCAACCTGCCTGCTAAACTCCAATACTTCAAGTCTCTATTAAAAAGGCAGAACAGCCTGGCATAGAGGTGAGAGAAAACCCTTATGTGCTATGCAGCTTCTGCCAATGTTTTTTATTCATCCCTGGCTTCTGCAGTGCTAGACCAAGAGACCTTGAGAATGAAGGAGGCACGACCCCTGTCTCTTTCAGGGAGTGCTGGTTTTGTATAGCCCCGGGGGAGTTCAGAAAATGCAGTTGTGACAAGCAATTTATGCATGGAAGGGGGAGGACTGCGTGTCACATCCTCATTTTGCAAACATTGTACATGCAGGTATAATAAAGCCCTAGTTTTTCCAAGAAAATGTTGTAAAGGATACATAAACAGAAAGTTCAAGAAACATTTAGTTTGAAAACAAGCACTACGCTTTAATCTAGTTCTAGAATTGTGGAAGAGTTTTCACAATGGATCTTGATTCTCATGGGAATATTTGCAAAGACCCTTCTATTTCAAGGTTGCTGCCATCTGATCTCAACCCTGGCAAGCTTCCTCCTTACACACCCAACAAAATGAAGATAATAGAAGAAAGAGAGAAGTGAGAGAAGGAGATTTAGATCCTGTTGACATAGGGCTGGAGTGTATTGCAGTACATTAAAAACTTTCTGGCACTGTTTGTGAAAATATGCATCGAACTCCTTAACCACAGTCAGAAGAGGGAGCAAGGAGCCACTGTAAGCAGGAAAGACAGGCAGCATGGACTGTCAGACTGGGGAAGAGTACAAAAACCTTTGGGCTCTCTGTAACATGAAGACAAGTTAATCCTGTAGCAGTGTGAAATGAAAATAGACAGTGGCTATAATTTTGGGAGATAATGCATTTATAAAGTGGCTGCTCTGGCAGGGGCTGATTCAGTTAAATAAGGATTTGACATTTTTGAGCAGTTGTAACTTAGGTATCTGAGGGATTTTCCACACCCTGCAGAATTGCTTTTTTAAGTTATTTTTTTTCCCTGTGCCTAACTGAGAATGTTAAAGAAACCCAAGAAATAAACAAAAATACCACAATTTAGACATAGCTGTCTGATTTAATAATGCTGTTTGGAAATACATGCAAGTTTTGATGACAGAGCAATATACCAACCACAAAGTGTCAGTATCATGACTGTAACTCTTTCTCTTCCAGGTTCAGGTTTAGTGGTCGAATTCTTGGTCTTGCTCTGATACATCAGTATTTGCTGGATGCCTTTTTTACAAGACCCTTTTATAAAGCCCTCCTCCGAATGTGAGTAGAATTGTTCTGTCTCCTGTTTTGTTTGGTTCCTTCCCCATCAGTGATGCCATTTTGTGTATGGATTATTTATTATGCTTTATTGACAAAGGAGACAGGCCATTATTTCTAATTTAATAAATTGATTTCAATCCATGAATTTTTTTGAAAAATTTCCTTGTTTCTACTGCCTCAGAATGTTGTTTGTGATCAGTATGAGAGCCTTGTGTTTTGTTTTAGCCCTGTTACCAGCTTCCTTCTACAGAATCGTAGATTTGAAGATGTACAATGAAATGCTGTGGGCTTATTCCAGTTATTAATAGAATTCTTATTTGTCATGTACTGACTCACGGGATAGGATATGAATCACTTCATAGCTTAGACTGCACCATCCATTCTCAGAGGTACACTGATTGTTGGCAATCTCCATTTTGAGGAGCTGTACTTTAATAGACTTCAGACTTAGTTTCCAGAACTACTGCTTCTGTCCTGGCTGCAACAATGAGAGCTGTGCTTGCTCAGCATGTCTGGAACCTAAGACCTAATGAACTTAAGGTGCTTTACTCCTTGTTTGAAAGCTAATATTTAGAAGTCTGGAAGCATTTTTTTTTCTTTAAAACATTACATGTTCGAGTAGTGGGGAGTAAGTCATCCATTCCTACTGCACATATATTTTGAAAACACCTAAATGCTAGCAGCTTTGTTTTAGTAAGATGGACAAGGTAAGGGAAAGCATGGCAAAAGGTAAAAAGGTATTTCTGTGGTAAGCTGGAAATCTAAGCAGTCCAACAAATGATGAGAGATGATGCAGTGTAGCCACATAAACAAAAAGGACACTACTTGCTTATTAAAAAAATCTTACAATTTCTTCTGTTTATTTGAATTCTTTGTCTCTTCAATGTATGTGTTTTCATAATTCCTAAATAAGCTTCACAGGAAACGTGGGGCACACTCATGATAAGCTTAATGTGTCTTCAAATTAAATTCTGGGGTTTTGTATATTTACAGAGTTATTTTGTGTTATACAGTTAAGGGCTGTTACCAGGCAAATAAACAGAGATTTGAAGTTGTCCTCATTATTGATGTTTCTCTTGGCTCCTATTCACATTCTCTTTTGTCTGAGTCTATTTACTGAGCACAGGCTGCTGCCATCATCTGTATTTGTGTGTTTTCTTCTTCTTCTGTCAGACTCTGTGACCTGAGTGACCTGGAATATCTGGATGAGGAGTTTCACCAGAGTTTGCAGTGGATGAAAGACAATGATATACACGATATCCTAGATCTCACATTTACTGTAAATGAAGAAGTTTTTGGGCAGGTATGCAAGTTTCTTCATTTCCTTGGTGCATTCTACTACTAGATAAACATTTATTTGGACAGAAGAACGAGTGTCCCTCCATGCTGCTTTGAACTTGTACTTAAAAAATTCCTGCTGGTGAAAACAATGTTGAAATCTAAGGAGGAATTATTATTTGTGCCAGGTCAAACGTGTTTTTCTGGTTAAGGAGATTTTCTGGAGAGTATCTGAAATATCAGACTTTAGGATTGCTTTGCTAGAGGTAGTTGACCTGAATTTGATTGCAGCAAAGTTGCCATTCAAAGGTATTACAAAACCTTTGTTAAGGTATTATTCAGAAAAGTTCACTATTTTAGTCACTGTAAAGGTTGTTTCTTCTTCTCAACTTAATACTAATTATGAAGGTTCCTCAGACTAAATGGAATTTAAAATCTTATTTAAAAAAGGAATTTTTTTCATGTTCTCTTACTTCACGTATTTCAGTAATTCTAAGGAATTACATCAACTTAAAAATTTAAATTATTACAATTCCTTCTTTGTCTTTGTAATAACTGTGTTGTCATTTGGTCATTTTTTGTCCTAAGATCACTGAACGGGAACTAAAACCAGGAGGTGCCAATATCCCAGTCACTGAAAAGAACAAGAAAGAATACATAGAGAGAATGGTGAAATGGAGAATTGAGAGGGGAGTTGTACAACAAACTGAAAGTCTAGTTCGTGGTTTCTATGAGGTAAAAAGCTCCAAAATTAAATTCACTTTCTTTCTCCGTCCAAGGTATTTTTCTCCTCGTATACATTTCCAAAATATGTGGTGCAAATATAATCAGAACTTCCAATATTGCAGCTATTGGAAGTGTAAGGAAGGGTAAAAAAAAATTTTTTTTTTAGTCATTTATGTAAAGACTGTGATTATATATCTACTTTGCACTGGACAATACTCTCAACCACTGTATGATTAACATTGAATCCTTGCTCTATTTCTGCGTTGGGTCTCTGAGACTTGTTCTCTTTTAAAAAGACAAAACCTGAATTCTGAATTACCTGAAATGATACCTGGTAAATACCTTAGTAGCAGACTTGATGGGGAGACACAGCTCAGTACATGAAGAAATGTACTATGCATTTTATTTCCTTTCACAGGTGGTTGATGCAAGACTGGTGTCTGTATTTGATGCCAGAGAACTGGAACTGGTTATAGCTGGAACAGCAGAAATTGACTTGAGTGATTGGAGAAATAATACAGAGTACAGAGGAGGTAACTTGAATTTTGACTTGTTCAGTGTTGGGGACTGTGTGAGACCCGCTTCTCAAAACAGTGAAGAACCAGCCCATGAGATACACTTACAGTAACTTTTGAACTTCTCCACAGAAGGTACCATGCTCAGCTGCACACTGGGAGGGTACCTCCCAGACCTGGGAGAGAAATGGAAATGGTAGCCATTCTTAGTCAGATATTCCTCTTTTTTTTTACATGCTCAGAGTTGACAGGAAATTAGAAGAAATCCCAGTGACTGCAGGCTGGTAGTTGGGATAATTTGAGAACAGGTTTGGGAAATGTGAGATACTGTGAGAGAGATGGTTGCAGCATCATTTGTAGCTTTGGATAGATAAATAGCACAATATTGGAATATTTCAAGAATTGGCATTCCTGTCAGTGACTAATTAATGGAAGAAATGCTTGCACAAGGGATCTCACTTCTTTTTGTTGTGGCATATTCATTCTCTGCCATTAGGATTTTTAAGCATTTTAGGAGTATTTTTCTCTCACCTCCTGCATTTTGATGCAATTGGATAAAGAATATGACATTATTGTGACTAGGGCTAAACTAGGAAAAGCTTGCTAACTATTCCCTCTACCACTTTCATAGCACCTAAAAGTACAAAGGCTCTTGTTGTTTCAACAGGTTATCATGACAATCACATTGTAA
The DNA here is from genome assembly GCA_013397295.1 of Polioptila caerulea. NCBI lineage: Eukaryota > Metazoa > Chordata > Aves > Passeriformes > Certhiidae > Polioptila > Polioptila caerulea. Next base: position 34,372 of record VYXF01010883.1, on the reverse strand, counting down.
TTCGGTGGTTCTGGGCTGCTGTGGAAAGGTTCAACAATGAACAACGACTAAGACTTTTGCAGGTAAGAAATCAGCTGATCTGTGTAAAAAATAATGAATATTTGGTGCTAAACTAGCCCCATCCTGGTTTAGAATACCCAGAAAATATGGTGATGTTTGCTAGAGGGAGTAACCTGCATCAGAGGCTAAATGTAATAATTTTGTGACAGAAGCTCAGAGCTATTTTTAGAGATTTCTAAGTTAAAAAGTACATTTAAGATACAATGGCTGATGTCAATAATCCTTTACTTTTGTTTGATTAAAAGTACATTAAGACTTCTAAAGATAGAAAAGGAAAACTGTGTAATTGGTTATGTCATTAGGTAGAAATGTTAATAGTATTTATACAGCTTAGGAAGGAGAAAGCTTAGATGAAAGTTCAAGGCCTCAAATTAGAAAATAATGTTGGAAACCTTAAAGTCAGCCCAGTTCCATTTTCACTAAACCTGCAGGTTCCAGTCACCCTGCTGCTTGAGGACAAAATATCTCAACAGAAGAATATTTATACATGTGGGTTTACTATTGAGTTATTTTTTTAAGTTCAGGTTACATCCATCCTGTCTGGAAAGAAACAGACAAACCTCCACTGCAAACCATACCACATTATTGATCTGGCATGAAATCTGCTGTTTTTAACAATTCAGAATTTTTATCTGATCACTGAATTATGAAGAATTTTCTTTTTTGAATCTGTTGAAGTATTTTCAAAAAGCCTGTAAAAAGGCAATGTGGAACATCTCATTTGATGGAGAGACAGAAATGTCTGCTTGTATGTTCCTATCACATCTATCAAATTTTTATAATATCCAGGTCATTACAAATTAAGTAGTCTCTGATCTGTCAAAAGCTATGTTTGATCTGTTTGTGACAGGTTGTAAATAAAACTGCTCACCAGTATTTCAGCAAATGTCAGTGGGCATACCTGACCTTCAGAATTTAGTCCTTTTCTTACAGTAGTTAATTGTGATTTATAAGGCAATGGAATTCCATATAGCTAGAAAGACATAACACAAAGCCACTAGACATTACTACTTCCTGTATTAATTCTTTTAATGCAGGAAACGGCAGCAATAAACTCACTTAGGCTTAAGTCTGAGTAACTGGATACTGATAGTGTGTTATTCTGCAGTATTTATGCAGCAGAAAACCTTTGGAGGAAATCAATCTGCTAAGCTGCCTCTTCTAGAGCCCAGCCAGGAAATGGTCTGCTTGTCCTTATTCTCCATATAAAGTAGCATTTATTGCTTGTGCCTCACGAATTTCCTTGCTTTGCAAGGGCTTTTCCAAAAGCGTCTGGGCTGTGGTGGGCGTGCTGCTGGGTGTCCCCAGCCCCGTGTGCAGGCCCTGTCCTGACGTGTGTTTGTGCTGGCAGTTTGTCACAGGCACGTCCAGCATTCCCTACGAAGGCTTCGCCTCTCTCCGGGGGAGCAACGGGCCCAGGCGCTTCTGCGTGGAGAAGTGGGGGAAGATCACTGCTCTGCCAAGGTACAGCTGGGGGGCACTGACACCACCGTGCCACGCTCTGGGGTAACAGATCAGCTGCTGGGCAAACACTAACAAGCTTTCACTGAATATGCAAATATACCTTCCCTTACATGCAAATTTCTCTCCCTGTTGCAGTGTCTGATGCATTCGTTTTGGTTTGAACTCAGTTTTGTTCCCTTAAGGTGGACAAGGCAGTGTAACTGTGGCTGGCATCCATATTGTAGTGTTTTTCTCATGGAAAATTATCTTAGAATGATAGCTACTTCTGACTTTCTTAGTTGCATTTGATTAATTGTGCAAGTATTTACTTACTGAACATGCAGTTCACAAGTTAGGAGCAAAAATTATAATGAATTAAAATGAAATAGGTCTTGTGACTATGACTGAAAGCTACTATCATATTTTTTGCACCAGACATAGGCTTTATAGTATAGTTTAGTGTTACAATTTTTATGCTTGGTCTGATGTTGAGTGTTAACAAATACTGAAGAGGCAAGTTGTGAGTGCAGAATAGGTGGGAGGGAATCATTTCACTTGAGAAGCAGCAAGAGAGACAAGAGAAGGTGAGGATTTCAGAGGGAACAAGTAAGATCAATTGAAATAAGTGAAGAGGTCAAAGGAGTGGTATGAGTCCAAGATATGAAAGCAGGAGTTGTACAAGCCCTTGCAAATTATATTGGGCAGGGCAGGTTTAGAGGAGTAGGATGAAAAGATTAAAAAAACCCCAAAACAACCAACTTTCCACTTTTTAGAGCAGAAAAAAGAGTTCTCTTCAAAGGTCTATGGTAACATTGCCAGGACTAGACTAATAACATGTGGGTGATGAAAAAAACACCTTTAGATTGGTTTCTTCATTGATGAAAAATGGCAGGTTCTTGTCTTCTCTCTACTGTGATCTGATAGCTGGGAGACTTTTTTCACTCAGTTCTGTGATTCTGCAGCCTCTAGAATGGGTTAGGAGTGGTTAGACACAGACTAGTGTGTGGACTGTGGGCAAATTAACTCTGATTAATCAGATTTCAGGTTTAGTATGTCAAGTACAGTCTCTGGAGGCAGCTTTGGTCTGGGCTTATCCATGTAGGAAACTCAACCCTAATCATAAACCCCCTCCTCATAAACAAGGTGCCTCAGGAATACCTTGCATTCAGAGTCTCATCTTAGACACAGGGTGGCTGTCAGAGACACACAAAAACCCCCTGACCAACAGCCTGTAGATTTTTCCTCCAGTACAAGGTCAGAGGCAGAAAAGTCTCTTGGGTTGGCACCTGCCATCAGAACCGTGTGGAGAAGGTCACGGACACAGAAGTGATGCTGTGAAATCCACAGGCACAGCAGGTGGCCTTTAAACAGAGCCATCTTTCCTGTTTACAGCACAAATGACAGCCAGGCAACTGAGGATTAAAGGAAACAAAATCCTGAAAATTGCTATTTCATATCAAATACTCTCATGTCATCTGGGGGCCTAGTAATATCTTGTAGCCCAATAAGTCTCCTTTATAGTTTGATTATGATTGGCCTATGGACTAGCTTTGATTCTGTTTAAAAAGTAAAAGCTGTGACTTTTAAAAAAATAATTTCTGACTTCAAAATTCAAGACTTTTTTTTTTTTTTTTTTGTGAGTTTAAGTAAGAAAAGAGATTGTATGATTTTTTCCATATATTCTCTGAAGCTGAAATTCCCCGTGCTTGCAAGCAGAGCTTGCAGCATGGAAAAGGTCAGGACCTGCCAGAACAGGATGTTCAGAATTTCCTCTGGAAAGGTTATGCAGAACCCTGGTTGTGATAAATTGCAGAATAAAACTGCTTCCAAAAGTGCAATACGGAGAACGAAACATGTTGAGAGTCTTGGCTATCATAGGCTGTTCATCCAGTTTAGGGGAAATGCCAGCTCCTCACATTGAAGACATTGTATAATTTGTTGAAATTTCACTTGTGTTTCCCTTGGTTAGGAAGCATTGGATTTTTGTTTCTTTGGATGTTTTCACCAAACAAATATGAGAATTAAAATAAAAACAAACACCTACAGTCATCCGGAGCAAGCAGTTGCTGGTATTCACACATGGGGAACCTTGATCTCATAAAAAATTAAACCTCTTCCATGTTAGTGCTTGAATGGCTTAAACCCCAAGCCAAAAGCACTGTTTGCATTTTTACACGTGTAGTTCTTGGGTGCAGTGCAGCTTCAGCCTGGGTCTCAGCGGCCTCTGGGACTCCCTGTGCAAACACCGAGTCCTGCTGGCTTGGAGGTAACACATCAGTCACTACAACCCCGAGTAGCAGCTTTCAAGAGGTTTCCAAACAAGCCCAGCATGAGTAAACACATGGCTGGATCTGCTGGGAACGCTGCCCTAGGACTCTGTGACTCTTACTGATTCTCAGATAACTAAAGCTTTTATGTTGAGGCACCATCACTGACTCCTAGCAGTGTTGTACTTTGCAAATTGCCCTCTTAGCAGGAGTGCCTGTGAAATTTGATAGTACTGGGTGCTCAGGTGGCAAAAGTGAGGATTTAACAGGTCAGTGGACTGTTTCTTCCTCTGTTTCTAAAAACACTACTGCGGTGCTGAAAACACATAATACCCATCCCCATCTCTTCTTCCTGGTCTGAGGCACAAAAGGGCAGCTAGGATCGTCTCTTAGGTATGTGACTGTGGCCTAAGCAGCTGTGAATGTAAACACAGAGGTTTTCACTAGATGTTTGCCCAGTTCCCACTGTTCTGACTACTGTGTAATCAGCTCTGCTGAATCCAAATAGTGGGATTTCTGTGAGGCACTCGTCAGGTTGCTGAGCTTGTATCGCTGTCTTTGACACTAACTAGGTAGCAGGTAAAATTCCCTGGAAAGACTGATTATTATGGATCAAGCTTAACTATTGCTACCCCAATGCTACTTCTACTTCCTCCTTTTGCACTGTATTGCAGATTAGACTGAACTAGGAGAGGGACTATTATGCTTTCAATTCACTCCCATGCTAAGAAATTGATTCCAGGTTCATTGCTGTACATTATTTATTCATTCATGTGATGATTCACTTGAAAATTATATTTATGTCTGACTACTGCATCTTAAGCCTAAGTCACTCTCTTTTTCTACAGTAATCAAAATGAAGGGGAGTTTAATTGGGAATCTGGGAATCTAGACTTTAGGAGCCAAGATGGGTTTTTATGTTGGCATAAGATGTGAGCCCAGGAAGATGAAGAGTTAGTGCCCATGTGTTTTGAAATGTTGAAATGGGAAGATACTACCCAGGAGGAAAAAATTGTGTTTGTCTCAAGGACTTAGGAAGTTGTTTGCTGGGCTTGGAAAAGCATGCAGCGCCTCAGAAGGAAAAGGTCTTGTTTTTGTCTTCTTTAATTACTTGGTTTTCCACAGTAAGTGATTCCATTTTTGAAATCGCCCTCAAAATAAGATAAAACTCAGTTCTCTTAGTAAATGTAAACAACATGCCAGCTTACTATTAAACCAGTGCATAATGAATCCCTTGCTAATTATATACTGTGTCTTTTATAATTTGTGGTTTTACAGCCCACACAGCATGATCCATAGTTCTAATGAGTGGCTGTCAGCCCCATGGAGCAGAAGCATGTGGTTAGGCTCTTAATTGCCTAAGACTCTTCAACACTCTGCATTGAATTCAAGGGATCACCGAGTTCCACTTGCTGCTGGGCTTAAATTGGTCTTTTTCTTCAAAAAAGAGTATTTTCAGTTTTTTTAAAGTACTCTGCAGGAAACGGAATAATTTAATCTATATCACAGATATTTTATAAGGTTTTTGGAAAGGCAAAGGAGGAGTAAAAAAAAAGCTTTCCTCCAGGAGCCTTAGAGAGATGGCTGGGTTGAAACATTTCACCAGGCCCCTGGAACAGAGAGTGGGGCAATGCCATCTCTGCTACAGAGCATGTAGCAGCAGTGTTCTTCTAAGGGGACTGTATTTGGGGAGGGTGCCAAAGGCAATGTGTTTTTTTAAGTGATTGCATATTTGGTGTTTGGACTGTGCTTCTAATAATGGTGTGACCTTGTGTGCTGTGTATACCTATCTTCAGCCTGATATTTTTATGACACTGCAAGGCTGTAACTGAGCGGGTGTTTCAGCTTCAAGGAGTTTCAGTTTGTAATGGACTCTTAGGTTTTTTAACAAGTGAGATTAATACACTTCACTCCATGTTCCATTCCCAGAGCTGGGAGCTGAGAGGCACTTAAAGTGGCAATTAATGGATTTGCTCACATGGAAGGCAGCACTTTCTGGCTCAGAGGAAGTCTGTACAGGTCTGTGGTAGACAGCTGGATTTCTGGGACTGGTTAGGTTGAACGAGGAGTTGCATTTGCTGTGAGGAGGGAGATTGTTCAGTCCTTCCATTAACATGTTACATATTTACCCTTAATACAGATCATACTGATGAAGGGCAGGGCACTGCAGGAGGAGTTTGGTTTTCAACTGCATTGAATTTAAATAAATAACTCTATGATATATTTTATTGCAAAAGAATGAAGTATTTGTAAACAGAGACCTGCCAAAATTCTAAAGTCAGTCTAAAGTGAGGTTTGGTTACAAAGCTTTAGAGCTGAAGAGATGCCTCTTCCAGTTCCTCTTTGCATCATATCATCCTCAAGAACCCATCACATTAATAGTTACATTATCTATTTCATTAGAGCAGGCTCATCCACCACAGTGTTTTAGAAAGTACCATCCTCAGCATGCCCTGAGGTCAGGCAATGGTATCCATGATTCCACTATGAAGAGAAACTGTTGTCATCTCTCTTTTCATTCCCTGGGAGAGGTTTTGAGAGACAGTTCCAAGTGTGTCAACAAACTTGAGGTAGATGGACTTCCAAAACTGAGAAATGAATCTCTTAAGAAAGCGGGTAGGTTGCTAGAGGTTTGTGCATGGTTTTGTGTCATTCCAAAAGCCTCTGGCCTCTAGGGGCAGGTATGTCCATTGGGAATATCAGCACAAGCAGTAATGCCTCAAGAACACCATCCATATGCCAAGGGAATTGTAGAAAGAAGAGCATCTAATTTTTCCATCTTTTACCGCTGTGGGATTGTTTCCTGTAGATCTGGAGATGTGTGGAAATACCTTGTTTATCATTACAAATACAGTATTCAGGTATCATCCATACAGAAAAGAAAGGCTACGTCTCAGAAGACACATTTAAACCCAAGATTTCAGACCAGACTGTTTGAATTCTACCATGCCAAATCATTCCTTTTTTTTCTCATGCACATTTGATGGATAAAATTTATCCCATGCCTTTTGGACTGTCAGCATGTTTCTAAAGACCTTCATAAATGCTTCTTACTGGCTTATTTTAATGAGAAGAAAGTCGATTAAACCTCACTACCTGTTCAGTTGGAAAACATCATTTGACAGAACAAAGTCTTCTAAAAGAATACTATCTGCCCATCTCTAGTCAAGCACATACCAGTCAGTGTGTTCTCTTTTGAACTTTTCAAATAATGCACTTCTTCACCTCCTCTCTCTTCTTTCCCTCAGGGCTCACACTTGTTTCAATCGTCTGGACCTTCCCCCTTACCCGTCATTCTCTATGTTATATGAAAAACTGTTGACAGCAGTAGAAGAGACAAGTACTTTTGGACTTGAGTGATACGCAAACCACAGTGCCCAGCTCATTGGACTTTTGTGGATCTGTCTTCTCAAGGAGTGAATGAACTTTTGTATTGGATTTCCTAGAGGAAAATTGTTTCATGGTGCAATTCAAATAATGAGGTTCCACGAAGGAGCTTGTGAAGCAATTAAAAAGCATTTTGTGGTAGTGGCAGAATTCCTGACAGTGAAACTAGAGTGTGCCTGGTGTGCAAGGAAAGCCAAGTCTTGCAATCCAAGGGGTTTTGGGATGGCCGCACTTGTTTAGTTTATGTTCTGAGCAAACCAGAAACGTGATGCCATGTAGTGATCCATCTGACTACTGCAAAACTGACATGTACCCAAGGACTGGATTTCATCAAAGTTGTTGAATAGAAAATTCAAGTCAAAATATGAAATCATTCAGCCCCTTACCTACCCAGTATCAAAAAAGCATACAACTGAACTTTGATAAATTCTTTTTTTTTTTTTCATTCATGAAGGTACATTACTTTATGCCATATGTTATAACAGCATATCCAACACTTGCTTTACCTAAGACTACGAGTGCCTGCATGGGGAACAGTGTAGAGCTCAAGTTCCTGGGGCAGAAGTGAATTGGAAGGAAAGTCAGCAGCAAAGGATGTAACAACAACGGCTTGTGCGTTGAGGAGGTTTGTGGAAATGCGTTTGCCAGTGGTGTGTATGACAAAATATGAGCTGTTAAAATGAACTTAATAACTTAATAAGACTGATTTTATGCTTTATACTGCATGGAAACTATTTTAAGAAGAAACTAGCAATTTATCACAGCATATCAGGAAAAAACCCTAACACAGTGACTTCTGTTTATTTTTATAGGTTCATTATATTATGTTTCTTAGAGTGTAAACAGGAAACAAGCAAACAAAAGTGTTATTTCTGTTTTGTCACTTTCCATGCTTGAACAGACATTCTGCTAGTGTTTATTCTTTAAGCACTCTCCAGGGAAAAAAAATGCCTTTTATTTTTATAAGAGTAAAAAAAACTCCCGAAAATATTTTGCACTGAATGTACCAAAGTTGAAGGGACATTATGATCTGACTAATAGAAAATTGCATCACTATCAAATATCTATAAAAATGCTTAGGAACCAGGCTTTCTTCACAGTGCCATGTCTATAGATATCAGGACTGTGCACATAAGTAATAATTTTATAATACTATACGTGATATTGTAATATGCATTTATTTTAAATGCATCTGGGTCATTTTTCATGCATTGGATAACTTAATGCAGTGGAGTTTAATACAGATATTTCATATGCTCCCCACAACTTTTTATTTGTACAGCACTGTAAAACACTAGCTCATTTGGAAAATCATGAGTAACTTCTTCAAGGTGAGCCACTGGTCATGATGCCACTGTCCTGTATCAGTGAACACCTACAAGATGTAAACTGTTCGTAGTGTCCGAGCTTGCATTTTCACTGGTAGTTTTCTTATCAAATGTTATTTGAAGCAGTTTTTATGGCATATCAAACACTGCATGGACACCAATTTCTTTATGCTTAATTTTGCTGAAATACACGAGGCTTGCTCGCTTCTATTTTTGGTACTTTTCCTCCAGATGGTCTTGTGGAACACTTGTGCAGCTGTGCCCCATTTCTTGCACAGCTGCTGTCACGCACTGCATCCACCACATTTTAAAATTCCAGGAGTTGCGCTTGGATGCTGGATGACAAGAAGGCGAGCCCAGCTCTGTGGGAGTACCCTTCGGGTACTGCCACAGCACAGCAAGCCCTGTTCTGTGGGAAAAGTAGCTTTTGAAGTACCCTTCTCCCTTTGGAGGCTCTTGGAGGGGCATCTGAAGGAGGTGTCTTGCTTGTTCTGGTGGGAGGTTTTTTCCAGCGGAGGCGAGCATCCCTGGAGATGTCGTCAGCAGAGACTGCCAGTCCACCCTCCGAGGCAGAAGGCAGCTGCAGCTGTGGTGGTGACTGAGAAAACCCTTCAGACTTACTGAGGAAATGTCTCATGTGCAAAGGAAAAGCAAAATCAGGTGGAAAGCATTCTTTTATTTCAAGAGTAATTGAGCTTCTGCATGACATCTGGGACTCTCTTAAGTAACTTAGGTTTTCTTAGGCTACTTCTGGCTGGTATGAAGTAGCAAAGAAAAATCCAGACACATCACCCTGTTTCTACATGAATATTTATCAGTCTTTGCTAAGATTGCATGTCATAGGTCCTAATGCACATCTCTTTTCAGAATGTGAAGGAGCAGTAGGCAAACTGACTTTCCAGCAGGTCACTCCAGCATGGCTCATGTTTCATGGGATCCATTCACTGAGTAGCTAAAACTCTGCACTCGGAGCAGAATGCAACTTCTGATTGGTTGAAAGACTACAGAATTTTCATTTTACAATACTGTGTTATCTGTGGTCTTAAAAAAGATTTCCCAGGTGGAAACTGTTATCTACAAGTTTTGAACCAGATACCCTTTGGAATGAAAAGTTTAAATATTTGGCACAAAGTAAGTTTATACTAGTTTGCCTTTTAAGTTATGCTTTTGTACAAAACTAAAACAATAAATGCATCTTGTCAATTTTTATTTAAATATATCTACTGCACCCATTTGTTCTGTATTTATGCATGTAAAAATAATTGAAATCAGCCATGATAATCTGGTATTGTGTAAAGATGTGACAGGGTCATGAGTGGGGCGGCTGTCAGTTAGAAAATAGACTTAAAAAAAAAAAATCCAGAATATTTGTAGCACTAAACCCAAGAGAGACTAAGGAGAAGTTGCTGCTTCCTCCTGTGCTGCCAGCATCCCCTGGGGGACTCTAGAAAAGTGCTGTGTGAAGATAGAGGTGTCAGCTGGGTACAGCTCCCTGTGCTGCCTCGAGCACTTGGCTCTTTGTGAAGGTGTAAGTGATGCTGCTGCTCTGAAGGGATTAGCAAGGAGGGAGTATAGGAAAGGAAGCCTGAGCTTAGTCAAATACCCACATCCCCTGGCAACTGCTCTCCCTTTGGTTTTGGAAGCCATTCCCATTAAACGTGTCCCAAGGGAATGCCAGATTTCATGTCCTGCAGCTGTCTGCAGCAGCCAGCCACACTGCTATTGCTTATGACACAGTATAGCAGGGATGAGGGTTCATGCAGGGAAAGGCTGGGGAGCCTTTCCACAGCTCTGTGTCTCCTCAGAGCTTTTCCAGATGGAAAGGAGCTTTGTGTTTAGGAAGAGAAAATGTAAACAGAAGAATCCCTTTGGCCGATGACAGCTCATTCTAACTCGACCTGCAGCATCTCCATGACACAGAGGCTGGCAGAGGATGTCCCTGCAGGAATTAAAGTGAGGTGCCCAGGTTTCCTGCTCTGCTGGAAAGTGGAGCCACACATCACCAGGCAGAAAGCAGCTCCCAGGTCACTGCAGCCTGGGCAGGCAGGCAGCAGAGTGGCCTCTGTCTCCCACACCCCAGGGCCAGGCCCCCTCTCCCCAGGTCCCAGCAGAGGTGTGCTTTGCTCACCTGGTGCTGCTGGCAGTCAGGTTGTAGCCAGAACACTCCTAAATACACCACAAAAGCTTGGAATCAATGAAGTTGTGCTGTGTGGCACCTGCTGTAGCAAGCAGGCACCCTCTCAGAGTCTGCAGGCCAGCAGCTGTGAGGGGAGTGATGCCTTTGCCCACAGCAGGCAGGGCACAGCCATCTGCCACCTCTGTCACACCGCCAGCAGCACATGGCAGGGCAGGGCAGGAAAGCCTTTCAATCCAGACCTTTTTCCCCACCCCCTCCCTGTCTCTAGTTTTTCCTTGGAATGCATCAAATATTTGCCTCCTTTTGCTTTTAAACATCATTTTCATTATCCTTGTACTGACCCTACCATAAGAAATGTTAACGTGGCTTAGAGAGTATGTGGGGTGAACCCTTCTACGTTCACAGGCCGGCTCCTGGGCACCACATGAGCTCCACATGGCAGCAGTTAACCCTGGGGACACGGGGGGTGGGGAATATCTGCAATCTTCAGAGAAACTGAAAATCTAGGCAGCAGCATCCTGGCAGGACATCACACAGAGCTTCTGGTAGGAGTTGGACCGGCAGATCACCGGACTGGTGGTTTGCTCAGTTCAAAATTATAGGAAAGACAAGAGGTTTGTGGTTTCTTATGTATTTTTAATCCTTTAAAAAAAAAGTTTTTTAAAAAAATTCCTTCCAAAGCATTTGCAGTAGTATCATCTGGTTGTTAAATGTAATCTCAGCAGTATTCCTTGCAGATGTTTACTGAGTTTCTGCAGTGGTAGCTGCAGAGTTTTATGGAGCTGCTTGAAGCTCGCTGTGTCTGGACTGAGGGAATCCCTGTTCAATCAGAGAAATCTTCAGCAGCTGTGTTTGAATAGCCAGTGTAAGTTCACTTCCCATAGCATAAAGCAAGTTACTTCTTTTCAGTGAATGAAACTTATCTGCATTAAATGATATAAATAGTGTTGTTTTTCCTGACACTTTTTTTCTGTGGGGAGTTAATATATTCCTGTTAGCACTAATGGGAATTGAGCAGAAGGTTGATCTCCTGTCATGAGATTGCAGATGCAGCTTTCATCTACTGTTGTTTTCTCATCCTTCTCTCTCTGGGCAAGCAATTGAACTCCAAGCAAAATTTCAGAAGAATTACTCAAAGCTGGCTTCTTAAACTGTTTGTGTTTTGGCTCAGTTATGTGCTATAAAACAGAACTGCAGAAATGCTGTGCGTTGACTGGCTCATCAGTCTAAGTAAAAAATTCTTTACAATTTTGTTAGTGCAACCACAGTGGCTGCTGTTGGACTAGTCTAACCTTTTGCCTAAATATTTTACAATAAAAAAGAAGTTGGGAGGTTGAATTTGAAATTAATAGTTTGCTGGAAAACTAAATATATGTTAGATAAATAGTAGAGAAAAAGAATAACTTTATTGTAAAGGCAGTATAACACATTTTTGTTAGCAGTATGGAGAATTACAATGCTGACCCTCCAAACACAGAATTTTCACAATGAAAGATGGTTTATATTTTGCTTATTTTCCAGATAGACCATACACTTCATAGTGCTTCTGTTCAGCTTTAGACTGACTAATTTTGGCTACTACTATTTTGCATGCTCATTGCTATGAAATGCTTTTTATTTAAACATTTTTTAGTATTTTTACTAAATATTTTCCTTTAGGACTTTACTTCATAGGCTTTGCTCAGAGCCATGTTATGCTGTAGGTATTTTAAGGTAAAATGATTATTTGATAATTCTGTTTTGTATACCTGACCTCCTGGCTGCTGTTTAGAACGGTTCCTCCTGATTGTTGGTAAAAGGATGACAGTCAAGGACTCCTGGAATGGTTACAATCTATTGAAGTATCTGTATGCATTTAAAAATACCTCCTGAGGATTATGTGAGATAGTTGCTACACTCATTGATTTGCCCCTTTCTAAGTCAATAATTCAAAATTTGAACTTGTTTTCTTTCAGATTACATTGCAGAATAATTATACTAAAATTTTAACCAGAGATGTATTCTGACAAGTTTCTCAAAGCTATGATGGATGTGAAAGGGAGCTGAGCTATGCTGCTCTCAATCCTTTCACCCATTAAAAAACTTCTGAATAATGAATCTTTATCTTTTGGGTTTCAGTTGTTACTTGTTTTCAGAACTTTGAGAAACTTCTCTTTCAGCCCGTGTTAGGAAAAGCCTTGCCTACTTCGAGGCTTTTGTTAAGCACTCAGGAGGTATATTGTTCAACTAATTTAACATACTTTTGTGCTGACATAAATAAGCTTTTAAATGTATTGACCTACAGAACTCCACAGGACTCTGGTCTCCCTTGTTCTGGGCTGCCTTCCAAAGCCATCCATCCTGTCCCTTTTGATTGCACATAATCCTACAATCCCCCAGAGACAATTGCTGACCACCTACACTGATTGTAGCTGTAGTATCACAGTAAGACTCTGGGTTTGGGTTTGCTGTCAGAAGTAGCTCCCTCAGTCCAGGGTCAACAGGATCACTGTTACACTGATATCAAGGCTGAGTGGTTTAAGAAAAATAGTCATAAAGGTTATTTTGAAAATAGTTGATTAGGTATCCAAGGGTAAAATATCTTTTGGTTTTGCTTTTGCAAAATGAATGAGGCAGGGGATTTTGCTTGCAATATTTTATCTTGCCAGAATTCATGGTGCCCATGGGCTGCCCCAGGCTGTTGGCCAGGTGGGTGCAGAGCCTTTGCAGTGAGGCAGGGGATGCTGATCCAGAAATCACAGCAGCATCAGATCTGTTACTGTAGTGAGGACTGTGCCTTCCACTGCTGGAGGCTTTCTCATGCAGCCCTTGAACTGGATTCTTCCCAAAAGCTCACTCTATCTGTGATGCCTGCTAATTGCAACAAAAGCAGCTCGTGACACACTCCATTGACTGTTCAACATCTCTCATTTTAAACGAGGATTCCATTTTTCATAGTTAGAAATGCCCATCCAGCAATATAAGGTCAATAAAAGAGGATTTTGCTGAGATATCATTTTTGATTGCCATGCTGACTGCAGTCAGACATTGGAGCTCATTAATTTCAAACTAGATTACTGTATGAATAAGACAATAAATCTCTGAAGCCTCATAAATAATTCTAAGAAGCAATGTAATTGTAGGTGCTGTAATGATAAGGCAGGGCAGTTGCACACAGCACACGAGATCCAGCCATGGAGGAGTGCTGGAGAGAAGACAAGTCTGAGAGTAGGCACAGAAAAAGGACTGCACTTTGAGGACAGGGAGCAGGACAGTGAGCTGTGATGACCCCTGGCATATAAAACAGGATGATTCCTGCTTGAAAATCCGGCTATGATAACGCACCTAGGAAAAAATGACTGCTCATCTTGAAATGCATTGGTGTTACTGCAACGTGCTTAAACTCATTATTAGCTTTTGAAAATCTAAGTATACAATCAGAAAATTTACTTCTACATGGTTTGGCTTTTTTTTTTTTTTCTTTTTTTTTTTTGTTAAATTGGTACTGGGGGGTTTTGTTTTGTTTTTTATTTGGGCTGTTTTCAGGAAAATGAAGGCTTGTAAATAAAATAAGGATGGTGTCTGGAAGCCCTCTTTTGTTTGTACAAGTAGTGGCTGTTTATTATTATCTGCATTTGGCAAGGGATACAACTTCTAATTGATTAAATCATCACAACCAATGGTGACTTTCCTTTTCAATGTGATGGGCCAAATCCCTAATATTTAGAGGTGTCAAAATGCAGATTTTAAGGTATTTTTTAGTGTTCGGTTATGGTTGTGTAAGAAACATGCCTTTCCACAAAGACGAAAACAGATGTGGCATTCCCAAAGCTTACTTAAGGTAATTAGAATATTCTCAATGACCTAGGTTAGCTTTAGCCAAGCTGATGCAAGTCTTGATTCCATTCACACTCTAGTGATATTATAAAAAAAAAAAATACTGTGTTAAGAGGGTGGGAGGGTTTCAGGATGGGTTTCTGTACCTAAAAGTTAAGCTGTTTTTTACCTGAAAGACAAGACTATTGAATGGGTCAATATGAGAGTCAAAAGAAGAATTCCTTGTGAGTTTTCTTCTTCAATGTGGTAACTGAGATGGTAGGAGTTTTATATAAACTTGAAGTCCTAAATGAGAAGACAACTCCCATGTTGAACCATACTGGTTCAATAGTTCCCATACAGCAGGACATTTTTCTGCAATGAGACTGCAGCACTCAGGAGACTGCTGTTTATTATCAGCATTGCAGGGAGGAGGAGAATTATGATGATGTTAACTACATAAATCACATTTGGAGGATGCTTTTACTTTGCACGCTGTTTCTCCTGGGAATGACATGGCCTTGAGGGCATCCATGAATCCTGATCAGCAAGGCTGCTTTTGGAATAATTGACTGAACATTTGTACTTGTAAGGGCTGGTACAGTATGGAAAGGGAGATCTTTAGAGGAGGAGAAGGCAATGAGGGATGTGGTGTGAAATACTGCTACCCCCAAGTCAGTCGATGTTCCTGCCCTTGCTAGGTTACAGTTTGGGTTGTTCAGCATGTTTGAAAGTATGTAGAATTTTACAAGTTTTTGTAGTGGGGATGCAGGCATCCGGAATCTAACAGGATTATAGGTGCATCTTCCTCATTTTTGACAATTACTTGATATAATTTTATACCAAGTTCTTTGTTTTTAAAGAATTTCAGGCACTGAGAATAGGAGTGCATATTTATTTCTAAGCTTTACATAGAACACGGTGTATTTTTTAATCCTTTCCATACTTTTCAGTTAAGTGTTCACAAGACTGTATATCAAATACAATTCCAAGTTTTTCTATCTTTCTACAAGCCAGTTTAAGTTTCATCTGAATTTGGTACATGACTTTCACAAAACACTAAATGGGGAATACATGCTTCAAGCATTAAGATGGTTTCCCTCCTTTTCCCCATTTACATTGCATTACATTTCACAATTTTTTTCTTCGAGGCAGAGAGAACAGATAGAAAATGTGTCGAGTGTGTTACAGGGGCACACAATGTGTGTCATTGTGCCTGGCTTCAAGGAATGTACTATAATGTTTGACTGCTCACAGATTTACATAATTTGAATACAGGACTGTTGTGTTGTATTCCCTGTTACTCAAAAACATTTGGGGAAAAGAATTTTCTGTGTATAATTTTATTTTCATACTGATCTCTATTTTGTTTAAGACCATGTTTCATCATGAAATCACTTAATTAAAATAAATCTTACAAAATCTGCTTTGTAAATCATCTCTTTTATTGTGCCTGTGAATATACCATAATATCCTTTTTTATATGAGTGCCTTTTGATCATTCTGTCTTTTGCAGCATTTAAAAACCTTTAGAGAAACCACAAGATACTCTTTCTGACATCTCCTTTGCTCAGTGATTTCTGGTGGCCTGTGGAATCTGGTATATTACAGATCATGATTTTGGAAGTGGGGAAATGAAGGATTCTTCTGCCATGTGCAACATAATTTGAATAAGAGCTACATATGAAAAAAAACCCCTTATGACAAACAAAGCACCAGATATCACAGACAACACATTGGAGAGGCCTGGGCTTCGTGGAAGAGCCTCTGCTTTTGAATGAAGCATCAGAGCTGGCAGCAAAATAGCTCCCAGCAGTGGCTGTAACACAGGAAAGCTCTCTTTTTCACAGGGAAATACCTTCAGGGGAAAATGCATTCTTTTGTCTTTAACAAAAGTCAGTGGCCCCCACCAAATATTTCCTTCTACTTTTCTAAGAGATCAAACTGTGTTTAGAGTGAGAGAAACTGGTCTTTAATCAGCTCTTAGGCAAGGCTTCTCCCCACCACGACACAGCCCAAGGAGGACGCTTAAATGGCAACTTGTCACTTCCCCTGTGTGTTACACAAACTGTTTGGAGAATCTGATAGTGAAGTGATCTTTCACATTTTAAAAACCTTTTTCTAGAAGGTGATTTTGTATTCTCTTGCTGCTACTCGAGATATGATACAAACTAATCTGAGTCATTGAAGGAGATGTGGGAAGAGGCGAGGCTTTGGGACTGGAGCCCTTTCAGAATCTGTTCTCTGTTGTCATTCTTGATGTCAGACTCATATCTTCATCTGGGTCACTGATAACTGATGCCACGTAGTGCACATTGATTCACTTTCCCTCAGTGTAACCACTGGAGCTTGCCCGGAGCTTGTGCTGGGTGGCACTAAGGCAGCTGTGGGAAGCAGTGCCTGTGTGCAGTCCAGAGATTCCCCACTGCATTGAGGGTTGCCTTGTGTGAGAAAGTGGTGCAGACATTTTAGCATGGCGGGAGTCAGGATTTTTTAAAATTACCTATATTAAATAAAAATGAGTTGGAGAAGGCTCAGGCACTCTCTTCCAGCTGTGCAGCTCTTAATGTCATGTGCTTGCCCCCACCTCAGTGTCACAGTTCCCTGCTGAGAAGGGTTTGCTGCCGTCTCTTCACTCCAAACATCATCAACCCGTGACAGAACCGAGCTGAAATGAGCATTCCTTGAGGGAGCTGAGCTTTATCCACAAGGCTGGCTCCCTAAAACCCTTGTGGCTCTGGGGGCTGTGTACCACAGCTGTGCCAAATGGCTGCTGATCAAGGGGAAACAGTTCTTTCCGTGAAAGCCCCTAAAGGCTGGAAGGAGCCAGCTTTGTAATGGATAGATAATCAAGGTAAGCCAGAGAAGAAGTAACTAAGAATTGGAGTTATGAAGCTAACACCTTTAATTGCTATTTTCCAGTTACCCCAAAGACCAGGTGTATACATTAGGAATAATAATTCATGATCCTGTACTGTTGTGACCTTCAGCCTACCCATTGCCCCTTCTCCACCTTTGTTTGTCCTTCTCAGTTGTGGTGTATCTAAGTAAAATTCCAAAGTCCTCAGGGTGGAGTCCTGTCAATTATACCCTTCTCTAAGTGCCATTCATGTTTCTATGGCATTATATAAACAGATAACCAAGAGTACAACAACATGCATGTCATCAAGCATTTTTTGTATTTACTTGGTTTTCAAAACTTTAAGGGAGAGTAGAGCAAATCCTGAAGAGCATCAGTAAAGATGCAAAAGCAGCTAAGGAGGCAAACATAAGCACTGTCATTTACTTCTTGGCACCACGTGCTATAATAACCTAAAGCATCTTAATTGTGGACATAATTTAAATTTACTCTGTGGCTCATTTGGTATGTTTGGAATGCTGCCTGCTTT
Organism: Polioptila caerulea; assembly: GCA_013397295.1. Classification (NCBI taxonomy): domain Eukaryota; kingdom Metazoa; phylum Chordata; class Aves; order Passeriformes; family Certhiidae; genus Polioptila; species Polioptila caerulea. The sequence goes on along the minus strand of VYXF01010883.1, from coordinate 16,566 downwards.
TCATACTGCACAAAGAGCACTTCTCAACAAAACCAGTCTTGTCCACATGTTGTATTTTTATTTGACAGATGTATCTGAAATCATGTTATAATCAAGAAAGAGTATGATCTGGAACCCTGCAGAGATGGTGGAACCCTGTGGGAGAGGGTAAAGATTTTGTCAAAAATATCCCTAAAACCCTTGTGGAAAAAGCCAGATGGAAGTTCAAGCAAGCAGGAGTTAGATATTTTTAAGTAGGTCCCTCAGTGTGCCAGCTACACGACATATTCTAGACTCTGCAAGAATACTTTCTGTTTTCTTATCTTCATTTATGTTACTTTCATCTTAATGCAAGATTAAGAGCTTACCATTATCAAGTTTATTATCATTAGCGAGTTTATTACGTAAGCTTTCGTTTTACATGATCATTCGCACAGAGCAATTATTAAGAACTTAGGCACTGTAATAAACACAGCAATCACCCATTTCACTGGCAGTGCCATGGCACAAACAGAACTAACCCAGTAACTCTAATGGTGCACTGCTGAAATTAAACACACAACTCTTCAACTCTTATGCTACATTACTATTACTGCCTTCATGACAAATCTATTATAAAACGGATGTTTGCAAATTTCTAGCTCGTTGGATTGCTTCAGAGGAAATCAATTTGACAAACAAATTGCAGCTATTTTAGAACTCTTTCTAACTTCAGCTTATTTCTGAACCATGCTTTGGGCTATTTTGAGTCCTCGGAAAGAGTCTTTGAAACCCCAGGTTAGAATCTTTTAATTTTTTTTTTCATTTTTTTTTTTTTCTGTGAGCTTCTCACGAGGCTCCGCAGACCCCGATTCCACTCGCTTGCATGACTAAGAGATTGTCAAACGCGCTCCGTGTGAGCCGAGTACTTGTACAGAACTCCTGCAAGCGCCCTGCTGCCGGCAGCTGCGGGTGAGAACTGGTTTATCGCTCGGTTTTTAACTGGACTGGGCCGGTGCCGTGGTGGCTGAGCCTTCGCGGCAGCGTCACTCGCACGGCGGCGGCGGGGCCCGCACGGCGCCTCTGTCCCCGCGGCCGCGGCTTTTCCCCGCCGTGTCCGCTCCGGACGGACTCGTGGCCCCGGCTCCCCACGCCGGGATGCACGGGATGCCGTCCTGCACCGGGACCTGCCCGCGCACCTGCCCCGCTCGGGGATGCAGCGGACGCACCGAGGAGCCTTCGCTGCGGGGCTTGGTCGGCGCACAGCCCCGGGATCGGGACGGGCCATCGGTGCCTTGTGGCCGGAAGCGGCGGCTCCGCGCCCCCCGCGAGGTGCGGACAGGAGCGGCCGCCCCGCAGCGCCCCGAGCTCCGGCGCCCC